>JAENHJ010000498.1:1200000-1618235 GCA_025330945.1 Mucuna pruriens
CAACTCTACTTGCTTTGGAAAGAAGTGAATAATACAATGAATGCTTTGGAAGCACGGAGAGCTAAATGGAGGAAAACGGGGTGTACAATAATGATCGATGGGTGGACCGACAAGAGAAGGAGGATGATAATAAACTTCTTAGTGAACAACCCAAAGGGAACAATATTTTTGAAGTCCATTGATGCTTCTACAATATTGAAAACAGTTGAAAAGACTTTTGAGATGATGGATGGCATTGTTGAAGAGGTTGGGGAAGACAATGTTGTCCAAGTTGTGATAGATAATGCGGCAAACTACAAAGCTGTAGGTTAGATGTTGATGGCAAAACGAAAACAGTTGTTTTGGACACCTTGTGCAGCACATTGTGTTGACTTAATGTTGGAAGACTTTGAGAAGAAGATATCGATTCATGAGGTGACAATTCCCAAAGGGAGAAGAATTACAACATATATCTTTTCTAGAACTCTCATTTTGCTATTGCAATACTTCACAGAAGGAAGAGATTTGGTGAGACTAGGCATTACTCGCTTTGCCACTTCTTACTTGATATTAGGTTGCCTTCATGAGAACAAGGGAGCTTTGATTAGAATGTTTACTAGTAATGAATGGAAGTCTAGTAGGTTTGCAAAGACAAAAGATGGAAAATTAGTTGAAGATGTGGTTTAGGATAAGGAATTTTGGAAGAATTTATAATTTGTTTAAAGGGTGCATGCCCTCTAATTGAAGTGCTTAGATTGGTTAATTTGGATAAAAAACCAGCATTGGGGTTCATTTATGAGGCAATGGACCAAGCTAAGGAGAAGATACCAAATGCTTTCAATGATGTCAAAAAAAGGTATCTATCTATATGTCTATTAGAGTATTAGTAATTTAGTATCAATTAATTCTATTAGTGGTTTGGAAAGCGAAAGCTAACTATATTTATTTTATTATATTCTTTAGTTATTTGCCTTTGTGGAACATCATTGATGAAAGGTGGGACAAGCAACATCATAGGCCTTTGCATGCTGCAGGCTATTTCCTTAACCCTGAATTGCATTATCGTCCTGGATTTAAAGCTGATTTGGAAGTGAAACAAGGTCTATTTTATTGCCTAACAAGGATGGTGAAGGATACCAACAAACAAAATTTGATTGATGTCCAGGTTGATGATTTCATGAAACAAGCCAAGTTTTTCGTGGTCCCTTGGCCGCCAGGTCAATTGATTTAAAGACTCCAGCAGATTGGTGGGAGTCTTATGGGGATGCGCACCCAGAGCTCCAAAAATTTGCTATTCGTATATTAAGCTTGACATGTAGCTCCTCTGGATGTGACCATAATTGGAGTGAGTTCCTTTGAGATGGTAAGCTTGGTGGTATATGTATGAATTATAAAATTAAATGTCTATTGGACTACTAGTCCATTACTTGTCATATTTGTATTTGTTTAGATCCACGCAAAAAGAAGAAATAGGCTGAAGCAAAACACAATGAATGATGTTGTTTTTGTCATGGCTAATTCAAAATTGGCTAAGAAAAAGCAAACAAGAAAACCAGTTGAGCTAATTCTTGATGATTATCCATTTGATGATGAGTGGATTATGGAAGATGAGCATAGGGTTGGGGAGAATGAAGGTTTAGGTTTAGATGTAGACAACTTGGATTTGGATGAAAACTTGGTTTCAGTCCAAATTGGAGAGGATGAGGAGACTACAGTCACTACACCATTGCCTCTAGATGATTTAGACATTACTAATTTGAATGGTGAAGAAGATGGAATTGGAAAAGATGGAGTTGAAGATCTTTTGAGCAATTATGATTTTAACTTGCAAGATTATATACTTCATAGAGTTTAGATATTTAGGTCTTTACGTTTTTGGTGTTATGAAGGTTAAACTACCTTATGACTTTGATTGTTTTGTACTTAGGATTGGAATTGTATAGGACTTCATCATGTTGAATTTAAGTTCAATTAAGTTATTGGAATGTGATTTAATGGTCTATGCTACATTAGATGCATATATATAGATATATGAATTTTATAAATTTTGTAGGATCTTATGATCTGTGTTATGATCTCTTGATTTACGAACCAAACTTTCCTTTCTGATCTTAAGTAAGATCTCGATTTTGACTACCATGCTTAAGAGGTCATCTAGGATACTCTAAAATATTCTAAGATATAAAAATGATATCATCAAATATTTATATGATTTTCTAACAATTTCCAATACTCCCACTCAATCTGGGAATATTAGACCGAGAGGATTGTGTGGTGGTTGAAATTGGGAGAGTAGGCTAAGTCATGTTTAGTGCAGGGATAGTTTGTGAGCCTAAAATCTAACTACAATTGGCAGAATATTATGGAGGCAAACCATAAGGAGCTAGCAACACAAAAAAGGTGCTACATTACTCAAGTTCCTTTGCTGATATATCCACAAGAAGCAACAACTCATTGAAATTGTGGACAGTCCCATAAACATTTAAAAATAAGCAAATACGCAGCCTCCAACCAAGGGGCAATAACACTCATGACGAACCCCATAAAGGTGTTATCAATATGAATAGTACAAGGAACCTTAGCTTGTGCCCGAAATGACTCAGATGTGACATGAGTGCCAAAAATATGTTGAATGGTAGATTTCATTATGCTACATAGTTTGGCAACAATCCTAGTCCATCAGGATCACTTGGCAGCAGCCTTGGTAAAAAGGTGGTCCACATAATCCTTCCTGATGTTCAAAGCCAAAGTATCATAATTGCTTACATCCAACTTGTGTGTAGAGAGAGGGGAACTGATGTGGTTGGTGAAAATAGAGGGCTTAGCGTGTAGAATATCCTTAGAAATGCTGGAGACAAATCCAACCATGGATCACATAGGTAATGAAGAAGATGATGAGATAGGTGCATAAAGAGCTCTATGGCAACGGAGATGTCTCAACAAAGGCAGTTTCAAAGCAATGATAGCTAATATGTGTAAAGGATGGTGAGGTAATCACAATGGTGCAAACCACTGCTGGAAAAGCTGTTAGATGCGCCACCACATGCAGTTCCAAATGGCAATGTGTGAGCTAAATTTGAGGTGTGACTTGCTCCTGTGAAGGCATGTGGTGGGTGTTTCTAATTAGGCTTTTGGGAGCTGGCCGAACTAGGGGTTATGGTGCCTGTGGAGGTGTTGTTTGTTTGAAAACTAGTCAGATGGAGTCCAGAACAGTGTTGAATGATGGATTGATGGTGAAAGATGGTCAGGAAGGGGTGGGAAGCTATCAAAGGGATGATATGGCTTTGGAAACTAATAACTGCAGTTGAAACATGGTTACCGGAAAAAAAAATTAACTCATGGCAGTGGGTCCACTATGCATGCACTGAATATGATATTCTCTTGTCTAGCTCTAGATACCATGTTCAGATGAAGAGGAAACCAGAGACATGATGAAATCCATATCTAAATTACAATACAATTGCTTTATTATATAGGCATACCGTTATAATTGAAGTAATTACAAGATATGGCTAGCCTATTTACATTATTATTATTATTATTACAAAACATATTTTGTTCGACTTAGTAATTTTTTCTGACTAAATAATTCTATAGAAAGTATGAAAATTTAAAATTAACATTTTATTTTTAAAATTTAATATAATTTTAATTTCCATAATGAAGATAAATTAGTGCTTAAGGAGAGTATTTTTTTTTTCATTTTTCTTTCGTATTTATTTATGTAAAATTTGCAGATGCATCCACAGAAAAGCTACAGCAAAATTTGCCGATTATAATACATTTTGTTCTCAAAACAGTTTGAAAACTAAGCGGTGTTATATATCTATTCTTTTGTAGTAAAATTTGATATTGGTGATTGGTTTAACTTTGTACATCTGTCATTTCATCTCTTTGTATATATTTTTGTGCTCGTGTGTGTACTAAGAAATTTTTTGGGATCTATATGTTTTATATTTTTTTCCTTAAAATATCAGAATGAATATATTGTTGTGACTAACCCAAATAAAATTTGCAGTATTCATTTCCTCCTTCATGTGTTGGGGAAGCTGGCCGGATTGGTGCCCCAAGTAGAAGAGAAATTGGCCATGGGATGCTTGCTGAGAGATCCCTTGAACCAATTTTGCCTTCTGAAGATGATTTCCCTTACATTATACGTGTTGAGAGTACTATCACAGAAAGCAATGGTTCTTCAAGGTGAGTTTTTTTTTTTCTTTCCATTTTTAAGTTCCAATACAAAAATTACATTCTTTATTTTTGTCAATTGTCTTCAGTATTCCCAGAAAAAAAAAATGAAGATTGAATGAAAATGCGTTCAGCTACACATGTGTTTTGGTTCTGGCATTTATAGTTTAATTTGCAATTAGAGAGTAATTAAAGGATTAATTGTGCTAATAACAAACTAGTCTTTGGCCTAATAAAGTAATAGTTTGTGTCATCTATCTAATAAGCATAAATACAGTTGCTTATATATTTACACAGATGTGCTAGAGCCTAAATCTAACTCTTCTCCACTAGATGGATCATACATATGACACATCAGGTTTTTTACAAGGTCAACTTGACAATTGGTAACTGTAAGGAACATAGTTGGTATTTTGCCAAAGCTGATTGGAGTTAACAAAGCCAATAGTTTTATGTCTTAAAGAGGGCCTTTCCTCTAACAAAATGGTAACAAAGAAAAGTAGGGTTGGAAGCTCTTACAATTTTGGCCAAATTCAACCATACAAAACTGACTTGTAAGGTGATGATTGTTCCCTACTTATACTCTATTTAGGTCATTTTATTAGTCAATGTGAAATCTCCAACACTCCTTCACGTCAAGGACTGAACTTTTTGAGCATGAAATTTGCAGAATTGGATATCTAAAGGTGGTCCAATAACGGCTTGATACTTGGGTTTTTTTTAATAGAAGCAAAAAGTAAGATACTTTGGTTGTCACTCATTAGCTTCATTGGTTTGACACTTTGATCTCCTCCCAATTTCATTGCTGAAGATTGGAGTAATTACTGTTTCCCTATCCTGATATTCAACCTCAACATGCATCTAGCTGCTTCATTATGTTTCTTAACATTCCATGAAATTAAGTTATCTCCAGTGAACACAAAATACTCTCTGATTGAGCTCTTATATGATGGGGATCCTGCCCAATGAACATGAGTAACCAAGTCAATAGAAAGGGTATCACCCTAATATAGGTCATATATTTGCATAGATTTTGTTGGAAATAGGAGCATTTAATATTTATTATTCTTCCAAGTAGCTTAGCTATGTTCCATGTGTCTTAGGAAGTTGTGATATTTTAGTTGTTCTCTGGAAAATAGTAGTCATTATTATCTTTGTAAACCATTTTTATTATAAATAGATCAATCTTCTGGGTGGTAGACTTACTCAAGCATATTCAGAAAATACTATTTTGTTTTTCCCCTTTAACAAATTTCAATGATAGTAAAACTTGTCCACTTCTAGCAAACTTCTACCAAAGGTCTTTGGGTGTGTTTCATTTGTTCATCTCCATGGTAAAAAAGGGGCAAACTTGATCCTAGAACTCTGAAACGTGTCTTTGTTGGATACTCCTATACTCAGAAAGGGTATAAGTGCTTCCATCCTCCGTCCAAGAAATTATGTCTTTCAGGATGTCACCTTTCATGAGGAACAAAATTGTTTCACTCAACCTTATCTTCATGGTGAGAGTCTTAGGAAAGATAATGAGATTCTTTCTGAAACACTTGTCCTTCCCACTCTTGAGTTAAATTCTTGTGATCTTACACAGGAACCTGAGTAAGAAACATTAGCCCAAAATGCATCTGACTAGGATACACCAACCAGACCTAAAAATGATACAAGGTTTGGAAAGAATCTGATTTACACTAGAAGATCAAATGTCATTTTTGAATCGACACACACCCAAGAGGCCAATCCAGTTCCTTCAAATCAGGCAACAAGCTCTGATTATATTTTAGCTTCCCTAGATGAAATTGAAATCCTAGAACATGATGATGACCTTTATTTTCCAATTACCGTTAGAAAAGGAACCAGAAAATGTACTGAATAATCTCTCTATCCTCTCTCCAATTATCTTATTTCATAAATTTTCTCCAACCCATATAACCTTTCTTGCAAACCTAAATTCTATCTCAATTCCCACTAATGTTTTTGAGGCATTATTTGAGAAAATTGGAAGGAGGCCATGGATACAAAAATGGAGGCATGGGAGAAGAACAAAACATGGGAAAAACATGGGAATTGGTTTCTTTGCTAGTAGGAAAGAAGCCAATTGGTTGTAAGTGGGTATATACAATTGTTAGTGTATGTGAACAATACTAGTAATGATTGGAAGGAACAACAATTGAGACAACATCTAGCAAAGGAGTTTGAGATAGAAACTCTTGGGAGGCTGAAATATTTTCTAGGAATTGAGGTGTCCCACTCCACGAAAGGTATTTTCATATCTCAATAGAAATATATCACAAATTTGCTTAAGGAGATAGGCATGGCAGCTTGTAAACCTATTAGTATTCCCATCCATTCGAACCTTAAATTGGGTAATGTAGATGATAATGCATAAGTGGATAAGGAGATGTATCAACGTTTAGTTGGAAAATTAATTTAATTGTCTCACACAAGGCCAGATATTGCATTTACAATTAGCTTGGTTAGCCAATTTATGCACTATCCAAGAGGAGTCCACCTACAGGCCACTTACAAAATTTTGCAATACCTTAGGGGACACTAGGAAAAGGAGTTTTATATAAAAGAAATGGGAATAGAATTCTTGAAGCTTACCCTGATGCTGACTATGCAGGGTCAGTAATTGATAGGAGATCCACTTTTGGATATTGTACTTTTCTAGGAGGAAATTTAGTAACTTGGAGAAGTAAAAAACATAATGTTTAAGCTCGATCTAGTGTTGATGTTGAATTTTGAGCTATGGCACAAGGTATTTGTGAATTGTTTTGGTTGAAAATTATCTTAGAAGACTTGAAGATTAAATTGGATGGACCTATGAATCTCTAATGTGATAATAAGTTCGCAATCAGAATAGATCATAATCCTATTCAATATGATCGAACAAAACACATTGAAGTTGATAGGCATTTTATCAAGGAAAAGTTGGATATTGGTTTGATTTTTACTCCATATGTACCTTCACAAGGTCAACTTGCCGATATTCTCACTAAAGGACTGTGTAGTCTACTTTTGAAAAAATAATATGCAAGCTAGGAATGGAAAACATATATTCTTCATCTTGAGGAGGAGTGTTGGAAATAGGAGCATTTAATATTTATTACACTTCCAAGTAGCTTAGCTATGTTCCATGTATATTAGGAAGTTGTGATATTTTAATTGGTCTTTGGAAAATAATAGTCATTTACTATTTTTGTAAACCATTTTTATTATAAATAGATCAATCTGCTGGGTGGTAGACTCACTCAAGCATATTCAGAAAATAATATTTTGTTTTTCCCCTTTAACAAATTTCAATGATAGTAAAAACCTTGGAAGCTGGGATAGTGTTTTGAATAATTTTTCAATAGAAAGAGCCAAATAGATGAAAAATCATTGTCAATAGAAGTAACAAAATATTGAAATGCCAAAGTGATGGTGACACTAAATATCTAAATGAACTGAAGCAAAAGGGGATGTAGCTTGTTTATTTACTTGATTTGGGTAGAAACTAGAAATATGTTTTGCAAGACTCATGGAGCCTCTGGACTTGACACGTAAACTTGTAAAGAGTTTACCTAATGCAAAAATATTTTTATATAACCTATCATATTACCCAAAACAGAAATGAGTGCTATATGCAAAATAAATATTCAGCATTCGAACTTCATAATAAAGCAAACCACAAAAATAAAGTTTCAGATAATATGTAAGCATCCAATTTTAAACCAGACCAAGGTGCATTTATTGCTCAGTACACAGCATAACAATTCAAAATTGATGGACAAATTCAAAAATCACAAACAAAATAGTATAGTGAGGTACATAAACTGAGTGTCTTAGCCTAACAAGTTTGCAATTGATGGACAAATCACAAGGTTCAAAATTACTGAAGAGTGAAGACAATGGTGTGCATCTGGTTCTCCTTTTATGGATTTGGGTTCAACTCATCTGAGCTGAGTTTGTTCACCTCGTCAGCCTGCTGGGTTCATTGCAGATTTGTAGTGCTGGGTTCATTCACACCATCTGGTTTGTGATTTTGTTTACGATAGGAGCTGTGTGGTTGAGAGTTGTTGCAGTTTTGTTCACCACCTTCAATGCAAGTGGGTCCATGCCAGGATGTTGGGCGCAGCCATGGAGTTGAGTTCTTGCAGCTGCGAGGTTGAAGTGTTGTGCATGATGTCCTTTCACCCTGCTGCTGCATTTCAATCTTTCAAGGATTCTTTTTTTTAAACAGTCAAACACTATCATTTTCAGTGTAAATAGTGGCAGATCACCATTCCTTTTTAACTGTCAGTTCTGTGTGATTCTAGACGAGTCCACCCAAGTTTACACAAAAATGAGTGTTAAAGTGGAAGTGCCATATGTTAATTATGAGTCTACAATGAAAGAAATACTTGATGAGAAGAATTTGAACAATCTCCCAAAAGCTAATAAAGTATCATCTCTCTAACCAAAAGAAACTTGTTGGCTAAAAGAAAATATCATGCAAAATGAGCATCCAGGGACTGGCATGAATTTCATTGATTGTTCTGTTTTCCAAACATTTGGAGCTAAATTCTGAAATGCCTTTGGTTCCATAATCATGGTTTTATGATGGGTAAGAAGCAGAAGACTTTCTGAAGCCATGCACTTTTTGCTATTGTTTGGCATTTATGCATAAAATGCAGTATCTATAGCTCTGCCTTTTTTGCAGTTGATGTAATATTTTTTCTATTTTTGGTGGGTGCCATATTCTCCCACCTCAGTCTGACTCACTGTTTTATATTTTTGCACCCTATACTGTTGTTCTTTTTTCTTACATAGCTTTTAAAGTTTCCACATTTAATATCAAGTTTTTTATTTTATTATAGCATGGCTTCTGTTTGTGGAGGTTGCTTAGCATTGCAAGATGCTGGGGTTCCTATTAAGTGTTCAATTGCTGGAATTGCAATGGGTATGGTGCTGGACACCAAGGAATTTGGCGGAGATGGAACTCCGCTTATTCTGTCTGACATAACTGGAGCTGAAGATGCATCTGGAGATATGGATTTCAAGGTTGTAATTTACATAATTGAACTTGTGATACTTAACACAATTATTTGGATGATAAGTAATTTGGGGAGTTCAGTTGGGTTTGTTCATTTTCATTTCTAGTTCGTTTATATTTGATCAACATTGTATTAATATCGAAATGCTAAAAGAGATGTTTTGACATTGATAAAATGCAGGTTGCTGGAAATGAAGATGGAATAACTGCATTTCAAATGGACATTAAGGTGAAATATTATGACCATTTAAATGCTAATATATTGATACGCCTATTTCTTCCTTTCTCATTTGTTTGGATTTGGAAAAACTGCTTATTTTCTTTGAATGGAGAGCATTTATTATTTATTAAGTAGCTTCTACTTGTTATTTTTATTCACTTCTCCTTCTAAATAAGTTACTTTATTTGATATATATTTTATAGGACAAACTGTGTTTTTGGTCCCTGTACTTCTGATCAAACTTGGTCTTGATCCCTATACTTTTAAATTGATGAGATTAGGCCTCAAACTATAAGAAGTGCATGAAATTTGTCCATCCTCACTAACTCTGTTAGTGACATGCCAACGTGGGTAACGAATGGGTTTTGTGTCAGTCTTAAAATACAAATTCTAGTGGGTTTAAACCCCCCCATACTTGATTAGCATTTTACTGGTGATTTTGGACTGCCACAATATGGTCACACCAGACTTAGCAGAAATCGAGCTTGGACGAGCATGTGGGAAATCTGGGAGATGCTGAGGATGGAGGGCTGTTTGGTGGATTTGACGCCGAGTTGGGGTTCTGAGGTAGATAACGCTGACAGAGAGATCGGGGGAATGGATGCTGGAGAGGAGGCGGAGGAGAGGAAGGTGTCAAAGCTAGTGGTGGAAGGGGCTGGAGTGGGAGCAGGAGATGACAACATAGCAGTGGGGATAAGAAGAGGGAGAGGAGAGGGTTGGGTGGTCAAAGTTGGCAAGGGAAGAGAGGGAGTCAGAGGAGGAGGGGAGGATAGTGGCGACAACAACGATCAATCTTGGTTGTAGAGAACGGGGGAGAGAAAAAGGAAGAGCCTTTCTATTTGTGGTGGTCAAAAATTGCCAATAAATGCTTATTTTAAACAAACTATAGGTGCAAATTTGAGGGATTTTAAATTGCCAAACAATGTATTTTAAACCACCACATATTGTTTGTTAACAAACTGTCCGCATGCTCACTGACGGATTTAGTGAGCTATTAGTGGGGAGGGATTAAATTCACAGATTTTCGAAAGCTGGAGAACTGAATTCATCATTTTGATGGTACATGGACCAAAACCAAGTTTAACCAAAAGTACAAGGACTAAAAACACATTTTTCCCTATTTTATATGATACCATTTGCTAATGGCTATTAATATATTGTATTGCAGGTGGGTGGAATTACTTTGCCCATCATGAGAAAGGCACTCCTACAAGCAAGAGATGGCAGGAAACATATACTTGGTAAAGTTAAAACACTAACTTACTTCATGGTGGTATGACTTACAAAGTATGGTGCAATTAATGAATTTGTACATTTCATGACTTGAGTCTTTCCTAAAATATAGAATCAAGATAGAACAGTTTTAAACATTTTTTGTACTAGATCTGACTGTATTGTGTCAGAAATAGAACTTGTTTGTTTCTTGAAATTAGTGGTAAAATAAAAAAAGAATACTGTGTTTCCATCACACTATGGTAGCAAATATCAAGTGTGATTGTGGCTAAAATGTTGAGTAGGTGCTAATCTCAGAATCAGAGAAACACGATTGCACAAAGCATTAGGAATGAACTGTTTCTTTATCCATTCATTATTAGATCCAAATGGTCATAGTCTCATAGATCTTATATATTCCTTTTAGGCAATACACAATTTTAGGGATGTTATAGTATCTAGAAGATCCTATATTATCATCAAGAGTATCTTGCAACATTTTGATAAAATCTTAGTCCTAGGGTGAGCCTTGATAAGATTGTTGCCTTTTTCCCTGTGGTCATGTGTTCGTAAAATGATGAATAGTCCAAAAATTTAAACTTTTACGTATAAAAAAGGTGTGTGAATACAGAAAATAAGTTAAGGAGTAGAGTACTGAAGATGGGTTAATGAGCCAATTTTTTTTTTGTCAAGAACCTAAACTAAATTAATAGCCACACCTATATTTTTTACTCAAAGTTGCATGAAAGGACTGAACTAGTAAATATAAGTAGAATATTCCTTATTCTTACTTTTACAAATCAAGGGAGGTGAAAATTTTCAATATTTCCCATTTACTGTCTTTGCAGTTGTGAAAATAGGTAGCACTCTTCATCTTCCTGTTCACAACATTTATAATTTTCAGTCTGCATATACTTCTCTCTTGGCGAAATAAACATAATCTACATGTGATTTGGAGAGCAATATTTGTAGTTAGTTCTGTAAAATTCAAATTCTTTTATATTTATGAATTAAATTAATTTTCTTTGGTTGTTGACATCTTAAATATCTGTCTTTTGTTCTCCCTTCTGTTACCTAATCTAGGAGCAATGATGAATTGCTCACCTCCTCCAGCAAAAAGGCTTTCCAAGCATGCCCCTGTGATTCACGTTATGAAGGTCTGTTTGTTGCTTTCCTTTTTCCCCTTCATTTGTTATTACTCAATCATCCACTGGTTATCACATACACATATTTGTTATAGGTCAAGCCAGAAAGAATAAATCTTATAATTGGTTCTGGTGGGAAAAAAGTGAAGAGCATTATTGAGGAATCGGGAGTAGAGGCCATCGATACAGAAGATAATGGCACTGTACAAGAACAATCAGCTTATCTATATGCTTTTATATGATTATTACAGTTACTCTTCTATTGGAATACAATGAATAACTCTTCCGCGTTTTTTGCAGGTGAAAATATTTGCAAAAGATTTGTCTAGTTTAGAGAAGTCTAAAGCTATTATTAATAATTTGACGATGGTTCCAAGTATTGGTGATATATATAGGTATTTATCACTTCTTTTTCTGATTATATTGGTTTGTTGCTTGCATTGATTCAATGAAGTAGTACCAGTTAAAATTTTTAGATAAAAAATGTGAAATTAAGTGATCCTAAAGAGTGAAACATCTGCAAGAGACTCATGGGATTTCACTGCTGTACATAACATACAAAATGCTTGTTTGCTTCATTTTCTTACAATTTTCTTCTTTACAAAAAATGTTTTTTAGTCCCTCAAAATATTATGATTCTCCCATTTGATCCCCCATTTTTAAGTTGTTATTTACTCCTCAATTTTTCATTTTTTGTTCCCATATAGTCCCTTTGTTATGCTTCTATTTG
The DNA here is from genome assembly GCA_025330945.1 of Mucuna pruriens. NCBI lineage: Eukaryota > Viridiplantae > Streptophyta > Magnoliopsida > Fabales > Fabaceae > Mucuna > Mucuna pruriens. Next base: position 1,212,483 of record JAENHJ010000498.1, read on the forward strand.
TTTTGTCTGTTTAGTGCCTATATGACTAAACAATAAGGGACCAAATGGAAAAAAGAGTGAGTGATATCTAGAGAGACTTGAAAATAAGCAAAAAAATAATACTTAATGGACAAAACTAATGAAAGACTAACAAAAGGAACTATATGGGAAATGAAAAAATTTATGAGAACTAAATTACAACGTTTTAAAAATGTGGGACCAAATAAAAAAATCATAATATTGAGGGATTGAAAACGTAATTTAGCCAAAAACATATTCCTCTTGTAGTCTTGTTTTTCTTTAATAATTTTCTAGTTTGTTTGCAAAAGAGAACTATTGATATATATATATATATATATATATATATATATATATATATATATATATATATAATATAATTGTGCTGCCTTCTATACTTCAGGAACTGTGAGATCAAATCAGTAGCCTCATATGGAGTTTTTGTAGAGATAGCACCTGGACGAGAGGTACATGCTTCCACCTAGTTGCCAAAAACATAAATATAGATAATAATTAATTAGAAATAGATACCATTAGTTTGCTTCTTAAACATAGTTGAATTTTGGGTTTTCTAATGAAGTTGTATCTTTGCCTGTTCTATTTCTTAAATCTTATAAATGTTTTAGACTTGATACTTCATGTTATCATGTGCATAATTATCAGATGATTAGAAAAATGTATTTCCCTTTAATGCTTGTATTTTAATTGAGGATGCTTTAAAAAAAATTGAAAGAAAAAGAGGCATGCTTCTATAGAATGATGGAAATTCCAAACTTTATAACCAATATTAGGATATTTCTTCTCATTTTATGTAGGGACTTTGTCATATCAGTGAACTGAGTTCAGGTTGGCTACCCAAGGCAGAAGATGTAAGCATTTTATTTTGTTTCCATTTCCCAAAGAAAATTAACAGCATATACAAATAATGTTGGGATAATATTTGACTTGTATTCCTCCAGGCTTTCAAAGTGGGAGATCGCATTGATGTTAAGCTTATAGAGGTATGTCATATTGCTCATTGTTAGCTTTGAATCATGTTCAAATTTACCAATGGCTCTATACCCAATGTTGTAGTAACTCACGTTTTATCTTAATGGTGATTCAACACAGCCAAGCTATTCCTTCATTTGACGTTTGTCTTATTTTCCGGGTTATTTTAGTGAGTTACATACTTGTTCTCACTTGAGGGTGTTTGTAAGTAGAACTCAATATTCTATAGACAGTTGACTACATGATTTCTGTTTTATTTTCTTAAAGGAACATAAGGTAATGGTATTGTTGTCTCCACGTAATTGTAGTAGTATAATTAGATAATTAGGGACTCAGAAAGGAAAATGTTGAAATTTCTGAATATTATTGATGATAATCAAGCTGTACAAGGTTTTACAATGTATACAAGGCTGCATAATTGCTTAACTAAAATACACCAAATAATATGATAACCGTAAATCTATCCTAATTACAAGATTAAATTAGATATAATGTAAGTCTGTTACAAAAGGTTATGTAAGAGTTCCATTTGAGCATAATGAGTACAAATTGTCTGTCTTACCTCTTTCTGTCTGCTCTGCTCTCCTCAATTGCTCGTTCTGCCCCCCATGACGAGAAAGTGAGGCAAGGAACTGGGAGAGAAAGGTGTTTACTTTTCTTGAGCTTAGACCAGTGATTAATTCACTAGATTTAATGTTATTTGCTTTATATGAATGACCAGAACCTGGGCTTTTTATCCCTAAAACATTTATCCAGCAATACATGTTTAGCTTTACCCATTAGAAATGGACTGGGCCTAATTAACCCCAGAAACTAGCTCAATGGGAGAGCATTATCCGAATCTTATGAGGAGTATTTTTGCCATATTCTTAGCTGATGTGAGAGATCTTAACATCATTCATTCCCATTCTCTGAAGTCTGAAGTGGGGATGAAGTTGAGCCAAACAGTTCTTCATAGATTCAGTTAGTTCTTTGCCTTAATCATATTCTATGCCTTTGTGGATGACAGAGTTTCAGTTTGAACAAGAAAATGAAGGAAAGCAGAAAGACAATCAGAGTGTTTGAGTGATTTGGGTAATCCAATTTCACTGTTAATGAACTCTGCATAGAATTCTCATATTTATACATTTAGCTAAGAATCAGAACCTAGGGTTATTGACAAGTCTGTTGTAACAGACAATACTCTGAGCTGTTAATCTGTTGCAACGGATTCTGATAACAAGATTAACTGTGGCAGAATTAACTAATTGTCAGCTATTACATGTGAGAGACATTATCTCTATTAGTGGAATTTCTATTTTTTTAAAGATTCTTCTATATTATTTGAATTTTTTCTGAAAGGTAAACTGAAGGTCAAGTCAACCACCTTGTTTTCATTAGTTCCTGACTTATGTTTGAACTATGTAAAATTTTATTATATCTGAAAAATATGATTCTTGTTTTTGTTGTTTCAAAACATCCAGTTTTACCATATTGTGTAGTAGGCATTCAGTCTTATGTTTTTAATCATGCACTGCAGATAAATGGTAAGGGCCAGCTGCGCCTTAGTCACCGAGCACTGCTTCCAGATACAGATCCAGACAACTCAAATGTTGAACAGCCTACTGACAAACTCACTGAAGATGGAGAAACTTCACCAAAATCACCTGATAAGGGTTTATCGAAAAAGGTTTCCAGCCCGCCAAAAGATGGTTTAGCGGAAGAAAAGATTGAACAGCCTAAAGATAAGTCCAGCACTCCCAAAGTCACAGCCTCTTCTAAAAGGAGTTCAGAGGATGATTCTGTACTTCCATCTAAGAAGTTTGTCAGGAGATTGGTCAGCTCTTCTCAGGATAAGCCTAACACTAACAAAGACAAAATAAAGAAGAGTAGCGACAAAGAAGTTGGTAGTGTGTCTGGCAAAGATGAAAATAGTTTGGTTAGTAGTGGAGAGGCATAAAACTGATAGCAAAATATTTGCAAGCAGAGAAAAGTGATGCTTATGAGAAAATTTTGGTTTCATCTGCACAAGAAGGCTGAGGTTGCAAGCTCTTACAAACTAACAGATGAATGGTATGAGCAACCTATATCGATTCTCTGCTGATTTGCTGTATTGATATATACCCATCTACAAATACCCCAACTCTCAAATCTTTCCTTAAGGAACTTCTATTTTGATAAAACAATATAAATGGTACATAAGAGAAGCTAATTTTTTTTTCTTATTTTCTTCTATAAGTGGTTATTGAAAAATTTATCCAAAAGACCCTAAAAATCTGATCCATAGTTAAGCTTTCTATAAGCATGATTCAGGTTTTGGTCGCATGTTTTCTATTACTGAGTTATTTTACTTGCCCACTGACGGTACTGATCCTATTGGCAGTGAAATTTTGTTGGAACATGCTGGTGCCTAAACTGGAATACAGGAACCCAGTGACTCTTGCTTCTTTCTAAGGCAGATAACCTTGCTTGAGTGGGAAAGGTGAAAGAGAGTACTCTTGTATATTGCGTTCATCTCACTGTAATGCTTCGGATGTTTGTGATGTGATACATCATGAATTTTGCCTGTGTTTCTTCTCCCGATGTTTCAATCTGTTATATTTTTCTTAGTTTTTTCTTCAATTATTTTTATGACGAGCCCCTATTTTGGAGGTATCGATTGTAAATCTTAGTATAACAGGACAAGGGAGAAGGCTGCATCTTCAACATCGCATTGTATTTATTGTCTTTTTTTACTTTAACAATTAAATTTATGATATTTTTCGATTTCCAAATTGCTAGTTTTGCGGTTCAACCTCATTGGGCTTTAGCTCTTGACATTTGTTAATGTTCTATCATATTAGTTTTCTTAAAAGCCAAATTTAGCTTGTGTAAAAATCTTATCATATTAATTTTTTAAAATTTGTTTTTAATTTATGAATAAATTTATTTTATTTTTTTATAAGTGTTTATAAAAAAAAAATTATTCAAACAAATTTGTAGAATTCATGTACAAACTTAAAACTTGAATGGTTACTTCGAATTCTTATTTTAATGTATTCTTTCTTTCCATCATTAATAGGTTGTGTCTGGACTTATTACATTCCATACTTAAGGCAGTTTAGGCTAACTTATTAAAAAAAAATTAAGTCTTCTTCGTAAGATGTATTCAAATACAAAATAAATTTAAATACCTATTGGACTTACTAAAATTTTGATTATAAATTATTTTAAAAAAGAAATAAATCAATCCTTACATCCATTCAAACTTAAAAATAAATAATATCTAGGTTATAATTGCAGTTTGCCAAATTTAGCTTCATAATATCAAATACGGAGTAATTCATGGAGTTAGTAGTTACTATTTTTTACAATAATTAACCAGTTCAATGACTAATTGTATATATATTCACTTAGACGAGTCAAATCATTGACCGAACTACCGGTATCCGAAAAAACATCATTATGTTAGAAGTTTGAATTCAAGGACCTTCTTTAACTGCCTAAGTTTAATTTTGAAATTACCCAAAAAAAAAAAAGTTTAGTTTTGAAATTTAATTACGTCAAACTATATCATTGTACAAAAAAAAAAAAAACGCTCTAAGTAACTGAGGTGTGTGATTGTATTGACTTTTAATTAGGAAAAAAATGATCACAACTAATGAACTGTTGTTCTATATGCGTCTTCCTTTCATTAATACATATTTCATTGAAAAAACAAACTCGATCATAGCAATTTAAATTATCTTCAAATTTATCTAATAAATTGTCTGATTTTGTTACGTATGTTCTATATGCGTCTTTCGATCATGAATTTGTTTATTTTTCTTTAATTTCTAAATTTAATATTATAAATTCTGTAAAAATAAAACACCACGACTCAATTTTATAAATTTAAATATTTTTTTTCTTTTCATAGATATGTGTTAAAAAAATAGTGGATGGAAATTAAACATATCTTATGGTTACTTTTAAAAGTATACCAAACGAAGATAAATACAATTTTTTTTTCTTTCCTTATTATTAACTTGTGTGTAGAAATTGATTTTATTGGATTTTCTTTTGTAATGTTAAATACAATACACAAAATTAAACTCTCAAAACATTTATAGTTGGTTATATAATAACAACAATAATAATAAGTCTTCTATTAAAGAGGTGTAACTCAACCAATTTACTAACTTAAACTATTTACATCCATGTAACATTAGAATTTATTTGGTGGTTAAAATATGATAAATATAAAAAAATAATAAAAATATGTTATTATTAATATTTTTAGGAACTTTTTTGAATATTTTGTCCTCCAATACTAGAATAAATCCTATTCAAGTAGAGAAGAACCACTATAGGCGGTAAAACTCTCTCTTTCTGAGTATTTAACATAGTTGCATGCCTAGGAGTTGAACTTAAGACCGCTAGTTAAGTTGGAACAACTCCACACTAATTGATTCTCACGTAAGTCAATGTTATTTTAAAAATTATTTATTATGAATTTTAATTATAATATAATTTTATATTAAAAATTTATTTATTATTTTTATTTATATAAAATAAATATTTATAATACGATAAAAGATATAGTATATACCTATTGTTCTACTTTTCCATACTTATTTATTTCTCTTTAAGAAGAAATTCTACTTAAAAAGCTTATGATTTACATCTTCCCTTTGTTACTATATATTCCTCCCTTTCTTTTGTTATTATTAAAATACCCTTATATAAAAATATTATGGGACATATTTTTATTCCCATCTTTGTCATTCTTTAATTCTATTTTACACCTTTGTTGTCCTCATTACTCTTTAAACTTTATTTTTGCACCTCATGTTCATCATTCTTTAAATACTATTTCTTTTATTTCCATCTTCATTATTATTTAAATATTATTTTTGCATCATTCATTTTTATTGTTTTTTAAACTCCTAACATTTATTTTCTTTTTTTTTTTTTCATAATAAGATATTATTTGTTGTGATTGATGTTTTATATTTTTTATATTTCGTATCAAACTGTAGTGATAATTTTCTTTGACAAGATAGTAGTAATTGCTTTCCAGATATCACTCTTTTTTTTATGATGGAAGTATAATTTAATTTTTATTTTTTTTCTATTGAAAAATATTATTTGAAACAAAAATATATATTATAGAATTTTCAGAATGTATATTTTTATTTTAGAAAATACTTTCTAAAATAAGTACTAATAGTTTTTTTTGATAAGTCAATGATAATTACTTTTCAAGTAGAATTGTTGTCTTTGACGATCAACATTATATTGCAATGTACAATTTACTTTATATTTTTTAATTTTAACAAAAAATACATTGCAAAACAAAAATATAAATATTTCATTAAGTACTTTCTAAATATACGAAATCTAAAATTATGTTTTTTTTTAATAATATAGTTCTCGAGAAATCTCTTTGAAAAGAATATTTAAAAAATAAAAAATAAAAGTATATTTATTAACCATGGGTGTATGTTACATTTCCCTCAAAACAATCTTCGGCCCAATGGATCTAAGACCAGCCGAACAAATATCACAACTAAAATAAAATTAAAAAAGAAAAGAAAATAAAAGACGTAACACTATATAACGCCAAATCCAAAATCAGAACATAGTTTAGGGCTGCAGGTTCGTGATTTTCCGCCGCCTGTCGCCGGCGTTATCCTGCCACCGTGACCGCCAGGTTCTCTCTCTGCTATCGTAACCCTAAACTTGACACTTACCTCACTGCGTGTGTGCAGAGATGGCAGAAGAGGACCCAAAGCCTCTCAACTACATCCCCGAGGTTATACTGAAGAAGAGGAAAAGCAGAGAAGCATGGGGCTTGACAAAAAAAGAACAGTTCAAGCGCAAAAATTCCCAATCCATCAAGAAACCCGAGGATTTCGTCCACGAATACCGCAACAAGGTAACTAACTAACTTCTCATCATATCGTAGTTTCTTTGCGATAAATCACTAAACCTAATGTGTTTGATGCATATATAGTGTTTGCGATAAATCACTAAGCCTAATGCGGTTGATATATATATAGTGTCTGCGAAAAATCGCTAAACCTAATGCGTTTGATGTATGGTGTATAGGAGGTGGACCTTATCAGAATGAAGCGGAGGGTGAAGAGGAAAGTGCCTCAAGCTAACTCCTCCAACGCGTTGATAATCATCAGGATACAGGGGTGAGTGAGTGAGTGCCTTGGTTTTTTTGTTTCTCTTTCGGCTTTGTGAATTAAGTGATGACATGTCTCTTTGCGTTGGTTTAGGAAAACGGACATGCATCCCAAGACGAGAAAGGTTTTGTACAGCTTAGGGTTAAGGAGAATTTTCAGTGCTGTATTTGTGAAGCCGAGTGAGGGAGTAATGGCCAAGCTGCAGAGGGTGGAACCATATGTGACCTATGGGTATGGCATTCATTAATGTTTTTTTATCTTTTGTTTTGTGTGTTTGCTGTTACTAGAACTTTCCAGGTTGAAAGGAAGGTGGGTGGGAAGTTTGAGGTCTATATATTTATTGATTGTGGATGGCAATGTTCATGGACAAAATAAGTTTTAGGGTTCGTTTGGAAGAGGTTATTTATAGCTTGCATTTATTTATCTTATGGTATGAACACAATGTTTGAGAGAGCTTTGTGAAAGTAGCTTATGATTTATCCATAAGTGTTTTCAGCTCATTTCAATAAGTTTTTCACGATGGAAACAAGTTGCAACTTGTATGAAAATGGTTTAACCCAATATTCTCTTTGTAGAAACAGCTTATACATATAAGCACTTAGGCCTTATTTAGTTAAACTTTTCCATAAGCAATTATAGGAGGAAAAATTTACAAGTGAAAATTAACTTACGTATCTTAACTTCTGTAGAAGTTAAATGAAAACAGCTGCTATAAAAATTAAGTGCAAAAGATGATTTTCATTTATTTAAGAAACTCAATTTATTTTATCTTATTTTCTTTTCTGGTGAGTGTTTATAGAGAAATTTATCTAAATAGAGCCTTATTCATTCTTTAAAATTAAGCTGTTTACCCAAATGGACCCTTAGTATTTGTAGTTAAAGGAGTTTATAGTAGATGCCTGCAGGTTATTTAGGATAGGAAAATGCTAAGCATGTGGCTACATGTACCAACCCAACAAATAACAGTGTTTCTTTGCTTCTCTTACACACATGAACTGTATTTCATCCAGTGTGGGATGCTTTCAGTGCATTAGGTGGAAATATCACTGTAAAAACCTTGCTTTACTATTTCTTCTATCTTTATATTCCTTTGTTTATTGTGTTCCTTGCAAAAGAAAAAGAGATGATATGTCACTTGCTAAGGATGGTTCTTAATTTTGTGAGTCTGTTTCTTTTGAAGATATCCAAATCTTAAAACCATAAAGGAGCTAATTTACAAGAAAGGACATGCGAGGATGGATAAGCGAAAAGTTCCCTTGACGGACAATAACATTATTGAGCAGGTAATATATAGTGTTGCTGGATTCCTTGTTTTCCTTGGATTTTTCACTTTAATTGCATTTGTAATTGTTCTACTTTTTACCATGCAGGAATTAGGAAAATCTGGTATTGTATGCATAGAAGACATGGTGCATCAGATTTATAATGTTGGTCCACACTTTAAAGAAGTTATCAGATTTATGTGGCCCTTTGAGCTCAACAAGCCAGCTGAAGGATTGAAAGGATCAAAAACCCTGTACAAGGAAGGTGGAGACACAGGGAACCGAGAGGATCTCATCAATGAACTAATCAATAAAATGAATTAATGGCCTTTGTAGTATCAAAATTTTGATGTTTACTACGTCCATCGGATGATTCTAGGTGCAAGTATCTCATTTTTGAAGTTACCGATTTATTTACCTAGAAAACGTTGTTACAGGTTCTTGTTATAGTTGAGTTTAAGTGTGTATTTATCTTGATAGCCTTCATTTACTGCATTCGAGTTCCATTAGGCATTTGGACTGGGGCAGGGGCTTGAATCTGTGTATTCTCAATATATTTTGAATGTCAAGACGATGATTCAAGTCTGAATTAAGTTTTCATTACAAGGTAGTAAAACGCGATGGTGATCATATTTTAATACATTAAGAACGTTATTATTGACTTGAAGCTCAACACCCACACATTCACAAACTCTAGGTGAAATAAAGAGAAAAACAGTTAAAATTGAAAATTTATTATATTATAGCCGTTTGCTTCAGACAGATAAAATTTGATACTTTAAAGGATTCACCTCGCCGATGTGTAGATTTACGATTTTGACATAAATTATATCCAAATTTATTATTTTCGAATGGGACGAACCATTTATTTTCTGAATGCTGGATTAGAGAGCAGCTGGTCTTTCAGCCATTTGCTATGCAAAACTGGCTAGTCGCTGCCCTTGGAGTGCATAACACGAGTCATACATGTCTTGGGGAAGGGTAGGTTTTCTTAGTAGGTTGGTTATATTAAATGTGTGATTTCGATGTAGACACGGAGATATTAGATTGTTTACGTTGAACCTTAGAATAGGTTCCTGTAATGTTCTCATGGTTCCAAAAAAAAAAAAAAAGAGCGAGTAATTGAGAAGAAATAAATTACAAATTTCAAATATATACATGCCCCGAGTCACTCACTGACACATATATACCGTACAGATGGCGTACAGATGGTAAACAACGACGTTCTTCTCTAGAAGAAAACATCATAATACATGACCCTAAACTTGAGAAGCATGAGAAGCATTTCCTGTACAGGGATTTACATGTACAACTGGGTAGCTGTAATTTTTTCTTTGGGTTGGGATGCAAGCGATCTCCACACAATACAGCCTAATTTGGTTTGCTTTGATTAAGCAACATAGCCTCTGTAAGTATGGTAAATTTCATCCACTTGCTCTGCTGGAACATAAATTGCATCTTTTAGAGAGCTATGGGTTCGTCCATAGAACACATAAACTAGTAGTCCTATTACCAGCCATATAGAAACACGAAACCATGTACCATCTCTGAAAGAAAGATATGCAAGAATTAGAGAAAACATGCAATTAAATTAACAAATATCAACAGATAAATGCTCATTCAGGCATATAGTTTTGTCTCTGTAAGTATTAATGCTTACCCAAGATTAACAAGTAGGTAGGAATTGATGAGAATGCAAACTATGGGAAGCAGTGGCACAAATGGGCAAGTGAAACCTGAAAAATAGATTATTATTTCTCTAGAACTGAACAGATTTAATGACTTAATCTCTGATCCTAGATCTGCCTGACATAAAATTTTCAAACACAAGGACATGATGGTAAGACATACCTCCAGAGTGCCCAAAGTTGTGCCTTGCATCATCTTGATCTGTACAGGTTAGTAAAACAAGGCCACCCAAAAGAAGAGCACCGCCAATTCCACATAGTGCATAGCGAACAAAACTGGCAATAGCATAAAACAATGCTCAAAAGACTAGGAACATCAAGCAATCCTTAAATGACATGATCAAAACTAATGAATTGCATAGATTGTCCTGTAAAAATATTAGAAAATACATTCTTTTGAATACTTTCTTGCTGTTAACTAGAATTTATTGAAAACACAATTTTTTAGGTTTCATTTCTTATTTAACCGGTCTCTTCTAATTTTGTACTTTTCAATAAATTTTAATTAATAATAAAGTGTGTTCTTAATGCTGCAATATTATCAAACTACTCCACTTCCCTTAGGATAAGGCCAAGTCCCTAAATAGTCCACTTCCTCGCATTTCAAACCAGCCACCAAACTATTTAGGGATCTTGAATCCTTGATTATGTATTAAGAAATTCTGAAATTGTTATTGCATATTAAGCTTGAGAAAACTATACTAACCTAAAAAGGGCAACATCTGAAGCGGCAAATGTAAGGACAAACGCCCCTAAGCATATGAATGCTATGATCCACCCAACTCTTTCCCTGTTACCTTCATTTAGATCTGCACCCAAAATAAATAAATGAAGTAAGGAGAAAAGCAACAGATGCCAAATGACAGAATGATTATAAAAATCTAGACATAGTCTGCATCCTCTACTATGTACCATGAACACAAGTGAATTAGTGTTAGAAGCCCTGTTGGATTTTAACTTCTCAATGAATAAGAAAAAAAATAAAAAAGATAAAATGAATTAAATTTTTCCTATAAGTTAAAATAAGTTAAAATAAATTTTTGGAAGAGCTAAATGGAAAGACTTCTAAACTTAATTTATTTTATTTTTTTATAAGTGTTTATTGAGAAGTTTTTCCAAATAAAGTAATTTACTTGAACACTAACATTATATTATAGATATTGGTAAAGGAGATGGAAAGTGATAACTCACAGTTGCCAAAAGCAAGATGTTTAGCAAAATCAATTGAAACATCCTCCTTAACAATTAAAGGTTTTCTGTCCTCAGAAGTACCAATATTTGCTTCTGCACAGCTCAAACTACACCGATCCAACACTGAAGCAATTGAGTCCTGGAGTGATGGAGGCAATGGGACTTCATCTGGAGGAATATATCTTAGGATCAACACAGACACTGCCACCATGGTGAATGCTAGAAGCGTACCCACACTAACCTGCACGTGAAATGTTAAATGCATATTAGTACTACTATGACATATTTACATATGACAGTCAAAGGATCCTCAGGAGTAGGAATATTTAATAATTTCAAAAGAGGATGGAATCACAAAAACTCTGCTCACAAATTCGACATTATTAAAACTTGTTAAACACATTCATTGTAGACTTGTAATTGAAGAATCATGACTTCCTAGTGTCATGACCCATATAGTGTCACACTATGTTATTATATGCAGAAAAATGCTAACAATACATTTTTTAATTCACTCTTTATTATTGGTTATTTTTAAAAAATAAATTTAATTACTACATAAGAAGGTCACTATTCAAAGAGTGATGCCAGAGAGAATGAACTAATTATAAAATATATTTAAAAGAATGTGTTGTTAACGTATCTGGTTACAGGAAGGTTATATACTACAATGCATGATCTCCATTAGTATTGAAATTTGTACACATTAAAGATTGAAAAAGTCCTAGCAAACAAGTTCCAGGCTTACCATCCCTGCCAGTTGAGAGACTTCCATACAAAATGTCAAGACTGAAGCCATTATGCCAGTAGCTATTGTGCCCTTAACAGGAACCTGACTATGCTTATTTATATCAGAAAAAAAAGGTGGCAGTAGTCCATCCCTTGCCATAGACATCAAAATTCGTGGCTGAAAACATTTGACAAAACACATTTATAATTTTGCCTAGCAAATTAAACATACAGAAACAAAGAGCACCAGGTTTGCATCAATTTACCTGGGGAAGAATCCCACCCAACAATGCTGAGCAGAGAGCTGTGAAAGCTCCAGCATTTATAATGTAACTGCAATCACAAACAAGATACTTGTCTTTGGCAAATTCTACATTGATTGAGCCACCAAAACTTTATGAAGAATCAGATGAAAATTCTAAACTCACGCTGCCCATTGCATCCCTTGATTTGCAAATGCAGTGGATATTGGGGTATCCGGATCAATTGCATAGTAAGGTACTAAACCAACTACAACAATGGACACCATCATATATATCCCACAACAAATAAACAATGCACCACCAATACCAAGGGGTAAATCACGTTGAGGATTTTTCACCTGTTGATCAAGTGAAAATATTGTCACCAACTTTGAACATTTGAACATCTTCAATTATACATATATACATAGTTTGCATGTTTTGTCTAGATCATTTTTGGAGAAATAATAGTTTTCTTTTGAATTAAATATGTTTTTTCCTCGAAAAATGTATTATTGTTTTGGTTTTAATTTTTATAAAAGTTTTATTCATTGAGTTCCTACATTTAACAAAAGAGATTTGCTACATGCACAATAATTTTTACACAATATCATCTATTGTGTCTACTTCACAATTAATTTCAATATACATTTCTTTCTCCTCTTTCTTTTTCTCAACATATCTTTCTCTTTGTTATATAAATAACATTTCTGTTAACAAAATGAGGTGGTTTTAATTTTGTCAGAGATTACAAACATAAGATGAGAGATTAAAGAGTTCAAGGTAATATAAAATTAATCAGAAATCCTTGTTGATATAATTTTTAAAATAATTATTATATAAGTTAACAAATTTACTATTATGAGTGAATAACATTGTCTATGCATACAATATTTATTTATTTAAACCTTTTTCTTTATACTATTCAAAAAATTGGGCTGACCAAAAAAAGTATTATTTCACTAAAATAAACGGAACCAATCACATGACTATCATTGTATACCTCTTCAGCAGTGCTGGCAACAACATCAAACCCTATATATGCAAAGAATACTGTTGCAGAACCAGCCAGCATCCCATCAACTCCATAGGGGAAAAACCTATGCAATCAAGAGAGACAAAGCCATAGGTAACTAAACATGGGGGAAGTGCAAAAACAAAGGTTTAAAATACCAATTAGGAATTTGTCCCCACAGGGGAAAAACCTATTAAAGGAGAAGAGAAAAAGCCATAGTTAACTAGGGACCAAACATATAACCGGGGGGAGTGCAAAAACAAAGGTTTAAAGTAGCACTTAGGAATTTGTCAAATGTCAAATGAAAAAGTACCCCATAGGAAGTTCATATCCAACCCATCCAGACTTGAATCCTGCATAACCTCCAGCTGCTATGACAAAAAGCAGTGCACATACGTTCACTGTTGTCACTATGCTTTGTACTGTTGTACTCTGCATGTATTAAGCAGCATTAATTTTTTGGATAATCTTAATTAAAAATAAATAAAGAATAGTGTTTGGATGAACATTCGCATTGTGCAAGGCTCACAATCCACATGCAGATTATCCATACAGTCAAGAATTATAAAATAAACTAAAGTATGGTAAATTATTCTATAAATTCATATATACCTTCACTATATTTTCAAATAAGTTTTTATAATATAAAAAAAAACTCATAAATTCCTGTATTTTCACTAAATTTTTGACAAATTTCTGTACGTTTAAAGATTTTTGAACCAGCCTTTATTTGCTAGTGGTTATTAAAATTCCGTTAATTTTTATAAATCATAAGCATCTATTTAATGGTGTTTTTAAAACTGGACAGATCAACCAGTCTGGTTAACTCTAAAAAATAGAAAATTTTCAGAATCGGTACAAACCAGTAAGGAACAGGGCCAATACCAATGTAGTGGATCAATATTTTTAATTTAATCTAAAACACTTAATATAAATAAAAATATATATTAATAAATGTTTTTACGAAACATATAATTTAGTTATTTATATTAATTTAAAATTTTTAGAACCTGATTTATCACAATTTTATATTATTTTATTACTTAAAAATATTATATATACTACATAATATTAAAAATATAAATTTAATTACTACTGGTTTGATAATCATTTAACTACAGATAAACCATTGATTTTTGAGTCGTACCTTCACTGATTTAATCATGGTCAGTTTTAAAAACATTATTACAAAAGACCTAGATAAATAAATAAAAATCAATTTACATATAATATAATTGAATAGATAATTATAATTTATTAAATTTTTAAACAGATCCTTATAATCTAATAAAGAAAAACACTAAATAGTAGGAAATAAATTTTAGGAATTCTGTATATCAACTATTTGGGGGTGAAATTTAGTAAAGCATATAATTTGAAAATTTAAGCATAAGATTATAATAGAAAGTAAGTTACCTCCTTGATCCCCAAACATAAGAGTCCCGTAACAAGTAATACCAAGATTGCTGCACATGGGTCCACAACAATGTCTATTCCAGGAATATGTTGCCGCGATAAAAATATGGGTAATTTGTCTGCACCACCAACCAGTGCAGCCTAATCATACAAGTACATTTTATATTTCATGTTAGTATTACATCAATTTCACTTGCAATTCAAACAAATAAATCACCTTTTTTGTTTATTATTTTTAAGACATCCAATAGGGTTTCTCAACTACAAAAATACACACACACACCAATAATTTTTTTTATTTGCATTACTGAATAAATAAAAAAGACTTTGCCAAATGGCATGTTATATTAGTGTAGGTTTGGATTAAAGTTTGTAAATTTAAGTTTGAATGAACTTTATTTTATAAATTGAATTTACAAGTAAAATTAAGATAAACTCAGTTTACAATAAGCAGCATATTCTAACACAAGCAAAAACTGAACATGTGAATTAAAATAACACCGACCAGATTGGGAGTTATGCCACGAGCAACAGCAGCACTACCAATTGTATATTCTAGTATCAAGGCCCAGCCAATCAACCAAGCAACACTGCAAATAAAACTAATCATTTCCCAATCTAGAATGACTTCAATTTCTTTCATACAAGATATTGTAAATTAAGTTCACATGGACCTCTCATCATGTAAATAAAATATAAGCAAAGTCAAAATCAACATGCAATCCGGATAAAGAATAAAAATTATATACATAAGTCTTACATAATCATTTAAATATAAATTTCAATATGGAATAATTACTTCAAAATCATATCTCATTAATAATAACAGTAAAATTGATATTTCTTTTATAAAGAAAGATTATATTAATGAAGAAGATCACAAGAGGTAGTCTCGCTCTTGTACAAAGCTAAGCCATCAAGATTTTACAGAATATAAGAGACAGAAAAGTATAAGAATTTCAGAAAAAACAGTATAATTCCCTCCTTTTTCCCATAAATCATTGTCAAGATTTGTCGTCTTTAAATATTATCTCATTCCTTGACAATCAAATAGACCAAAGACCACGACATGGCAAATAAAGAGAGAGAGAAAGAGAAAGAGAAAGAGGATTGCTTAATTATTATTGGAACTAAGAGTGAAGAATAATATTAAAAGACAAAGAAAGAGTAGAGTACCCTTCTCCAAGACAAATGTATGAATAGTGATATGCACTTCCAGCAGAAGGGCAACGACTAGCCAACTCTGCATAGCAAAAGGCAGAAAGAGCAGCTGCTAATCCAGCGATCAGAAAAGAAAGGGCCAAAGCGGGTCCAGAATGCTCCCGTGCAACCGTTCCCACCAGAACATACACTCCAGCACCAATTGTTGAACCAACACCTATCAAACACAATCAGTGTGTGTTCCAATTCACATTCAGTATCACACACATGAATTGCCTTTGAAATTGCATTAAAACAAATGGAATGGATCCTCTCCTCTGAAAATAAAACTTGATCATGCCATATGTCACTAAACACAAACACAATCAGTGTGTTGTTTCATGCCGTATTAAAATTACTGTAGGGAATTCGTTTTCAACACAAACACACTCTTCTTCAACAACCATAAAAGTGCATGGTGAGAGTCACAACCATAGTATAAACAAATAAAAATCAAGAAGTGGGTGAGAAAAGGGCGGGAAAAGTTTCATATCCGACAACATCAAACCAAACGTTTTCCACACGACAATCCCGAATTCCAAGGAAATTTGTAACAAATCCCAGGAATCCCAGATGAAAAAACGATTAAAAATGAAACCTTTATTTATTTTTTCTTAAAAAAGAACATAGAGAAAGAAATTGAATTAATTAATCACCAATTGCAACGAGATAAGGAACAGTTAACTCCTTGGCAAGCAGAGGTTGAGCGTTGGCATGTGGAGAATCAACCTGCTTCCTCCTAGTTAAAAACTTGAAGGAACCCCATGAACCCTTTTGTGATTGTGAATCAACCGACACACCCATCAAAGAAAACTTCGCTCAACCACAACACAGACCAAATTTTCTGTATGAATGATTGTCCCAAGATCAAGGTACAAGAGAAAGAAAGGTTATGTGCTTTGGCCAAATGAATCAATCAATCCTCTACTCAAATAAAAAAGTGATTGATCTCAAGTGACCAATAAAAAAATTATTCGCATCCCAACAATATTTGCTTTAGACTGTTGGCAGAATCAGAAAGAGAACCGATTCCTCCTTGCTTTGGTGGTGGGGCTGTTATTATTAGTGTTGTCCTCATGGACAAAACAACCATAACAATTGGTGCTTTTTAAAAGAAGAAAAAATTTCAATTCCAAATTGCGTCCTTCCTTGTTTGTCATTATTGTTTCTTTAATCGTAAGAAATGATTGCGAAACTTTGAGGAATGGTGATAAGGCGAATGAATGCTGATGCTTAACGCTATAAGCTACGCTATAAGTGATGATGTTTCTTGCCCCCATTACGCGGGCCGTTTCGTAAGTAGGGTCATTTGCATTTACTGCTATTTATGACACATCGTTAAAGTAGCAACGTTTCATTTTCAACGTCATCTAATTTTTGCTGTTCACGATAAGACTGTCGGCTCTGAAATGTATGCCTACAGTGGATTCATTTTAACATATCCTTTTGTGTTTTTGTAATTTATCTACATAATGCTACATTAATCTAACTAAAAATACTTTTATACTTGTCATCATCATTCACTCAGTAGAGCCTCCTTAACCCTCGTTTGGTTCTTATTTTTGCTCTTCTAAGATATATTAGGGATTTTTTTTTCACGTGTATATATATATATATATATATATATATATATATATATATATATATATATATATATATATATATATATATATTTATTTATTTATTTATTTATTAAAAAAAAACAATTCTATTCGAGACTCGGTTGGACATTAAAAATGAGAAACTAATCCCAAGGCTAGACCCAATTCCATTAATTACTTAGGGATTTCAGAAAAGGTTATGGGCTCCATTAGATTTTCTTTTCATGTCTATTTGATGTTCGTATGTTTCTTTTGGTTGACTAATTATATATGTGGGGTTTATTGTGGGACTAGTGTAGAGATAGCAAAAAATGGAGAAGATGAGGAGATTGTCTTCTTCGAGGAAGAGGATCAACAGTGGTATTCGGACTTGTTCCCTGCTAAATCTGTTGGGAAATTATATATTAATGTAATAGTTTAAATTCAAAGTTAAGAAAATCACCATTTTATCAGTTTATTAGAAGAAAATTGAATGAAATTTTAATTCATTTATTAGTGCATGACCTTGATTTTTACCTATTTCTCCTTATTTTGATGTAAAAATGAGGAATAAACTTGGGAATGAATTTTTAAGAAAAACAAAAGAAGAATTAATTGGAAGGAATTGGATTATGTTTGGATAAAAGTTTAAAAAGTAATTTACAAATTTTAATGGATAAATTTTATTTTTAATACACGAAATAAAAAACATTAGAAATAAATGTATTTTTGAGCTATATCTAAAAAGAGACTTAAATATTGAAATGCATATTTTTGGTAAGGAAGTAATACGGAAGAGAAAAGGGGCATTTGTATAAATGTTGGGAAGTTCCAAAGATATCCATGAAAAGGGACTTAATTTGATTTTTTTTTTCTTAATGAATGCTCATTTAATTTTGAATTACTTATTCTTCAAAGTAATGTACCCATCATTTAAAAAGTAGCCAATTGTATTCATTATTATTACAATGATTTTCTTTAACTGAAAATCCTTATAAAAAGAATTAAAGTACAATTGTCAATTAAGTATTGAATTAAAACATTAACAAATAAGGATACTTTTAGAAAACAATGATTCTTTTAATTTTCTGATAAATGTTTTAAAATAAAGTATTTTTTTAATAAAGTGACAAATGATTTGAACACTCTTGTTATTTGTTTGCCTAAAGAATCAACAAAAATAATTTTTAAATTTAAAATCATGGTATTTAATGTATTGGTAATATAAAATAATATTTTTTTTAGTAAAAAGACTACTTTTCAATTTTTAATGCTAGGTTAATAAAATCGTACTTCGAAACGGACAGAGTAGTTTTATTGGGTAAATGAATTTCAAACACATAGTAATTGGATAATTATATTAATTGTCCTCACAAAGAGAGATGGTCCAACAACAGATACATGAGTATTATTGTATTATATGAGTGTTGAATAATTCTAAATTCTCTTACAAAATCTTTCACTAATTATCTTATTTATTAGATAAATAAATATTAATTTTTTAAAAGTTTTTAATATGTCAAATATATTAATTTTTTTATAAAACCAACAGAAATTGAGTTTGACAAAAGAAGCTATAGTTTTCACAACATGATGAATTAAAATAAAATCTCCATTGCTAGATATGCTCTCTGCTTATATCTAATGTCTGAGTAAAATTGTATTGTAAGAAGACAACGTAAAAAAATTAATAAAAAATTCATAAAAGATTAGAATAATTAGTGGCTATTGAGGAAGCATTCAAAACATAGGAAGTTAAAACACGTAAATGATGCAATGGTGATGATGAATAAACAAGTAATGAAGCAACCAATCGCAATTACAACCCTAATTGCCTTGACAAGTGGAAAGAGTTGCGTAAAGTAAACTGTTTAAAAATTAGAATAACAGGAAAGAAGCACCAAATGTTTACACGCAATTGCATGTGAAATGTGAAACCAACCATTCTGCTATGAAACCTCCAAAGCAATGAAAATTACGTGGCAGGTTCACATTGTGAAATGGAAAGCGAAACCACATTGAATTGAAATGCCTCACTTAAATAAAATGTCTGAACTTTTATAATGATTCAACTGTTTCACTTAAATTAAGGTAGTTTATTTTGAATGTCTAGATTCCATATTTTGTCGTCAATTTCTCATGTAGCTTTCTCCCCCAAAGAAGCTCGTTACGCCACTCACCACTTGCATCCTCCATTCCAGATAATGTTTATGGATAATGGTCAAATCATCTTCTTTTTTTTTGTTGATAATCGTCAAATCATTAACTTGATCATTCATATATGCTTTTCTTGACGGTAGAATTTTTGTGCGGCAACGAGGTTTAAATTTTTCTGTTGATTTTTAATATGTTTAAGAGTTAATTTTTGAATTTTTTTAAATATTCACTAATTAAATAAACATTTTAAATTAAATAATAAAGTAAGATAATATTTAATTTTTTACTTATTTTATAAAATTTATATAAATCATTTAATTTAAAATTAAAAATATATTATTTTGTCGTCAAAACTCCAGTCCTAAATATTTCGGTCTTCAATCTTATGAAAAATAGAAGTAACAACTTTCAAATGGGCCCCACAGTTTGCAAATCAATTATGCGATGTGCTACAGAAAACTGACTGTTCTCCCCCTTTTCAGACTGGAAAAGAAAAAGATAGCAAGTGCAACTCCAAAGGGTATTAGACGAGTACACAATACTCCAAGATAGAATTTTAGTGTTGATAATAGTAGTATATTAATTCAATCGGCAAAATAATGAAAATGATAAAAAAAATAAGTAAAAAATGGTGTATAGCTAGAATATTTATTATTTACTTCAATTTACCATAAATACTAGAGAAAAGTAAATATAAGTAATTTTATTGACATGTATACAAAATAATGAAACAATATCTAAAATAAATTTAATATTTTAACACCTTCATGTAACTATGATGACAAATCATCGTCTACACATAATTTATCTGTTAATTATATTTTTTTATAAATTTTGAATTTAAAAATTTATTTAAAAAATTTGATTTCAATGTCATGTTGTTCATGAAAGTTACTAGTAGCATGTATCAATATATTTTAAAAATATATTGATTTGTTATTACACGTAAGGATGGAAATAAAGTTGCTCATAAATTAACAAATTTAGCTTGTGGATGGAGGAAGTTCCGTAACCAAGTGAAGCGCCTGGTGAGAGGTGACAAATGATGTAATTTCCCTCAACTCTTTCCTTGCAATAATATATCTACTATTCTCTCACTAAAAAAAAAACAAAAGGTGTAGTCATATTTGTTTCTTCCACTTTCTAGATTTTATGTATTGTTTTTTCAGCATGAGGCCTAGTAAGACATTTTCAAATATATTTTTTAAGATATTTTTAATTAACTTTTTTTAAATTAAAAAATTATGAGTTTAACTTATTAAATAATTGAAATATTCCAAATTATATATTTTTTAATAAATTTTAATCAACTATAAAATATACATGTAAAAAATATGTTAAAAAAACTACTACCGACTTTTTTTTTTCTATTTATAAATAGTATCATTAGACTTTATTTACAGTTATTTTTCTTTTTTTATCAAAAAGAAAAATAAACACTATATCTGGTTCTTAAAAATATTTATTTGACTCAATTTAAATTAAAAAACTTTAAATAGTTCTTTAAAGTTACAAATTTAGAGAATTTTAGTCTTCACTTTCCATGTAAATACACAAACTAAAACGTCTCGTATTTATAATATTAAAAGATTAAATGATTAATTTTCTTATGAAAAAATATGCTATACACTAACCATATAAAATTGTTATTCTCTCTGTTATATTAACTTTCTTTTTAAGGATAAAAGTATCCTTAGTGCCATTTACCCAAAACAAAATTACAAGAATCATGTTAGTTCTTACTCAGCTAGTAACATGTCTCACCTTAATTGGAGGATGATAGACTCTCTTTCACAATCTTTTTAATTAAAAAATTGTTTGATCTATCTGATTGATACTCCAATTTTTACGCTTACGTTATTATATTTGTCTCCATTACAATTTTAGTTCCTATATTTTATTTTTGTGTAGTTGCAATGTTGATCTTTCTTGTTCTAATTACTTATATTTAAATTTCAAAATTTTTCAATTGTTAAAACTAAGTCTCTTACCCCAAAATCTTGTCCACAATTAACGAAAACACAACAAAGATTAGTATAGTATTAATTTATATAGATATATAAAAGAAAAATATATAAAATCTTTAAATAAAAACAGTTTCCAAAACAATTTTAGATATTATATTATATTTTTATTTAAATATTTGATTTTTGTTCTTATGTCACTGCATACGAATCAATGGTACGTTTTCTATAGTACAAATAAATGATCCACAGATAGCGTGATTCAATTAATTGGGATTGGTTTAATTAAATTAGTATTCTCAAGTCAGTTTGCTTTAAATATTTAGATAGGAAACATGGTTGGCAACAATAGTCCTACTTACCTGGATAACATTATCTTCTGTACTGGATATTTATGCTCTCAAACCAAAATATTAAGTCAATGATACATTAAATTTTTACTTATTATTTTTTTTTAAATCAAACTGATTATTTAACAACTTTTCGAAGTTTAATGGTTAAAAATAGTTGACAGTTGTCAAACTATTGTTAATAAAATAATAATATTTACATAAATGTATAAAATAATTTTAAATAATATAATAACATAATTTTATAACACTAAAATCTAAAAATAAAGCATCATTTTATAACTGAATTTTTTTCAAGGCTGATTCTGTAGTTTACTTTAATCAAATATTAGATCAGCTCACTGAATTTTCAGTTTGGTTCGATTTTTAGAGCATTGTTTCTACTACATTATTGTTAGTTGTTTAACAAAATGTAGGTGTAAATACTAATACTAAATTTGAACAATTGGGAAATTATGATTACTAAACGCAAACAATTAAAATTATATGACTAAAATTTTACATAGGAGTTTCTAACGAATATTGATTTTGAAATAATTACTTTTATTACTTTATATAAAAAATAAATTATGTACCGATACTATAAAGCAATTTTTTCTAAACATATAATTATAATTATTATTTATGATAAGTTTGTTAATTTTTATAATAAATATATTAAAATTATACAAATAATAATTTTTTATTGGTTAATAGTGTAAAAATAATTAGTATATAATCATTAAACAAAAAAACTCTTAAAAATAAATTAATTTGAAATGGAGGAAATACTCCCTTCAATTTTTTTTTATAAGATTCAAATTAAAACTTTGTCTTCATTATTTTTATAAAAATCAATTTAGAATGATTCATACTTTAATTATTTTTTACAAAAAATCTTAAATATTAGTCATTTTTTAAGATCAATAAATAGTAAGTGAAATACTGTAATGTTTTATACTCTTTTATAAGTCTAATTTTATCTTGTATGAAGAGTAATATAACTATCTTACTTTAACTTTAGATATACATAGTCAAATAAAAATTCAAACAATAAATATATTAGTAATTAGAGAGACTAAAAAATTAAATTAATATAAAAATTTATAATAAAAAAATAAGAATATATCTCATTAATGTTATGAATAATTTTTTTTATATATATATATATATATATATATATATATATATATATATATATATATATATATATATATATATATATATATATTTAAGACAAATTTGAGACACTAACTTATATTAATTAATTTTTAAAATTTTAATAATTAATTAATTAATTAAATCTTATAAAATAATTAAAAAGTATACTAATAATGAGTTTATTTTTTAAAACAAATAACAAAAGTGTCATAATTTTTTTTATTAAAGTTAGAATTCAAAAATCTTAACAAAATAACTAAAGTTAATTAACATTAATTGATATAAGTAATTATAAGTCGAATTTTGATGTTGAAATCATAATGAATAGGGATACTTGTGTATCCATGAATATAAATAAAATAAAAAATAGCTAAGCTAGATGGTTAGCATAATGAGGTTAACAAAGATAATTGAAATAAGGTCCACTAGCATAATTAATTACTGCTCCCCCGTTGAAAAGAAGGACAGTCAAGGCATTAATAATAACGATACAAAGGTGAAAGTGGAAGATGTAGTCATTCATGATGTAATTTCCTCAACGTTCTCTTTGCAATGATATATCCTACGTATACTTCATTTGCAATCATATATCTAATATTTACTTTCTTAAAAAAAAAACTGTCAAGTCATTAACCTACTTATGAAAAGATAAATGTTAATAACCTATTTTTTTTTACATATTCTGTTATTGAAAAAAATATTATATAATTCAAAACTATGTGTTAATCAACTTTTATGTTATACATATTTTAAATTTTAAATTTTTAAAAAATTAACAAAATTTAGTTAAGTATCATATGGAAATTCGTCGAAATTATACTAATCCTAGACTATACAATATTTTATTTTATTATTAATTAAAATTTATAAAATTGTATGGATCTTATTTAATAAAATTTACGAATTTTATTTGTAATTTTATATTTTTTAATAAATTTCTATTAATAATAAATATTATATTAAAAGGAATTAAATAGAAAATATGGATCTTATTTTACGGTATGGATCTTATTTAATAACACGCATTTTTCATTGTGTAAATTAAAGGTGTTTACAAATTAGTTTGGATCAATTTCAAATAAAAAAAATTCATCTAATTTAAAGACTAAAATAATATATAGTTCAATTCAATTTGTATTATTTTAAAAAAATTAATTTAATCTAATACAATAAAATATGATTTAAAATAAATAATTTAGTTTTTTTTTATTACACTTATATTTTAATTTATTATTACTAAAATTAAATCATTAATCTATATATATCCGTGAGTGAATTTGTCTGAATTTTTTTTTTCAAAAGTACGACTATTTCATAAAGGAATTCTACAAACATATATTTTATCTAACTTATCTTATTCTTTCAATTCTGATAGTTCTTTTGAATTTTTAAATTAAATCACTTTAAATTCCCATGTGAATATTGATTTTTTTTATATATAATTTTCACTACTAATTGTATTGTATTGAAATACAATCAAGAATTTAAGCATGCTAATTTCATCTCTCCTTAATAATTCAAGAGGTTTGTAGGTAAATTAAAATTCTGAGTTTTAATTTTAGAATTGTAGTATCCTTCTATATAGTGTAGACATAAATTAATTTAAGGATTTGCTTAAAGTTATAGCACATAAACATGATAACTTCGCATAGAGTACTTTACATATACTTAAACTATTTTTTAAGTAGTATTTTTGTTATTGAAATCCATATGTTAACTTGGATATTTCATAATATTATTGGATTGAATATATAATGTATTGTTTTTCTATTTTGATATAATGCATTTAAGCTACATTTTTTTTTGAGAAATATTTAAACTACATACTTAATTGACTATTGGTACTCTTAATACTTTTATTTTTTAGCACAAACAACGGAAACCAGCTGTGGAGCAGTAGATATACAAGTAATAATATGATAGTATTTAGATTGAAAGTGCTTTGAAGTTTCAAATTATGACATGTTTGCAAATTTAAAAGGTTTACAACAATAGTCAATTATTTAAATGCTATATCTTATATTATATATATTTTTATTTTAAAGTATTCAAATTGTTTTGAACTTTTAATGTAGGGTTGATAATTTATTTATGAAAATACTTTAATTATATATTTACATAAAATTATATTTATTTCATAGTATTACTAAGGTCCTAATTTTTATTTAAAATATAAAATTTCTTAGTATAAAAGAGCTAGATTGACAAAAATTTATAAAAACATGTTAAATGCAACATACAATTAAAAAGTAATAGTACATGATGAATTAGAAATGTCACAAATATTCTAAATATTATTATTATTAAAAAGTAAATAAATATATTTTGGTGAATCTAATTGGTGAGGTGAATATAAATTAATATGTTTTCATAAAATACAGTGAGAATTGAAAATGTTATTTAGTGATTGTATTAAAGATTTCAGTAAAATTTAAATTATATTTTAATGAAGTTAGTATTTGTATAAAAAAAGTCTAATCCCGTGAACTAATGCCAATGTTACATATATAAAAGAGAGGAATCAAGTTTGTGTTGCATGAAACTTATCTAGTACCTTACTTATGCATTGCATTCTATCTGCATGTGAAATACATGACACCACTTGTTTAAATAAAATAAATAATCATAGTTATCATCCGTCTAATAGCGGAAACGAAGTATCAGCTTTAGAATAGGAGATTTACAAATTGGTAAAGCCATGTAAGGTGACAATTATGTAACAAATGGATAGGACATGCAATGTAGTAACTTTGGTACCTGCCTTGAAAATACTAGGCAAGATGAGTTGCTTGAGAACGATGAATTTCATTAGCATATGCCGAGGGAACATAGATTGCATGCAACAGTGAGCTGTGAGTGCGGCCATAGAACAAGTATATAAGTACTCCTAACAACAACCATATCGAAACTCTTAGCCACGTGGCAACTCTGAAATACAAACACATGAATGATTAGATGTTGTCATGCATGCCGCAAAAACAGGAAGCATGATTGTCAAGAGGTTTCTCACCCAAGATCAATTAGTAGGTAGGTGTTTATAAGAATACAGGCAGCAGGTAAGAATGGAACAAATGGGCAAGCAAAACCTGAAATACAAGGTGTCAATACCATTCTGTAAGATTTAACCAAATCTTCTTGTATGAAATTAAAAGAAGCACAATGGGAACTAGTAGTTAAAAGATTGTGATACACTGGATAGAAAGTTTGTAAAGATGATACATTCAATTAAATTATTTAATCATTCTTTTATTGATCCTTGCAGCTTTGGTAATTATATTTTGTTTGGTATGAGTATGATCTAAGAACAAGAAGAGAGTCAAACCTTAAAAAGATGTACATCACATGGTTTAAGTACAACATTAAGCTTTATATTTTATTCAATGTGAGATTTATAACATTACCACCTCCTTTAAGAGTTGATATACATAGTAGCTTCACACTATCGACACTGACTTAATGGTAGTCTTTTTCATTACATTGACGGTTTTATTTACTTATCAGTATTCAGCATATTGCACTAATCCAATGTATAGGTAGCTCTTTCCATGGCCCAATTTTCAACGAACACACCAATTGTTGTTATGACTAAGGTACAAGAGGAAAACCTAATCCAAAAGACTAGTCTAGTAGGTGGGAGAACCTCATTATTTAATTACTACATTAAGCTTCTTATTCTACTTAATGTGAGATTCATAACACTGTCAGTGAAAGGAAAATTCTGAAAAGAAGCCAGCTACATAATTTGTGGTTCATTTTAAAATGAGTTTAACCAATCCAACAAAATCTGATAGGCTTTAGATATTTAGACTTGTCTACTAAACATACCTCCTGAGTGTCCAAAGCTGTGCCTTGTATCATCTTGCTTTATGCAGGCCAGTACAACAATACTGCACAAAAGAAGAATACTACCAATTCCACAAAATGTTAAGCGCAAAATCCTGCATATGCACAATCACCAAAAGAGAACATAAGGATAATGCACAACTGATGAATTTGAAAATATAAGATCTGTTTGAATAAATATCTTCATAAGCACTTACAAGAAAAGAAAATAAGAAAAAATGAAATAAATTTTTTCCATAAGCTAAATTAGTTTATGTGCAGTTAAAAACTTAAAATCACTTTATGCATAAGTTAAAAACTTAAAATCACCTTATGCATAAGTTAAAAATAACATTTTGGAGAAGCTAACTTCCAAAAAGCTTATTTTAACTTATGTTCTCCAATTGGCTGTTATTCAGTGATCATCAACTCATCTTCAGCTTCTCCAATAAGTTAAAATTAGCTTATATTAACTCCACTTGTTTCTTTTTTCAAAATGTATACATCATGAGTATAGAAATCAACCTAAAATAGCAATTGCATTGCCATATTCAGTTGAAAAGCATTCCTGAAAAGAACACCATCCACAATATAACTTCAAAACTAGTAAGGATTGTCAAAGTTGACAGACCTGGGACACCAGTCAGCTGAGGCCACACTGGTAACTATGAGAATCCCTATACATAGAAGGGCTATGGTCCATGCGGCAAGTTTCCGCCTAGCTTTCTCATTCTGTTCATCTGTACAAACAACTCGAAACCCAAGTTTGTTAATTTAATTAGCACATATAGAAAATGGAGTCAAAGGTTGATACAAAGAATGCCAAAACTTTTTCATAGAAAATTTATTACCAAGATTGAAACTACCAAAACTTAGGTACAATTCTTTAAGTGTTTTTGGTGTTGTTCTCCAATAAGAATTGTGATTTCACCTTGATAATCTATGTTGACATTTAATGCAAACTTTTATTACACCGATTACTGAGATGAAACTCTAATTTTAATTGAAAAACAAAATTTAAAGAACTGCATCCAAGTTTTATCCAGATACTTCAAAAACAAAAAAATCTTCAATAAAATGTTAGCATTAGGCTGTTCTTCATTGACCTCTCAAGATAGTCTTTTGATCCTCAAAAGGACCAGATCATCAAGTTGGGTGGTCGACAATTACAGACCATCATTGTATGACATGATACAGGAGCATTAGTAGATTATATATGTCAATGTTTTAGTCAGCCTAACTAATTTACATAGCCAATCCCAACTTACAGAAATCATCAAACAATAAAGGGTGTCTTCTGTCTACATGCAAAAAGAACTGCAGATACATCTACACCCTAAATTTTCTCCAAAATTCATTCCATAAAAAGGGCAGATGATTCATACAAAAATTACCTTTGGTCACTTCTTTTATGATTAAAGGGCACCCAAGCAGAGCCTCCAACTTGTCATGTAGGTGACTATTCTCACAATAAATAGCAGGATCTACAGGACTTATGGCCCCATCTTCCCCAATATCACCACCAGGATGCCTCAATATTGGATCAACAGATGTTAGAAGTGAAGACGGAAAGGGTACCTCATCAGGTGGAACATATCTGATTATCAAAACTGAAACTGCAACGGTGGTAAATGCAAGCAATGTTCCCACACTAACCTGTATTCCCAAAGCAATGAATACAACAACCAATTTATGTTTATAATATTCTATGAAAGATGCATCTCCCTAGTTATTGTCTCAAATTATTTTACAATTTAACTCACCATCCCTGCTAATTGGGAAACATCCATAAAGAATGCGAGAGCAGCTGCAAAGACACCGGTGGCAATAGTGCTTTTCAAAGGAATCTGTGTGTGTTTATGAATGTCTGAGAAGAAAGGAGGCAATAAACCATCCCTAGCCATTGCCATAAAGATTCGTGGCTGCAAAACATATATGCCAATGGACAGATATATTTTAATATTTGTCATGTGCAAGAGACATAATTTACAATAACGGTATTAAATATCTAGCATATTTGATGCATAGACACCGTGTATATGCAGATGTATACATGATATTCAAGAGCAACTAAAAGATACCTGTATTAGCTGCTATACATGCTCACAACTAAAGGATTGTAAAGTTAGACATATTCTAGTACAAGCAGATATACATAAAAATAATAGTAAATTACACTGGCATTCTTTGAAATTTCATCGAATTTCACCCGATACCCCTCCTCTTTTACCCCTACACTAACCCCCTTAATTGTCTGAAAAACATTATGCTAACACCCCTTATACATTACACTAACTCACCTTAATTGTTTAAAAAATATTGCACCATGTACCCCTATAAGAGAAGTTTCTGAAAACATTAAAAAAGTAAGGGGTTATGTGCAATCTCAAAAAACATCAAGGGATACCAGTGTATTTTACTCTAAAAATAAAGAGACAGTGACTTTTAGAATTTCAAAATAAATTGATGCTATGTCATTCCTTAACTTTTGGAGGACACGCTATGCATATGGAAGTCATGCAATTTGTACCGAAGACTAATTTTGCGAAAACAACTTGAGACTGACAGATACATTTCAACTACCAGCAAAACTGACAGATACATTTCAACTACCAGCAAGGTAGATGAAATGCATTTGAATTGAATTATGTTTGCAAGTCAAAATACGACCTTATGCCAATCCTTGAACAGCAATTTGTGTCAGGAAAAAGTTATTTTGTCAAAATTTGTTTTGGATAATAAAAAGGGTAGTACAATATAAAGCAAAAACAACTTCCTTGAAATACATTAATGCCCCTCAAAATTTACTCACATCCATCTTTTTCTTGCCATTTTGAATAAAATCCTTACAACTTACAAGGTGATTTTCATAAATTTTTTCATATAATAATTTTAACTATCCAATTCAGAATAAATTCTCATATAGCAATATGATGATTTCGGAAGTTACTTCCAATACTTATAACATATGAAAAAGGGAATAGGTAAATTGAATTGCTAAACAAGAGGATAAAATTACTCTGATTAAAAAGAGGCATAGGAAGCTTTTCATGAGTGTTTTAAAGAAATATTGCTAACTAGTAAGAAATTTGAAATGTACTAACAATCTCAGGTCTCGACTTCCTGTTACAGCCTTTCATCTTGTATTAGACCAAAATATGCAGGAGTATGTATTGAGGTCATGAAAATTCAAAAACAAAATGTAACAACCATAACTAAGTGAAATGATCGGTAGAGATGCTAAATAAATAAAATAAATCATAAGCATTTGTTTATGTACCTGAGGAAGAACTGACCCCAACAAACTGGCAAAAAGAGCAGTGACAGCTCCAGTTGTTATTATATACCTGTCAGGGGAAAAATGGAGCTTGAACCATAATATTCAAGAGACATCCATATATTTATAGTCTAAACAATGAAATAGTGTGCAACAGAAAACCTTACACTTACACTGCCCATTCCATCCCATAGCTAGAAAATGCTGAGGAGATTGGGGTATCAGGGTTCAACTCATAATATGGTACTAAGCCAACAATAACTGCCGCTACAAGCATATACAGAATGCAACATATAGTTAACGCAACTGATATTCCAAGTGGCAGGTCTCGTTGAGGATTTTTGACCTGCATGATGACAAAACAAAAACCTTTGATAAAAGAATCTTCAATTGAATATTGGTAATCACAATGCCAGAATCCCAAGGCAATGATGCTTTTCAGATACTCAAATTACCACACACAGAAATATTAATGTAGCAATAGTATAGATCTTCTGCAAATAGTATTACTCTCATTTTGTTTGTGTTACTTAGAAAGATCAAAAGGTACCTGTTGACAAGCTTATATATCAAGTTTTAGAAGTAAAAGAAAAAAGAAAGGAATGTCAGTCACCACTGTGTTAGAATGTTACAGCTTCAAAGGAATACTCCAGCCTAAAACTGATTAGAGTAATGAAAAAAAAAGGTTTCACGGTAAGAATCAGGTTTTTATTCAAAATATTAAATGCATTCTTCAGAAAATAACAATTCATGTGCATGAGTTAAAAGGTCAGTTCCCCCAGTGAATATTTACCTCTTCAGCTGTGCTGGTCACTGAATCAAAACCAATGTATGAAAAGAAAACTATTGCAGACCCAGCAAACATCCCATTCACTCCATAAGGAAAATACCTGAGATAAAAGAGAAATTTCAACAATATCAACAAGTGTTACACTATAGATCATGAGCTGAACAATGCAGACAAAACACATTCATTACCCACTGTGGAGTTCATATCCAGCCCATCCAGACTTGAAACCTAGATATCCACCAACTACAATGATGAAAAGCATGACACAGACATTTACTGTTGTGACAATGGATTGTGCCATTGAACTCTGAAACATTAATGTTAGAAAAAATAGGTAAGTAGAAAAAAGTGGTGTTCATGTGTGTATTTTATTTGAAAAGTCATACCTCTTTGATTCCAAGGCACAGGAGTAGGGTAACAAGAAGAATTATTGCAGCTGCACAAGGATCAACCACAATTTCAAGACCTGGTAAGGTATGGCGAGCCAAAAATGAAGGTAGGTTATCCTCTCCACCAAAAAACAAGGCCTGCAATAAGCAAGAACAAAATTAATAAAAAAAACCAAATTGGTAAGTATGTTGTGCTTGTTGGATAAAGTATATATGTCATCAATTAGAAATAATGGAGCATTCTTGAGGGAAAGCATGGTTATGGTATTCGAAGCTACCACAGAAGAAATTTTTTATTTAAACAATGACAAAGAAGCATAGTTAGACATGACTGCAAGCAAGCCAAAAACCCAAAAATAAAGAAACATAGTTAACAAAAGGAATAAAAAATAAATCTCACACATGCAACTTTGTTTCATGTTTCAACTACTGAACCAATGCATACATAAAGTCATTCCTAAACCCAACAGCTTACCCTTTTAGGTAAGTAGTTCTCTAACATGGCATCATAGTTGACTAAGTGGATCTGGGTTCAAACTTAAACCTCAACATCCCCCCTAGTACAGGATCTCACTGTTAAATTAAATTCCACCACAAATAAATGGTGGACCTATACTTTGTCCACTGTTTCTGCCCAATGGATTTTTGAGGAGAAATTGATATAAACTGAGCATTTGGCACTCCCTTAATAACAAAATCTTAATATTTGACAGCACAAATCATTTGACACAAGGCCAGCAGATTTCACGTCATTATTCACTGGATTCTGCATAAAAAATAAAGAACATGTAACCCAAACATTTACAGTGGTAGCACCATGTTGGTTCTTTCTCAGAATTTCCTCTTCTACCTTGTTTCTAAGATCATGGGTGAAGACTCCAAGCATATCACATCACACATTGTGTTTGATTAGTAGACCAAGTGTCAAAATACATTCAGGATACCCATGTCAACCAATTAGTGATTCCTGATTTCTCAGAATTTGTATGCTTTCAATTACTCCTTTCAAACATTCCCAATTACAAAGGTGCCATGAACTAAAAAAAGAAACAAAGTTTAGAGTTTAGAAAAGGAAAAACAGTATCACATACCAGATTTGGTGTTATGCCACGAGCAACAGCTGAAGCACCAATTGTATATTCTAGAATCAGAGACCAACCAACCAACCAAGCAACCCTGAAATCAATAGCAATGTTTAAATCATGAATTCACTAACAATGATGAAAAACAAATAAAGAAAACATAACCATTCACAGGATCAGTTGGCTGCAGAATAGCACTACTACATAGTTGTTCCCTTAATGTTGATAACTTGACAAAATATTTCATCAACACAGAGCAGTTCAATTAACCATTATCCCTAAAGTTTTGTTCAAAAATAGCCAAAACTGTAACTTACCCTTCTCCAATGCATATGTATGTGTAATGATAAGCACTCCCTGCAGACGGGCAGCGACATGCAAGCTCTGCGTAGCAAAAAGCTGACAGTCCAGCAGCTATTCCTGCAATGAGAAGTGATATCACAAGTGCTGGTCCAGCTTGCTCTCTAGCAACTGTTCCAATGAGAATATACACTCCAGCTCCTATGGTAGCTCCAACCCCTGATTTTCAAGAATGGTCAATTACCTTAGGGAAAGTAAGAGCTTGTTTGATTCTCTTCTTACTTTTTTATTTTAAAAATTATTTCCTAAAATAATTTGACACTACTCAACAATCAATTTCTCATCCAAAAATCTATTAAGTTTTGAAATTTGTTCTAGAACAAGTGTTTTAAAAACTAAAAAACAAAAACAACTGGGAGATGTTTTCTCATTTCTATTTTCATCTTATTCTACCTCTCTCTCTCAATTTCACACTCTGCTCTGTGTCTTATACCACCCTCCACCAACTGTTTTAACAACCTTATTTGGTTGTATTGTGAAAACTAGAAACAATTTTTAAAAATAAAAATCAAACACACCCTAAGTGTTGGGTAAAAAGAAGCTAAAGCCAACATACACTAGAGAAAAAACTCAAAAGTTGGCAATTGCACATGTCATGATAACTAGGTCACCATGTTTCTTGATAACAACAAAAAATCAGTAAACTAATAGCAAATTCACATCAAAATCAACATGAAGAGCAAAATTAACTTTGATACAGGTTTGCTACATTTACTTCCAAAAAAATAGTAAAAAATAAAACAGGAAAGAAAAATCGTTCGTTCATAACAAACATAAGCACACAACACACTACAACATCATATAGTCCAAACTTCTACTTAATTCATTCAATCACAATCATCTGTCTAATTTTTTCCCTTCTTTCTTGGAAGTTACGATTTTGAACAGTAGTTACCAATTCCAACGAGATCAACAGAAGATAACTTCCTAGCCAATTGAGAATTTCTTCTGACATGAATAGAATCAACTTGCTTCCTTCTAATCAAGCTGCCAAAACCCTGCAACCATCTTCCTCCTCCTCCAAACCCAACGCCAGAATTTTCATCCCTCACGATCATTATCCAAAACCAGTATAAGTATTATTGCCAAGTATCGATGATACTTTTGGGTCAAATTTCTTTTGCAGAAAGGAGTAAACTTTGAGGAACCCCACAAAATTTTGTGCCCAGAAAAAACTACCCTTTTGATTCTTCTGCAGAGAGAAGACTGGAGCGAAATGAATCAGCAACAACGCTTGCGTGCTGCAATGGTGCGAAGTATTATGACATATGAATATGGTTGTGTTTCTGCTATTTTATTATAAAAGAAACACTGCACCAATAGATTTTTTGTCCACTTCGAATTTTATTAATAATTCATCTACTTTTTCGGATAGCTACGCAATTATTGACGATAGGAAGTTACTGAGCAAGAATGTGGTAAGTAAGTGAATTGATACAGTAGTTTTGAGAATTTTTGTTCAGATAACTCTCTTTGAATGAATCTTAAGATATATGTTTTTTCACTTTTGATTAAAAGATACCCTATATTCATTTAATAAACCAATAAAAAGTTAAAAATGATCGAGAAATGAATAAATAATATAAGGATGGATTATTTAAATATTTGAGAAGTGAATGACATTGTGTCTGTTTACTGGGGATACGTTGATTTTTATAATAATTAATAATTTAAAATTTATATAAAAATTTATTATTAATTAAATGATTGCATAAATTTTTTATTACATATCATTAAACTTAAAAAATTTAATGTAAAAAAATTATACCTAATTCAATTCAATTAGGAACTATGAATAAATTTGGTAATTTCTTATCTGTTGACTACTAAGGTTAAACTCATAAAATAATTATTTTTGCAACGCATTGTCAACGATCTTATCTTAAGCACTTCTTGTGATGGAGGAAACTAGGTATTAGATTCTCGTGGTAGAATTAGTTGTTTAAATTTAGTTTAGTATTTGAACGAGTAATTTAAGCTTAACTTGAAAGAAAAGTATAAACTTTAAGTATGATTTGCTTAACTTTTTTATAAATCGATTTTTTTATTAAATTAATTTTTCAAAATTTTTAATTTAGAAATAAATTGAAAAATATATTTTTAAATTAATTATAAATCAATTATATTTAAAAACCAAAAAATAAAAAACTCGTTACCACTTCTAACCTATTATAGATTAGAACAATTTTAATGATTATATATTGATGTTATAAAAAAAATGTTATAAGAATGTGTATGATTTTAATATGATTATTATAAAAAATAATTAATTTTTCATATATGTTATTTTAGTCAATTTTTTTCAAATTAAAATAGTTATTTATACTAAAACAGTTTTAGTTGTCATTTTAAACGAGAGTTTTTTTAACTATTTTTTTTATTTTTATAATTTTTTAACCTCCTACCTCTTAATCTATATTTTTTAATACTTTTAATTAAATTTTAATATTTTTAAAAATAATTATTAATAATTAAAAATAATATTATATTACGAAATAAATTATTTGTTATAAATTTAAAATATAATTTATATGTTAAAAAATATTTATTTATTATAAATTTTAATTATAACATAATTTATATATTAAAAAAATTATGTAATATAAATTTTAATTATATAAAATAAATATTTATTTTCATAAAAAATATATTTATTTTGTATAATAAACATGTTAAAATACTCGCTAAAAATTACTTTTAAAATAAAAGATGAAATAATGTTGCCAAGAAAATGAAACTTTTTCAAAATATTATGTTTTTAGTAAATTTTCTTAATCTTTTATTTCTTTCGATATATTAATTTCTTAACCTCTTATCTCTAAATTATATTTCAATATTTTTAATTTTTTATCACTATTTAAAAATACTTTTGTATCTCAATATAAATTATTTATAATAAATCTAAAATATAATTTATATATTCAAAAATATTTATTTATGATAAATTTAAATTATAACATAATTTATATATTTAAAAGTATTTATTTATTATAAGCTTTAGCTATTTATACCTATATATAAAGGATATATCAAATTTTGGTGTATACATTTTTATATTATAATTTATTCCTATAATTATCTTATTTTTTTACCTCCTGGTTACTCCACAAATCAAACATTATTATTTAGCTTTCGTTATCTCTCTTTTATTTTATTTTAATTTTTAAAAAATACAAAGGCATGGAATTCCTCTTTTTTCCCAGCATAAAATAAGAGAAAATATGTTCTATACTTACAATGTAAAATATCTAATCATAAATTACTATGGAAGTAACTTTGTTGACTTTTAAAATAACTACCTTGAATTCATATAAATAGTTATTTGTAATTAGATAAAAATGTAAAATTATTTTATACTGTGAGTTCATAACCATTAAACTTATAAAATAAACAATTACATTATGTAATGTACAAAAACTAAAATACTAATAAAATATAAATTTTATAACCTAAAATTAAGTAATTGGTATAAAATAGAATATATGTCGATAATATTTAATCACAAATCATTAATTGACTATAATAATAACTATCTTAAAAATCGTAATAAACATGATTTATAATTAGTTGATAATATTAAAATTTTTACATTAACAGTACATACACATTAAACTCATAAAATAATAATAATAATAATAATAATAATAATAATAATAATAATAATAATAATAATAATAATAATAATAATAATAATAATAATAAAATAAAATAAATAAATAAATAAATTATTATTTAAGTAAATATATAAACAAAATTATAGTTTTTTTTGTAATGCACACAAATATATGTTATAAATATCAAAATTACAAATTTTAAATTCAATTTATCTAAATAATTAAAGTCAATTTGAAATTTTATGTTGATAAGTTAAATCAAATATTTAAGAAGTCAAGATAAAAAAAATCACAAATTATTTATTAATTTATACTGCTATTGTAACACATTTTTTTCTATGTGATTAAGTGATTGAAAAAGAATTACAAGATAGAATTAAATTTAATTTCAATAAGAAATATTGATAAATCAGAGTTTCCAAGTTTTTTTTTATAAAAGTCTCGAACAAGACCAAAGTTGTTTGATGCATATTTTTTGAGGCAATGACCTTCTCTGGTGGAATAAACTTCTCAGTTCAAAAATATTAGAATCAATAACACAACGTTTCTATACATTTTTGAGACAATTAGCATGTATTTTGAGATAAATCACTAGTTGGTACAAATCGCCTAATCCTTGAATGAACTTGATCGGTTTAAGTAAAGTTTAGATCTCACACTTAACACAATTGTCATTGTTATGGAAATACAAACAAAATTATCGTTAATTTTAGAGTAGATTCGTAGAAAAACTTAAGATAAAAGGAATTGAAAAGAAGAAAATAGATAATATTCAGACTCACCATTGATTTCATGGAAATCAGATAAGAGAAAACAAGATTCACCACAAGCCTCATGAAGAACTTGATGAGAATTAAGTGTTCTAATTCAAGAACAAGTAGAGAGAATTCATTCAAATGTTTACTAAGCAAATTATCACAAATGAACCAAAGTTAATTACAAATAAGTTAGAATAAGGTTTATATACTGATCTTACTTACAAAAGGGTGCGAAAAACGAACTGAAAAGGTCTTTGGCCTTGGAACAAATGCAACCCAAAAACAAGGCTTGAGCACGCTAATCAAGAGTGCATCTAAAGGGGACGTCCAAAGGACCAGTTGTCTAAAGGGGCTAAGTGCCGTCCAAAGGGCCCAACATTTAAAAACTCCAAATGTCATCCAAAGGCGTGTCAACGCTCCAAATGCATCAAAAGAGATAAGTCAAGGTTTCGAATAAACACAAACTAAGGCAATTCTACGAAGGTTCTACAAGCTACTAAGGATGTCTCTTTAAGCCTCTTCAAACTCTCTTTAATCATGAGTACATGAAGGGGTATCAACAATTGACTTTTTATTTTTAGTAAAAGGTGATTATATCTTTTATAGTTAATTACCTTATCATTTATGGTATAAAATCCAAAAAGTGAAACTTACCATTTGAAGCAAGTTTCAGATCAACCTACTTCATTCCCCATTTTGGCAAAAACCACTTTTGGCATGCTTTCCTCTAACTCTTGGATAATAGGACTCTTCTTGACCCTTAGATACTTGGGTTTTCTCAATTCCTCCTTAAAATCCCAGTAGCTCATATTCAGAGCTATCCTAACCCTCTCAAACTTTGAATTTCAACCCTAGCCTTCAACTTCCATAATTGCAAGCTCAAGTCCCTTTCACTAAAGTCTTCATATCCCAATCTTCACTTCCAGGTAAGGGAAGTTTATCTCTTTATGTTTTGATGCTTAGTATACGTTGCATGATAGTTATAATTAAAGATAAATGTCTAGCAACATGTGATAATGATATGTAGCTTGATTTGTTGAGAAATTTTGTGAAAATGAGGATATTTACATGTTAAGCTATGATTTTGTGAAGTGTTGTATAAATGGTGTTTTTGGTGAATGGATCGTGTTTATAATGGTTTATAATGAAGTTCTTGGTTGTGTTTGTGATTTCATGTTATTTTGAGCATTTTCATAATGATATCTTGTTGAGTTTTGAAATTGTTTTGTGCTCTCGCTAAGCAAGTACTCTTACTTGCCTAACGAGACTCATTTTCTAGAAAATATGAAAATTTTCCTTTTTACTGAAGGAGACCATGTACTTGCTGAGCAATGACTCATAGTTCTATAAACACGATGAACACTCGCTATGCGAAAGACATGTCTTGTTGAGCGAAACTTCCTTTTTAACTTAGAAACTTGGAGTTGACGAATACTCATTGAGTGATTTACAAGCTCACTAGGTGAGGATTTATAGGAACCTAGAAAACTCATATTTTCTCTGGGCAAGAACCATATCTCGTTGAGCGATAATCTTAGAACCCAAAAAATCCTTTTATTCGTTGACAACCAAAAACTTTGAAAAGTCTAAGTTTCCGCGTTCTTTTGCTAAGCGAGCACTTTGTCTCGTTGAGCGATCAAAGCAAAACTCGAGAATGGAACTTTCTATGACCCTATTCACTAAGAAATCTCAAGACTCACTAAGCGAGTGCTAGTGCATGTCTCTCTTGCTGAGCGAACCAACCAACTCATTAAGCGAGTAGGTCAACCTTGGAGAATTTCAACTCTCTGTGGGAAGACTCATTGAGTGAGGAGATACCTTTATTGAGCAAAAGAGTGCATTGTGAGAAAAACTTGTAGTTGATTCACCGAACGACCCAAGTGGCTTGTTGAGTGAAAGTGGAGCTTGGGAATTTCCTTCATGCCTAAAGACTCATTTCTTGATACAAGGAAACTAGTTCCCCTTACATTCTATAGTAATAATAAAGAACAATAAGACTTCATCAAAGATAAAATTCCAAATGAAACCCTAAAAATCTAAGATTCATATTGTCAAATATTGTTTAGAACTCACTTTTTGGAAACTTATACTACTAAGGGGGATAAATTAACATCACAAGTAAAGATAAGTTCTATGCAAAACCTTTATGCACAAAATCAAATTCCAAGGTATGAGAGTATGCAACTATTACATTTTTTTTTATTTGAGTATTATTGTTGTGCGGTAGAAATGTAATAATTTGAGGTGAAGGAATTCACTTTAGAATTCAAACATAAGCCTATCTTCATTTCCATTTTTTAGATTTCTTCCGAAGATACATGCAAAATAATAGAGGGAATTTAACGAAAAAACGTTTCCGAAAAACAAAATAAAAACTTCAACCAAATGGAATATTATTTAAAACAAAAGGAATAAAAGAGAATGTTCAATTTATATACCAAGAAAGGAAAAAATAGGTGAATTGAACAAAAATGAAAATCAGATGATTTTTCTAAGAAGTTTTTTTTAGATTTGATAAGTGTGAAAACTCGATTTAAGCCCAATGAACCAAAGCGCAAATTGACTTAGACTGACTTAAATATTTTTTGGACTAAAAATTTAGTTATATCGAACTAGTGAGTCAAATTAATTCTAACTAAAAATAAACATGTTTAATATATAACTTTTAATATATATATATATATAAAATAAAATTAAAATAATTAATAAGATCAGACCAAATAAATTGATTTTTTTTTCAAGTGTTTCTTTTTTTAATCCAACGCCAGACCAATTGAATCAGATCAAATTGGTCTGATTTACGGGTTGTTTGTGCTGACAGCAGGACGAGCTCAAGTTGCTAACTCTAGCCTTTAGGTTTTTCTGCAATGCTAGTTGAAAGTTAAAAAAAAAAAAGAAACGAAGTATTGAATAAAAATAATATATATATAATTATTTATGTTTGAAATCTTAATAAATCATCAATGTGTATAAATTCAATCGAAAAAGGCGTTTTCCTTAAGATCTTGAGTTTAATCTCTCGAAGATTTGTGTAAAAAATTATTTTATTTTTAAAATACAACTTGGTCTTCTGAGAGCGTAAGCGAGAAGATTAATCTTAATAATTCATATATATATATATATATATATATGAATAGTTAAAATAATTTTATGTAATTTAATTTAATTTTAATCTTAACCATCCATTTAATTATTCGGTTAAAATCCACTTTTCACCTCCCAGGTTCTCAATACACTTCCTGCGACATACTAAATAACGTTTCCTATAAATTATAGGGCCTATTACATCATATAGTAACTTTATTTTAATACTATCAAAATTTTACTACATATTTACAAAATTTTATATTAATCTATAATTGTTTAGTACTTCATTAATACATATCAAAATTAACATAATATATATTTTTAAAATATATAAAAAGAATAACATTTTAATCATATACATATAATTTTTCAATTTTGATAAAATTTGACATAAATAATTAAGGCAATATACACTTACAATTAAACTGTTAGATCCATAAAAGTCAAGTCATCACATATAAAAGTGTAATAGTTGTAACAGTCTAATTTGATCCCTATGCTTCACAATTCACAATCATAGAAAAGATCTACATACAACCAAAGGTAAACCAGATATTTTGTCACTTGATTTCATTTTGTTAACATGCTAGCATTCATTGATGTTAAAAGATACATCACTAACGTTACAAGTTGAATCTTCTGCTATTCCCAACCAGTCAATCCCACCCCCAAAAATTAGAAAAAAGAAAAACAACTCTGCATGCAATGGAATCCCTGCAGGCTGGTCTTCTACCAATTACCTGCAATGATTTATGGTTCTTATTATTTTTTAAATTGAATAAGACTTTGAAAAAATAAAAAAAGACAGTCCAGAAAATACTGCTAATTGATCACTAATAAATTTTTGTAGCCCGAAAATAAATTTCTTCATGAAATACAACCACCAACCAAAGCAAGACCAGATCTTCATGTAAATGTTCCCCAACAAACTTCCATACAATGATCAATGTTACTACTTATTGCTACCACTTCGTCCTTGCAATCATATTATCAAAGAAAAGAAGAAAAAAAAGTGTTTATAAGACATGTTACAATGGTGGCAGCATCTCACCCTCCTTTCTTTACATTGTTTTGCATTCCTACCCGCCCACACAATGGGTTAATCTTGTCCCTGCAGTAGCATTTAATCTACCATTTACGCCTAACTGAAATGATGGTAGCTTACCTTGTCAAGGTTCTTGCCCTGGACCCCTATCATTGTTGTTAACACCATCAGAAAGGTGAACCCATAAGCTTTGACTTCTTTCGACTCCATTTTCCCAGGTTTGTTGTCTTACACTCCTGTCATTGGTGTCACCACCATCAGAAAATTGGGCCCACACACTTGGACATTTTCCTTCTCCACTAAATTCCTCCTCACATCCTGCCACAGTCTTTAGCAGTTCTGATTGCAGCAATGGACAATTCTCCTTAAGATACTCGAAACCATCAGATTGCATCACAGCTGGAAGGGAGAGAAAGAAAGAAAAGATATAAGAATAAAATGTTATACATCTTAGATTGGGTTGAAAATGAAAACCCTAGAAGACAAACAGAACTGTGTACAGGATGAGATGCCAATATTTGATTGAAAATGTAGGGAGCACAAATTGATATGCATACAATTACAAAGTTGAGAAGTACAGAGTACTAGTAACTACAGACAACAGAGCAAACATAACTGGAGTGGCCGACACAACCTTCTTTCTTTCTTGGACCCATTTTATGAATCATACATATTTATTAGACTAGAAGACTGCTGAACGGCTAAAAATTAAATTCAGAACAAAATGTATGAGGTGAAGTACAACAAGAAAATCTATAGACAAGCTTTTCAACAGAAACTTCGAAAGGTAGAGCATTGAAAAGGAGTAGGAAATACAAGACATAGATGATAGAAACTAAATATTGGTGCCTCTGCAATCTTTTCTCACTACCAAGTGGGTCAAAATATGTCTGTTCATTCAGCTCAAAAAAATATGGGAATAATACAATCACTCAATATAAAGCACTTACTTCCATAAAAGGTACTTCTTCCTTGATTATCATAAGAACAAGTAAAGAAAAAAAATCTTCAATCACAGTTGTCTATCAAATGTCAATCCCAGCAATTAGGCCAGAAATTTTGCCAGTAACATAAATAAAATAGTATGTAGGATTGGGTGTAAAAGATGAGGGTGTGTCTCTTTTTACTCCTTCCTTTTTTACACATAAGTAGCATTTATATTTTTGGAAGATGGATAGTCTTTATTTTCCTGCAGACAATGGCTACAATCCTTACTTATGAAAGAGACTTAATCAAGATTCATGATAAAAGATGCTGCTTCACATGTTCATAATACTGATAATTAAAGCTTATTTCTATTCAACCAAGTCTGCCAGTGGTGAAAATTTTCAGTAACATGAGAATGAATGAGTTTGTTTATGTATAGCATGTTAAGTGAGATATGTAGTCCATTGTCTGCAGTTTCTATTCTGTTCCTGTTTAATATCTTAATTTTTACATCCTAAAGAGAATGTGTAAGAAAGTGAAGTCATTTATGCATTCCACCAGCCTTGTCATAAGTAAAGTCCTTCTAACGAGTTTTCAGTTAGAAACTAAGTCGATGGCCAGAAAGCAAAAGACAAAAATAAAAATGTATGCATGATCCGGCAGTTTTGTCAAATAATAAATAATGCAGACACCAAAATGATGATAATATATTATATTACAAACTAAAAGTAGCTGACTATAAATATTCAAATGTAGACTTGGGTGGGAGAGTTAAGCAGGAAAACTTACCAACAAGGTTTTCAGCAGAAAATTGTAGACAGACTGATTTCAATTCTGTAGCTTGATAACGATCAGCAAGAGCCAGAATATAGGCAACAGAATCTATAGATATGTCTTTGCAAAGTACAGATTCGCACAGCAGCTTGAGTCTTGGCAAACCATACTTTTCTGCAGCAGCTAACAACTTTGCTGGAAATGATTCAGATACTGAAGGCAGGAATGACGAACGTGACATAAAGAGCTCTTCATCTTCAATAAGAGTGTCTCTATAAATAAAATGAAGCAAAGCCTGCTCAACAATAGGACCAAGAAACATTAGATAACCAAGCAAATGATATGCCACACTGGAACTGAATTAATTAGACCGTGCGTTGCATGGAACAAAAAATAAGTGCAAAAGGATAGAGTAAAACGGCATTTTAATTTTTAATGAAAGAGCTACCTTGAAAACCTTAGG
Organism: Mucuna pruriens; assembly: GCA_025330945.1. NCBI lineage: Eukaryota > Viridiplantae > Streptophyta > Magnoliopsida > Fabales > Fabaceae > Mucuna > Mucuna pruriens. The sequence goes on from JAENHJ010000498.1 coordinate 1,255,926, forward strand.
TTCCATGTCAGTAACAACTATGTCACAATCATCTTGTTCCATCCCATTGAAAAACTCAGTTTCAAATGCAGTTGATCGAGCAGCCAAGACAAGCTTATGTGCATGAAATCTTTCTCCATCGACAGAGAAAGTAACATCAGACCCCTCCTCATTCTCTAACAGCATCCCAAAATGCGCCCCAATATCAGACTCGGGAACCTGTATTGCATTTAACTTAGAACAATCTATGGACGAAACCACAACACCAACAGTGCAGTTTATCTTCAAGCAGTCATCCTTGAGAAAAGTCGACGCCTCGAGCTGAACCCGCTTGAAAAACCGCTTATACCCCCTAACAACAACCAGTGCATCTTTGATGACTCCATAAAGGACATCCCAAAAAACAGATAGAACAGCTCATAAAAACTCAGAATGGCATCGAAAGCATATCACAAAAATGACAAGACTCTCATTAGCGTGCATGTTAGAATAAGCGAACCATCAACTAACATAATTAAACTCGTTATTTTAGAATAAAATATGTATCTGGTCCCTGAAAATATCTCAAAATTCAGTTTCAATACGTTTTTAGTTTCTAAATTTTAACAGAAACACATGTTTATTGTTTCGAGATATTTTGAAGAACTAAAAACATATTTTACCCTCGAAAGAAGAAACCGTCAAGAAAGAACATATATCCAGCTTCATATTCAGCGACATGCAGGAACTATAAAGAGATGTTAAAATTAATAGTAAAACAAGGATAAAGAGTAGTAATCCACACGAGAGAAGACACTAGTAGAGTTCCAATTGAAATATGTGTTTAAACCCAGCCCTAAAAACTAAAAGAAGAAATGAAGAATTAAAGAAAGAAAAGACTAACCACATGCTGCCTCTGTATTTGAGAGTGTAGGGTCCACTCTCGAGGGCGCGATCGAAGTGGCTATGTACCTTGTGCTTGCCGTTACCACTCTGGTCGAGCAAGGTGAGTTCGAAGAGCGCGCGAACATCGGTGCCCTCGGAAGCGAGTGCGATGAAGACGGAGACATAAGCGGAGTTATCTTCGGGGTTCTTGCCGTCGGGGTAAAAGTATATGGCCCACTGGTAACCTCCCACCGTGAAAGTCTCGCTGGCTATGTGTTTTCCGACGCCGATTCCCTTCGCCAGAGAGTAACCCTTGATAACGAACTTGTGCGAACCGTTCACAGTCTCCGTCACCGACCGCGAACTCGTCCGAGACGCCAGGACGCTCCTACTCGCCGCCGCCGGGTTGTACATCTCACGCGCGATTCTCAACTCGATCTGCGTGCCCAGACCATGTACGATTTTCTCGGGAAACGGGATATTTTCCCGGAAAGTGAAGGAATATGGATCTGCGCTCGCTAGATGTTGTGTCGTTGGCTGCAATCCAATCTACTTCTGCCTTTCCTTCAGCTTCTTTGCTTAAAATAAATAATAAAGGGGAAAAAGGAAGGAAAGAAACTAATGATTTGAAGATTTTTTTTTTTTTTCTTTTACTGTGATCTGATCTTGAAGCTTCCGTGCGCGCACCACGAGTGACCAGACAACAGGTTTTCGTCCCAAAAATAAGAAAATTTTCAATTCAGTCTAGAACACTATTATTTTTTTCTCTCAGATCATCTTAAAATAATAAAATTATACACTTAATCTTTAAAATATTAAAAATTTATCAGTTTAATCTTAAAATATATATTTAATTAGGATTTGATCTCTCTAAAATAAAAATTATAGTATAATAATAACTATTAACTAAAAAAATTAGCTGTTAAAATTATAATTAATTTTAGATTTTATTACATGTAACTTTAATTTTATTAAATTTTTCAAATGTTAATTAACAATTATAATTATACTTTATCCTCTAAAGTATATTTCTTTACTTAAGGATTCGAATGCATCTTATTAACGTTGAGGAACTATATAATATGATTTCTAATATTTTATTATTTATATAATTTACTACTTTAAATACTAACTAGGAGAGATAGTAAACTAGAGACCAAATGGATGATTTATTCTCCGGAGAATTATCATCAACTTTTATGTGATATTTTATTTCTTTAAGAATAAATAATTATTTTGATTCCTAAATTTAGTAGGGTTGTTACATTAATTCCTAAATTAAAAAAAATTCAAAAGAAAGTCTCTGAAATTGAATTTCTTACTTCATATTAGTTTCTCAGTGAATATTTTTCTATTAAAATTAATACTTTTGTTGACATGACAAGTGACATTACATATATAATAAGTGATATTATTCACGTGGATGATACGTGACAATCCTGTCAATTGAATTAAAATAAAAGTTTTTTTTTTACATTTTTTACATATGTAATGTCATAATGTGTATCATATTTAATTTAGTTTTTAAATTTAACAATTTACTATCATTTTGTTCCTTAAAATGTACTTTCAAATTGTCAATTAAGTTTCACGTTGTATATAAATTATAATTGTAGATGACTTTAAAATTTGAAGTCACAACCATGTTTATAACCTTAAGTCTTCATGAAGTAAGGTATGGAAACATTTTTGTTATACTTTTTTTTTATATTGTCGTCATTTTTGTGAGTTGTCCTTGAGTTGTTTTAATGTTTTTATTTAATTTCTATTTCAATCCAAATTTTCCTCCTTACTTGCATTTGCTAGCTTAATGTGAAGTATAATAAGGTCAAAATTTAATAGTTAATATTAATATTAATATTGATTTCTCTCATTTTTATGCATACATAAAAGATACATAAAAATAAAATAAAATTGGAGAAAATAGCCTTTATGTCTTCTTGGTATTTTTAGTGTCCTCCTTCAATTAAAGAACAATCTTTCACAACAATTAAAGTAATCATTTAGTCTTTTGTTGTATTCTTTATCATGACATAAAAAAATTACAACTTTAAATTAAATCATAACGAGTTTTTTTCTTTCTTTTTTAATCTTCATGTTTTTTTCTCTATGTTTTTCTCTTCTTTTTTTAATCTTCATTAGTTAATTTTTGTCTTTATGGAGAATTTTTTTTCAAGAAACTAATTAAGTTTTATCAATCTTTTATCACGTATGTACATGGTTCTTGCTCAATTATGTTTTTTATGCATATAATATTTGATCTTATAAGTTTTATACATAGAAGAGATACTCCCTCCATACTCAATTATAAGCAAAATTAACCAACTTTTATGCTAATTAAGAAATACAATTAACATCATTCAATTACACTGGTATCATTTAAAAGATAATCTTTTTTTTTTAAATTGTCCTTCATTGAAATTTGATATTAATAATAGGAAAGTATCATTGAGATAGAGTCTTAACTAATGAAGGATGTTTGAAGATATTTGCAATTACAATTAAAATGTAATATGAGACTTAATTGAAAATTCATAAAGTTTTTTTTCTTTGTTATGTTTGAGTCATGAGGGAGTATGATATAAGCATGTGATAACGCAAGGAGAATTATATAAATGATTAAAATGTTAATCATTTATTTATTAATTATTATATGATAAAGATAAATTATATTTAACTCAAATCCTCACGATGTTTTTATGGTCCTATGTTTATGTTATATTAAACTAAATGTAACATTTTTTAAAATTATAAAAAAAAATCTTGAAACGTATATTAAAAGCAAAGAAAAAACTACAATTTTTTTTGGTAAGCATGCATCTTTTTAACTTCTTGTGGTGTATGGCATGAGAATAATTTTTGCATCATATGATTTTCTCATAGAATAATTTTCAAGGTTCACATCACACATGGATTTAGTATTTTTTTAAAAAAATAATTCCTTTATATATTGACTCAAGTTGTTTGAACCCAAATTATTAAAGCTAATTTGGTTTACCACTAGGGTCTAGCTCACACTTGGTTAAAATGTGTGAGTGTTGTAAACTCTTACTGTGTTCAATTCTTATGGATCAAAAAATTATTAAAGCTAATGACATAGATATTTAATTGCTAAGCTAATCTTACGTGGGATGCTAAATCTACAGTAGTCACATATAAACTTGTAAGAGTTAATAAGGATGTACAATTTTAATCTATTTAAGGATGTGTATGTGTAATAAGGAAGAATATATTTGTTTGGAGCCCACCATCACAAACATAATGTGCGTTTGAGAACAGAATACAACTCAAAAAAAATAATGAAGATATGAAAAATGTGTAAAAGAAGTGATTCCATACCTTATTTTATGAAGGCTCGAGGATTATAAACATAATTGCAATTTCATATATGAAGACATTTGCAATTACAATTTAAATGCAATATAGGACTTAATTAACAATTCAAAAGTATTTTTACATACCAAAATGACAATAAGTAGTTAAGTTCAATGACTAAATTAAATATGATACATGTTGTAACATCAAATGTGTCAAAAAAAACTACAAAAATGTCAACTTTTATTTTTGTCTAGTTGATTAGACTATTACGTAGACAACGTCACCTGTCATATGTGCAAAAAATTTATCAAGTACTCAAGTGTTAACTTTAACGGAAAGAAATTTATGAAAGGACTAATGTCACATAGAAATCTAGTTTCAAGGACTTTTTCTGAATTTTCTTCAATTTAGACACTAATCTGATAACTTCTACCAAATTGCAATGTTTAGTCAAATTGGTCCTTAAAATTAAAAAAACTTAATTATAGTTTTTATCATATAACTTTAAAATTTTACAAATTTTGTCATATTTTTTCACGTATTTTAACCCTAAACTTATATAATTTTGTGAATATATTCATCTACTTTCAAATTTTCATACATTTTGTCCCTTGAATGCAATCAAGCCTCTAGAAAATGGTAAAAAAAATGTTAGAATTAGGGTTTGAATCCTTAAATCATTTGTTTTTCATAATAACAAAATACTAAATAATTTGAATTGTTTAATTTATATATAAAAAATATTATAAATTTTGCTGCATTTGTTAAATATACTATATTTCTCTCAAGTATATGTTTATATTTATTATATATAATTATTATGTAAAAATATTATATATTAAGATGATAAATTTATTTTTAAAATATTTTTATTTTAATTATATAATATTTATTACTAAATAATATACAATTATTTATTAGTTAAATTATATAATATCATATAAATTTATTTATTAAATATTTTTATATTTGAACAACTACTTTAAAAATAGAAGAGTGAAAAATGTATATATAATTTATCAATAATAAATAATTTTATATAATTGAATAAATAAATTTGTATAATTAAAATAAAAATATTTAATAAATAATAAATTTGGTAGTCATGAAATTATAATGGATTTGGTGGTCATGGAAATATAAAAGGAGAGGAAAAATTTTACAAAATTATATAAGTTTATGGTCAAAATGTAAAAAAAATTTGAGGGACAAAATTCATTAAATTTAAAAGTTAGGAGGTAAAAACTATAATTAAATTTTTTTAATTTTAAGGATCATTTGATCAATTATTATAACTTATAGGATTAAATTGATTTCAAATACCAATTTTACTATTTATTTTAATTCCAGGAACTAAATTAATTGATAATGTACAATTTCAAGGACTATCTTTTTTCATATTATTAATTCCAGGGACCAATTTAACTAATCATTATAATTTCAAGATTAAATTAGTGATTCACTAATTAAATTAACTAATTATGTCATTTGAGTTAATGGTCTTTTTAATAGATTTTTTTGCAACAATATTTACATAAATTATTAATAGATTAATTTGTGTTTCACATTTTTTTACATATTTTATACTAATTAATTAGTTACATAAATTATTAATAGATTAATTTATATTTTACATAATTTTATATTTGAGTAAAGTCATTTCATTAGTAAAAAAATATATAATACCTCTATAAATAATTGTTGAAATTAACTTACATGAGAACAAGTCTTCAGTTAAATTATTATAAATTAATTAATTAATTAGTATAAAATATATTGGTTAATCAACTCAAAGATTTGTAAACACTTTTTAGTCTAAAACTAAAAAATTAACTAATTTTTTTTACATATTTTATATATGTTTACTAACAAAATGACAGCTTTACACATAAAAATGTGTGTAAATTTGATATAGTAGAGATTTTTTTCAATTGATTGATTAAATTTTAAAATTAACTAATTAATTATTATAAAATATGTCAAAATTAGTTTAATTATATATATATTTTTTACTATTTATCACTAAAAAAATTTTAAAAAATTAATCTGTTAAAAAATTATGTAAATAATTGTCATAGAAAATGGATAAAAAAATTAATTCAAATAATTTAATTAATTATTTGAAGTTAAAAATTAATAAATCTATTACTATAAAACATGTCAAAATTAATATACTTTATATATTTGACTATATATCACATAAAAATTGTAAAAAAAAAGTAATATATTAATATTTTTAATAAGTACTCACTTGGATTAGTCTAATGGTTAGGAAATTTTCGTAGTTACCATAATATCTTAAGTTTAAATTATGTTGTTGCTTTTGTGTGTAACATTTTTTTTATTATTTATTATTATTTGTAAATATTATATTTTATTATTATTATAAATATTAAAAAGTGTTTGAATATTTTATATCTATCATTAAAATAAATAAAGTTTATTTGAGATTATATATTGAGTTTAAATTAGGTTTTTAATTAAATAAAATAGAGAAAAACAGTTTTAGGTTGTCTAATGCGTTTGACTCATTAAGTTAAAAATTGACATGACCTAATGCGTTTGACTCATTAAGTTAAAAATTGACATGACCTATACACATTAAAGTCCTCTATCCTAAGTCAATTTCTTTTTGAATCTTTTCTTGAGAACAAAGGGTGAAAACAAAGGAACTTGTAGAGGGAGCACAGAGATCATCTAGAAGAACCTTGAAGATAGTTTTCTATTGTGATTTTCATACGAGTTAGGAGGGGGAATGAGTTTTATTTCACTATTAGGTTTCCTTTACTTAAGATAGGTAGTGGGATTGTCCTTAGGACCCTCATTGTTGCCAGTTTTTGGTGGTTTCTTAAAGGGGATTAAACCTCTACATTAGTGTGTGTGTATTGGTCATGATTTTCATGTGAATTTTGGTGATAAATTGCTATCAATTGGTTGGATTTCATGGTTGTTCATGTATGTTAGGGTTTTGGTTGGTTTGAGGTTTTGAATTAGGGTTTTTTTGTGTTGAATGAAATTGGATGCAATTAAGTTTTGTTTTGTGTGTGTATTCATGTGTTAAACTCATAAGAACAAGAGAACCTAGATTAGTTAAGTTTTTTCAGTTTAATTTTGAGTTTTGTTTGAGTTTTTTTTTTTGTAGAATTCATAAATCACGAACTGTTACTTGTCGCTCCTTGCTAGCGACTATCATTAGGTGAGAGTGCGTTAAAAAGGATAAACTTCTCCTTTGTGCGCCTATTCACTAGACAAGTGCGATACTTGTCGAACGAATGAGAGTCTTGGAGTATTGTGCATCCACTCGCTAGATGAGTAAGGAGGCTCGCCAAGCAAAAGAGTGAAACAAAGAGTTGAAACTCTCTTTCAAGAGTGTTCGTTGAGTGAGCTAGTGCCTCGCTAAGTGAAGGGAAGTCCTAGAGTATCATGACTTCACCCGTTGAGCGAAAAGGTGAGGTCTAGAGAGTCCAGATTCTTTGTAGCCTAATTTGTTGGGCAACAAAGTGTTTGTTGGGCGATAGTGATAAGGTCTAAGAGTAGTGCTATTTGTAATCTCATTCACTAGGCAAGTAGTGGTCTTGTTGGGCAAGCAATGGTCACATTGGGCGAGAACAAAGAGCATTAATTCTCTATGGCTTCTCTTTGTTGGATGAGTATTGGTATAGAGCTCTTTGTAGCTCTGATTTGCTAAGCGAGAGATTGAACTCGCTAAGCGAGAGATGTAAATTGAGATAATAGATCCCTTTATAGACTTATAGATGTGTTGTTATGTTGCCTCTATATATATTGTTGTGTATGAGCTTTGAATGAGATATTATTGTCATTGCATTGGAAGAAATGAGTATGAGATATAAAAACGAGTAATGGATGAGTGATTGCTGGACAGGTTTCCTATGCCAAGAGTGGGCAAGAAAGGAACTTAAATAACACTTATTAAGTAAGCTACCTAGGTCCATGTGGGACAATAATAGTGCTTACTATGTGGGTTGTAAGATAAGGTACCTAGTATGTGGTAAGCAAGCATGGTCCTTATCGATCCAAGCAAAAAATGTGCCAAGTCAACTCAAGTGTTAACTTTAACGAAGAGAAATTTATACCAGGACTAATGTCACATAAAAATCTACTTTCAAGGACTTTTTCTGAATTTTCTTCAATTTAAAGACTAATGTGATAATGTCTACCAGATTGTAATATTTAGTCAAATTGGTCTTTAAAATTAAAAAACTTCATTATAGTTTTTACCTTATAACTTTAAAATTTTACAAATTTTGTCATATTTTTTCATGCATTTTAACCCTAAACTTATATAATTTTGTGAATATATTCATCTACTTTCAAATTTTCATACATAAGAAAATAGTAAAAAAATGAGAATTAGGGTTTGAATCCTTAACTCATTTGTTTTCCATAATAACAAAACACTAAATAATTTGAATTGTTTAGTTTATATATAAAAATATATTATATAATTACTGCATTTGTTAATTGTACTTTATTTTTCTCAAGTATATATTTATATTTATTATATAAACATATTACATATTAAGATGATAAATTTATTTTTAAAATATTTTAATTTTAATTATATAAGATTTATTACTAAATAATATACAATTATTAATTAGTTACATTATATAATATCATATAAATTTATTTATTAAATATTTTTATATCTGAATAACTACTTTGAAAATAAAAGAGTGAAAGATGTATATATAATTTATCAATAATAAATAATTTTATATAATTGAATAAATAAATTTGTATAATTAAAATAAAAATATTTAATAAATAATGAATTTGGTAGTCATGAAATTGTAATGGATTTGGTGGTCATAGAAATATAAAAGGGAGGACAAATTTTATAAAATTATATAAATTTATGGTCAAAATGTGAAAAAAAAATTGAGGGACAAAATTCATAAAATTTAAAAGTTATTAGGTAAAAATTGTAATTAAGATTTTTTAATTTTAAGAACCAATTTGATCCATTATTATAACTTCTAGGATTAAATTGATTTCAAATACTAATTTAGCTGTTTATTTTAATTTCAAGAACTAAATTAATTGATAATATATAATTTCAAAAATTATTTTTTTCATATTATTAATTTCAGAAACTAGTTTAACTAATCATTACAATTTTAAAACCAAATTAGTGATTCACTCGTTAAATTAACTAATTATGTCATTTGAGTTAATTGTCTATTTAATAGATGTTTTTTTCAACAATATTTACATAAATTATTGATAGATTAATTTGTGTTTCACATTTTTTTACATATTTTATACTAATTAATTAGTTACATAAATTATTAATAAATTAATTTGTATTTTACATAATTTTATATTTGAGTAAAGTCATTTCATTAGTATATATATATATATATATATATTATTTACTATTGAAAAAATATATATTTTTAGTAATTTTATAAATAATTAAATTACAAAGTTAAATAAATAAAACCATCAATTAAATCAAGTCAAATGATTTTATTGATCGATTGTGACAAAAATATGTTAAAGTTCCTCAAAAGATATATATATCTTTTTTCTATATATAAAGTTCACTCAAAACTTACTCTACCCATTTATCAAAATTTTAATTTTACAATAAAAATTGATTTGATACAATTATATTTAGTTAGTTATCAATAACATTTAATTACAATTTGATTAAATGTGGTTAAATTTAATTGTTAATTAGATTTAATTTCTATATATAAAGTTCACTCAAAACTTACTCTACCCATTTATCAAAATTTTAATTTTACAATAAAAATTGATTTGATACAATTATATTTAGTTAGTTATCAATAACATTTAATTACAATTGATTAAATGTGGTTAAATTTAATTGTTAATTAGATTTAATTTCTCACATTAATTCTACTTATTATATAATTTTTAAAAATTTAAATGAATTAATAATATATTTTTTCTAACCAAGTCACACTTAATTAGATTTAATTATTAACCAAGTCATGCATAATTAAATTGCTTAAATTGATTATATATTCAACATTTTTGTCAAGATTCAATTATGATAGACTCGAGATATTAAGAAAAATGTAGTTGATTAATACCTCAATTTTATGTTAATTTTTTTTTTGTCGCCAACCAGAAACTTATTTGAACTATAAACATATTGAATAAGTAAACATTTTTTTTGGTTCAAATTAAACAATTTCCTCTCATTTGAAAAATCAATCAAAATGTTAGTTACCGTGACTAACTTTGTTTTAAAAATAAATAGAATGAACATAAAACCTAAGAAAAATTAAATGAAATAAGAGTTGAATCTAAGAAAAAATAAATGCAATGGTCATGAACTCAAACCCCAATTAAAAGATACGAGTAAGAACTTAAATCAGTTAATACTAGCAAACTAAATGTCATTAAATGACCGAATTATATAAATCTCCATTATATTCTTTTAAAATATTGGATTCTGAAGATATTACCTTTAATCAAATACTAATAAAAACTTTCATTTAAATGCATTCAAGGAAATGCAAAGTGCGAAACTTTCTAATTTGAAAAACTTTTGGTTAACTCCTCAATATGTCTTATTTGAAATTTGAAATGACTTTTTCTGTGCATAATTCATGTAATGGTCATCATTAAGATTTAGGATTGACTACCCCTAAATGTATGTGTCTTGCTTAACTTAACTCCTAAATAATGTGCAGTAATCCTCAACACATCATTGTTGCTAACACCGTCAACACATCATTGTTGCTAACACCGTCAACACATCATTGTTGCTAACACCATCAGGATGGGGAACCGATGATGAGCTTTGACTTATATCGACTCCATTATCCCAGAGTCGTTGTCTCACACTCCTATCAATGGTATCACCACAATCAGAAAATTGGCCCCACAGAGTTCTAAAATTTCCTTCTCTACTAAATTCCTCCTCGCATCCTGCCACAGTCTTTAGCAGTTCTGATTGCAGCAATGGGCAATTCTCCTTAAGATACTCGAATCCATCAGTTTGCATCACAGCTACAATAGATAGAATAATGAAAGGAATTATATGAGAATCAACTGTTATACCTCTGAGGTTGGCTTGTTTGTTTCATGATGATTAGGCTATTACCAAACTCATATGCATACAATTACATAAGATGCAGGATAGGTGGAAAAGTTTCCTCCTAGCTTCCGTTTTTACACTATAAAGTAAAAGCATTTACATTTTTGGAATAGATAGTCTTTATTTTCCTGTAGACAATGGATACAATCCTTACTCGCGAAAGAGACTTAATCAAGTTCAAGATAAAAAGTGCTGCTTCACATGTTCATAATACTGAGAATTAAAGCTTATTTCCATACAACCAGGTTTGCCAATGGAAAAAAAAAAAAGTAAAATTTGGGCAACATGAGACCGAATGAGTTTGTTTATGTATAGCATGTTAAGTGTGATTTGTGGTACCTTGTCTGCAGTTTCTATTCAGCTTCTGTTTAATATCTTAATTTTTACATGCTAAAGAGAATGTGTAAGAAAGTGAAGTCATTTATGCATGCCACCAGCCTTTTTATAAGTGAAGTCCTCCTAACAAGTTTTTGGTTAGAAACTTAGATGGCAAGAAAGCAAAAGACAAAAATAAAAATGTATGCACGATCCAGAGGTTTTGTCAAATAACAAATAATGCAGACACGAAATGATGAGAATATATTACAAGCTAAAAAGTAGCTGATTATTAATTCAAATGTCTGTAGACTAGGGTGGATGAGTTAAGCAGGAAAACTCACCATCAAGGTTTTCGGCAGAAAACTGTAGACAGATGGACTTCATTTCGGTGGCACGATATCGATCAGCAAGAACCAGTATATAGGCAACAGAATCTATAGATATGTCTTTGCAAAGTACAGATTCGCAAAGCAACTTAAGTCTTGGCAAACCATACTTTTCGGCAGCAGCTAACAACTTTGCTGCAAATGATTCAGATACCAAAGGCAAGAATGATGAACAAGACATTAAGAGCTCTTCATCCTCTATAAGTGTGTCTCTATAAATATAATGAAGCAAAGCCTGCTCAACAATAGGGCACAAGAAACATTAGATAACCAAGCAAATGATACACCACACTGAAACTGAATTAATTAGCACGTACATGGCATGGAACAAACAAAAACTGCAGAAGGAAAGAGAAGAAAAGGCATTTTTAAATAATGTGCTACCTTGAAAACCTTAGGTTCCATGTCAGTAACAACTATGTCCCGATCATCTTCCTCCATGCCATTAAAAAACTGAGTTTCAAATGCAGTTGACCGAGCAGCTAAAACAAGCTTATGTGCATGAAACCTTTCTCCACCAACAGAGAAAGTAACATCTGATCCCTCCTTGTTCTCTAACAGCATCCCGAAATCTGCCCCAATATCAGACTCAGGAACCTGTATTGTGTTTAACTTACAACAATCTATGGACGAAACCACAACACCAACAGTACAGTTTATCTTCAAGCAGTCATCCTTGAGGAAAGACGATGCCTCAAGATGAGTCCGTCTGAAAAACCGCTTATACCCCCTATCACAAACAACCAGTGCATCATTGGTCACACCAAAACACACACCACAAAAAAACAAATAAAACAGCTGCTAACTCAGGACAACCCCCAAATCATATCACAAGGCTCTCATTTGAGTGTTGGAATAAGTAAATCATAAACTAATAGCATTAAACTCATTATCTTAAGGTAAAATATGTTTTTGATTCCTCAAAATATGACGAAATTTGGTTTTAGTCCCATTAAAAGTTTGATAAGATTTTAGTCTCTACATTTTAACAACAGAAACACAAGTTTTTAGTCCCTATATTTTAACAGAAACTCATGATTCTAGTTTCTAATGATTGACTAAAATCAGATCACTTTTGGCAAATGTAGAAACTAAAAAATGTATTAATCTTTTATAGTAACTAAAACCAAAGTTGAAGATATTTTGAAGGACAAAACATATTTTACCCTTTATTTAATCGGCAATGTCCTGCAAAATAAAAAATTGTGACGAAAGTGTGATCACCTCGATTTAAAACCTCGATGACATCCAAAGCACATAACAAAAATGACAAGGTAGTCATTAGCGTGTAGGATAAGCAAACCATCAATAGTAGCAATTAAACTCATTGTTTATATTTTTAAAGAACATATATTCAGAGACATGCAGGGATCTATCAAGGTTAAAATTAAAAGTAGTAATCCACAGAACAGAAGGCACTAACACAGTTCGAATTTCAGCAATTAAAGAAAGAAAAGACTAACCACATGCTGCCACTGTTTCTGAGAGTGTAGGGTCCACTCTCGAGGGAGCGATTAAAGTGGCTATGAACCTTGTGCTTCCCTTTCCCGCTCTGGTCGAGCAACGTGACTTCGAAGACGGCGCGAACGTCGATGCCTTCGGAAACGAGTGCGATGAAGACGGAGACGTAAGTGGAGTTATTTTCGGGGCTCTTGCCGTCCGGGTAGAAGTATATGGCCCACTGGTACCCTCCCACCGTGAAATTCTCGCTGGCGATGTGTTTTCCGACGCCGATTCCTTTCGCCAGAGAGTAACCTTTGATGACGAACTCGTGCGAACCGTTCACCGTATCCGTCACCGACCGCGAACTGGTCCGAGGCGCCGGGTTGGACATCTCGCGCCGGATCAAGACCATGTGAGTATGTCGGGCTTTTGTCCCGGAAAGGGAAGGAAAATGGAGGATCTGCGCTCGCTGTGTTGTGTTGTGTTGTTGGGTCGAATCTGACCACTTCTGGCTTTGGCTCAGCTTTTTTACTTAAATAAATAATATAGGGTAAAGGAAGAAAAGAAGGAAAAATTTTAATGATTTGAAGACTGAGAACCGGTTATGAAGGGAAAACGGAGATACTTGAAGGTTACATGCGCATGAGACAACCGGGTTTTCGCCCTCTTACACATAATATGGTGTGGTGCCCTACCACAAGATTCACGTCCGAATTGGAAGATTGTCCCAATAGCGTCTTAACTCTTTCTTTCCTTCTTTATGGTTTATATCTTATGTTTTGGGAATGCTTTCTTTTTCTTGAGTTTTCCTTTTTTTCAAGTTTCACAATCTCACCATATGGAAGGTTATTTTTCCCTTTCTTTTCTTTATGTCTCCTCTTACCTAATCCTACATTATGGTTCCAGTCAGATTAGGAATAGAATGAATCTATTATTGGGTCATACTCTCTACTCTCTGCTTATTGTTGTTCTATCACGTAATTTTTCGTAGGATAATAAATGATGGGAGTACAGATATTCTGGGTATCTGACCAATTTGTCTCTGCTAGGTCTGTGTGGCTTTGGACTGAACAGTTACCTATTATCGACCATCATAACCTAGTCAGTTGTTTATGTAAGGCTCGCTCACATGTCAATCTGGTCCTCTTTCTCAGACCGGTCTACAACCTCCAAGCACCGAGTGGAGTGATAAGTACTTTTAGTACTAAAGGTGTCACTTCTTAGACTCAATCATATGTTAACTTGGTCCATTTGCTAGACTGGTCCACACCCCCCTAAGCATCTGAGTGGAGCAAAGAGTGCTTTTGCTATTAGATCGCCTCTTTCTTAGGCTCGGTTATATGTCAACCCGGTTCTCTTTCCCAGATTGATCCATAGCCCCCCTAAGTACTTGGCTTTGAAGAATCGTCTTGAAGAGAAGGAGCATGCTCTACTAACTAAAGTGTCCCGTCTGGAAGGGTTAGGTCACTGTTTGGAGGCCAAGCTGACACAAAGAGGAGAATTGCTTGTTGAGAAAGACCGTGCCCTTATTCAAGTTTGTGTAGTCTATACACATCCTCCACTTTCCATTGGCTTTTCTTACCATTACCATGTTGGCTAGCCAACTAAGGTATCTTACCTCTCGTATGAACCGTGCTTGCAACAATTTGGTCGTTTCTTCTTTAGCCCCTCTTCTCTTCTCTTCTCTTTCCCCAGTCTTCTTTTCTTTTTGGACATAGGTCACATTCTAGGCGTGATAGATAGCTGATGACAGAGAAAATTAGGATCAATCTTGATCATTTCTTTTGGTGATCATGCAAAAGCATCCTGGTTCTTAGTTAATACTTGATCAGTTGCTTCTTCTGTCTTTGCGTCTAGAGATCCTCCAATTTTGGTCTTGTGATACTTGTTAGGGCCTATTTGAACTTCCTTCATAGCCTCTCCTAACTACGGCATGATGTCCTCTTAATCAAGGCAAGGATCTAAATCTAAAAAATGGACCCATGCCCGCCCTTCTACTACCTCAGCCTTCCAACCTCTCTTGTTATCTCTTGCACGCAAGCTGTCCTCATAGAACTACTTGGCCACTTGCTGGTCGGCCTGTTTCACACCCACCTGATCTTCTACCGGATCCTTCATACATAAGCAGGCAGTTGAAACTGTAGCACGCAATTTATTCAAAGTTGGGTGTCCTAGAATGATGTTGTAAGAGGTTCTCGCATTGATAACCATGAACTTTATAGTTATCATTCTGGTGCTTGGACCAACTTCAAAAGTTATCTCCAAATGGATGACTCCCCGAATTTCTATCTGCTTACCCGACAAACTGATCAATGTGCTAGGACACTCCTCCAACTTCGACTCGAGGAGACCCATTTTCTGGAAAGTGGTCCAATACAGTACGTTGGCCAAGCTTTCCTGGTTGACCAACACCCTTTCCACCTTGTATTCTATTACCACAACTGACATCACCATGGGGTTGTCTTTATGAGGGATCATTCCCTCATAGTCCGCATTCAAGAAAGTAATGGATGGGTCTAGGGGTCAGGGTGGCTTTTCCTGAATCCTCATTACTGACCAAGTGGAGCACTTTTATTCCGACGCCATCATTCTTGATGTCGCCCCTCTTCTAGTTGTGGTGGCGATTGTTCCTTGATGGGTGGCATTCGTCACCTTGGCTTTGACCAACTCCTTTGCCGGTCCTTTTCTTGGACAAGAGTCTGACTTCTGTCCCTCTTGGCTTGGTTCCTTCCTTCCACCTTCTCGTCCTCCTTTTGCTTAACGAATTGACCTAAGTACCCATCTTTGATCAACTTCTCAATCCGGTTTTTCAAGATCAAGCAACTTTTCATTATGTGGCCACAGGTTTGATGAAATTCACATCATTCCTCCCATGAGGGGCCTAACTATCACTCTATAGGTAGGGGAATGTCAAACAGGCGCATGTGATAGACCTCCTTAAGGATGTGGGCTCAAGGTGTCTTTAAGGGGGTGTAATGGTCAACTCTAGCATCCGATCGGTAATCGTTTCCATGCTGGTATTGAGGCTTTCCTTGAGGATCTTGGTTGGCCTTCTTCATAGTCGTTGGGACCTCTTTGTCTGCCTGTAGTCGGTCTTCCTTATCCTTTTCAACTTCTACATGTTTTTTTGCTCTCGTCCTTATCTTTCCTATATCGACTTCCTCAAGGCCAATGAGTCGCTAAACAGTCCTACCTTGAGGCCTTTTTGGAATGCTTTCACAAAGAATTTTTTATCCAGGTCGGTGACCTGGACTGTGACACTATTGAAATGTTCTAGGTATTGTTTAAGACTTTCACTCTTAGCTTGCTTAATGTTGAACAAGTCGACTACCTCCAGTCATTTCACTTGATTGGCCACAAAATGAGAAACGAAAGTCGTCGCTAGGTCGTTGAAAGAATTTATGGATTAAGGTGGAAGCCCTAAGAACTATCTCATAGCCGAACTATCTCATAGCCACACTCCTCAGCATACCTAGGAACAACTTGCAGTTAATGAAGTCATCCCCCCACTGATATATATTTGTGTTTGAAATGCTTGTAAATAAATTTGTGGGTCCTATGAGCCATCAAATGAGTCCACCACGAGCTCTTTACACTGGAGGGGAATAATAGTGTTGTCAATCTGCTCACTGAAAGGTTGCCCCAAGATTATCTACGGGGGAGGGGGGGGAAGGGGTGATTCACTATGTCCGACTATCGCTTTCAAGGCATCCAATTGCTCCTTCAATTCCAACTTGCATTCTCCTGATTCTCATGGCCTCTTCATGACACCTTTCTGCCTCTTCATGTCTCCTGACTCCCTCTGCATTGAGGGGAGTTTGCTCCTCACTCTTCTCTTGGAGGCCAATAACCACTTGTAATAGTTGCTATGGAGTATTCTCGTCTCCTTCATTACTCGAGCTAGCTTGATCTCGGGTTATCAACATGGTTCTTCTTGAGGCCTCATGGTGGGTGCTAATGTCCACGTCTATATTGAAATATTGTCCCAATAGTAAAGTGAACATACAAAAGTGTCTTTACCCTTTCTTCCTTCCCTATGGCTTATATCTTGTGCCTCGTGAAGGCTCCCTTTTTCTTAAGCTCCCCAATCTAACCATGGAAGGTTCTTTATCTATTTACAGTCTTTGTGCCTCCTCCTACCTAGCCCCCTAAGGTGGTCCATGTCAATTTTAAGGACAAAATGACATCTATACTTGCGCCATGCTCTCTGCCCTTTACTTTCTGCTGCCTGTTAGGTAGTTTTTCCTAGGATAATAAATGAGGGGACTATGGATACCTTAAGTATCTAACCAGTTTGTCTCTATTGGGTTTGTGTGGTTTTGAGTTGAACAGTTACCTACTGTCGACCATCATAACCTGGCCAATTGTTTATGCAAGGCTCAATCACATGTCAACCCGATCCTCTTTTTCCAAACCAATCCACAAATAATTGAAACAAACTACAAGATTACTGAAATGTGCTATTTTATTATAATCAAATAATTTTGGTTTTTGGATTTTAATAGTATAAATGAAATTTTTTAGGGTGCTATTTAAATATCATAATTACGTAATTTTAATTTTTTTTTATTAATTTTTGTTAAATATTTAACCAATTTGTTTATATGATATTAGACTATGACATGGTGGTTAACATACTACCTAACGTAACATGTATAAGTTAGTTATACAATTATCATATTTGAGAGATAAAAAATATAATTAATCTTAGATTTTTTTTATACTTTATTTTTCTCAACATTTTTCTTGTGTTATTAAGAAAATAAGTCTGACTTAGGGTGAGCCAAACAACCTACTAATTAAGTTACGCTAAGTCTTTAAAAAGAGTGACATAAATATAGTCAAACTTCTTTGTCTAGCTCGTTTAACTAGACTACGTCAAAGCCAAGTTGCGTGTATATTGTTGGTTGGTCTTATAAACAAATCAAAAATAAAAATTCTTAATATGCGATAACAAACAATAAGTTAATATAGTCCATTAAAATAAGCACCTCGATAAATAAGTACTAACTAACTACTAACTACTTGTTGAACAACAATTGCTTGTTGATACTTATTCATTTAATACTTAAGAAAAATATTCTTTGAATAATGAATAATATAAATATAAGTTCACATGAGACTTTTTTTTTATAATTTTTTTTATATATATGTGCAAATTAGATTTTAATTTCAATACTTCTTTTACTGTTTATATTTTATCTTAATCTCCTTAATGTTTAATGTTTATATACTAATAATTTAATATTTATATTATTAAAACATGTTATACTTGTATTTTATACAAAAAAATTGCTATTCAAATAATAATTAAAGAGTTTAATTTCATTCATGTAATTTAATTTTTAAAATATTGATTTTATTTTTTTATTGTTTTAGGATCTAGAATTTTTTTAAAATTATTTATTTTTAATCAAAACTAATTTCACTTGATGCTTTGACATAAAATTAATTAGGTCTCAAAAATAGCCGCCTAAAGAAATACAAGTTATGTCAGCCCAACCCAATATCTACATTTTGGCCCATATGCTAAGTTGGATTAGAGCGAATTGTGATTTGTCAACTCTAAAAAAGCTCAACTCAAGATAAAAAAAAAATTAAAAGTTAAATTTTAGGTCTATCAATAAAAAGTAATTATTAACTTTTTTTATAAAGGAAAAGGGTGATTATATTGAAAAAAAAACACAACATATAACTCTCTCATTTTAAATAATAAAAACTTCTCTTAAAATTTCCTTGAGGTCTCATTCACCATTGAAATTTAATAGGTTTAACTTATTATATTTTTTTTAATTTGACCAAATGTATTTTTTTAATGAAAACAATTTTGTTCAAATTAAATAAGATCACCATAAATAATAAATTTACTATTCTGAATATGTAATTCAATGATATTATAATTCATTTTTATATTTATGAAATGCTTAAATTTTACTTGAGATAATAATTAATTTTTATTTATTTTAAATTATGTAGATGAGAAATAATAGTTATTGCTTAATACAACATGTACTCTTTAGGTAAAACGCCTAGTTTTCATACTTCTTGATAGCAATAGTTTAATTATTTTTATATTTCATAGTATTTTCTTTTTGACAAATAATTAAAGAATAATAGATTTCTTTTCATTTTATTAGTAAACCTTCAATTTCATCTATAAAGTATTATATTCTTTTCTTACTTCATCCCAAAAGTATAAAAAAAATTTAATAAGTATCTTGTGTCTATTAAGTACTAAAGGAGCACATTAATTTTTATTTAGATAACTCTCTCCTATGTGTTTTATAAATAGTTTTTTTTTATTAAAATACTTTACTTTAACCCTTATAATAATTAATTTTAAAATTTTCTTACTCTTAAAAATACATCAATTTCATCCCTCAATTCCTAAACTAATTAGATGTCTCTTTTTTCTATGTATTTATCTACTAATTAAAATAAAATTTTATTTAATATTACTTATAAATAATAAATAAATTGAGCATGGGGCTTACTTCACAAGAAAACAATTACAGTTACAGTGAAATGCATTAAAATTTCGTGACTTTTATTGTATTGTAGTAGGTTCAGTACAATTTTCACAAATATAATTTCTTTTGTAATACTTTAAAATTTGTATTTTTATAATATTATTTTTTATATTTATTATTATGTACAATTTTTATTATGTTATTTTTTACTTTTATAATATTATTTTTTACTATTATAGACTTTAGACTATTATTATTTTATTATTGTAGAAATATTTTTCTGTATTAGTTTATTATTAGAGTTATTTTTATTTACTTTACATTTGTTTGATGATTATAATATTAATATATTTATATGTCTTTATATTATAAATATTAATTAATATTTCATTGTTATTTTAAATATCTTTATGATATTTGACATATTTATTGTAATATTATTTAACTATTATCAAGATATAATTATATTTTATTTTGAATCATTTACATTTTAAGGTTATTTTAATTTTAATTTAAATTTAATTTTTGAAATTTTAATTCTCACTCATTATACAATAAGGTTTATGTATTTTGATTTAAATATTTTTTATATTTTTATTTTAATATTTCATTTTTATGAAATTGATGTATTTTGTAGAGATTTTTTTTGAAATTTAGAATTAATTATTAATTGAAGTATTTTAATAAATAAATAAATATTTAAAACATATAATTTTATCAAATGTAGAGATTAAATTGACATATAATCGAAAAATTTTAAGAATTATTTATTATTTTTTATATTTTAGAAACGAAATAGGAAAGATCCCGAAATTGAAGGGTTTAATCTAAATATAATTTTTTTTGTATTGCGTATATTGGGATCCTCAATTTGGATCAAATAAAAAGATTAATGTTCAGTTTTATATAGAAAATAAAATTTATCTTTACATTTTACCTTATTTAATTACCAATGTGAAAATTTTAGAAGTTTCGATGTTCTTTACTTTTATATTGTTTAGTATATTAATTCCTTTATTAAATAATACTATTTTATATATTAATATTATTTTTTAAGTAAGTAAAAGGAAAATTTTTAAAATATTCCTATATTTATTAAGTATGAAATTAATCTTCATAAAAAGTCAACACTAATATTTTTATTAAGTTTGAAATTAACTGTGAAAATAAAGCTAACCTAATTTATATTTAAATTATTATATTTAAGTTTTTTTTTACGAGGCATTAAAGTGATGTTGACTATAAGAAATGTGAATACTCTATTAGTTTGATTTTTTTTTATGACCGTACCATTATGTAAAAATACCATGCATTTAATTTATAATACTATGACGTTTTTGCCTGCACCATTATGTTATAATTATTGCTAGCAACATTATGACGTTTTTTCAAGTCTTATTGACCTTAATTGTATTAATATTTATATTTATACTATCATATAATATACGAGCAAAACATTGAAAGTTTATAAATTCGTGCTAACAATTGGTTGCAATATTTTTTTTTTTACTTTTACTAAACCTTATATTGAATAGGGTCTTGGTTCACTTTTGATTACTACTTTGTTATGAGCTTTGGAGTCTAGATTTATCTATTTAGCCGCTAATGTGAATAGGACCTTAGTACATGTGTTTTTTCTTGATTTAAATCTTGTATACTATATGACAAAAACTTATTTCTATGATTATCCTCTGCCATTGGTTATACCCTTATTAAAGTGGATGAAAACATTGTACGTGTGGAAAGAAGAAATTTTCCTCGAGTACCTAGACAACTAGAGATAGACATAAACCAACCTCTATTGTCAAAGTATGGCTACGAGAGTATTAATATAAAGTTGAGTACAAATAATTCCATCATTTGTGAAAGGTGCAGATGCTGTTGACATATGGCCCAAGGTTACAAAACATATCCTTTAAGTGGGGACAAACTTTGAAAAATTAAAAGAAAATCACATCGGCGTTACGAAGAGATAACCTAAGGGAAGTAACAATGAACATGACTATAGAAAATCCCTTCACGAGCCATGCAAATAATCACGTGGGTAAATGTAATAATGAGTCATAATTTATGTAGTCCTTCTATAGTTATTTGCTGGTCGTAACAGGAAAAATAATGCATTCTTAAAATGTCGTACTTGGAGGTTCAACATTCAAGGAAATTAACACCTAAATCAGAACTAAAAAATTTGTTGCATTGACGAAGGGATCATAAAATCAAGGAAATTCTCTCATTAAAAAAAATCAACGCAATAATGACAATGATCATTAAATATGTAATATAAAAACGTGGAATGTAAAGAAGAGACAAAGAAATGAAATAGGGAATTTACTTACAGAGGGACAAGCTAAATAGAAAATGCACGCTCATCCAACATACTGTTATGTCAAAATTAGGATCATATTCAGCCCCTCAACCTAACTCATAGAAGCACTTTAGCCCGCTTTAACCCTATCCCTCAAACAAAAAACATATTTGGCAATGTCCAAAATCTTGACCTAGTGTTGGGTTAAGGTGAAGCATTGAGAATGAAATTAATATTCCTATACTCATTTAATATAAAAATATTTTCGATAGAAATTAATTTACCAACTTCTTATCAATATATAATACTTAAATATAAAGAGATTAATTAATGGTTAATATTTCTCTTTTATTAATATGAATAGAAATTATTAACAATGTCTTAAATCTAACTCACCTTAATCATATTGTTAAGCAAACTCATTAATAATTAGTGTAATAATATTTTTTTCATTTTCCTTCTTAGAAAAATCCTGTATATTTACCATAACTCTCCAAAAGAGTTTTAATCATTATCTTATTATTAACACTTACTTCATGTTGTCTTACTTGCAACCAAGGTAAATGGACTTTAGTTTAGGTATGTTATCCTAGCCTAAATCTTATTTACTATATTAGGAGCTTTTAGCTTTTAACTCTTCAATTAGCTTCTCCCATAATAAATGAAATCACCCTTTACGTGAAAATAGGAAAATTTACTTAACTATGAGTGGACATAGACTTGAGTCAACTTGTTCTCGAGAAAGTATGACTACAAATTAGTATAAAGTAGAGTAGGATGGATTGCATATCATTTGTGTAAGGTGGATATTCTATAGACTTTTGACTCAACATTGCAAGGCATGCCCTTTAAGTGGGACAATCAACACAAGTTTAGATGAAATCACAGTCATGACATAAAGCAATAACCTAACCACCATTAAACAATGGGACACAATGATCATCTTGACGATAGGAAGTCCTTACATATGCCATCTAAGAAATCATAGTGGCATATTTTCATATAAGTAAAATATTATGGAGTTCCTATACAACAACTGACTTTCCAAAATGAATACGAAATTACAATATAAAATTTTCATCTTAAGAGGTGTAAAATTCAAGAGAGTTGACAATTGAACCAATGAGAATAAATTTGTGATACTACCGAGGAAGCTAACAAAGCCAATAAGAAAATATTCCTTCACATAAAACAATTAAGGCAATGATGAGAACAATCATTATATATGACAAGAAAGTGTGGACCACAAAGAACAAACAAAAAGAAGAATAGGGGATTCTCCAAGCTAGAAAGGCTAAATAGGTCAATGTCATATAGTTTTGTAGAATGTGCAACATACAATAATGAAGATTATTCCTTAAAAATCCAACACCTTCTTAACATATATATGTTTGAGTGTAGGACGTAATCTTATCCTTCAACTTAAGCTAGCAAAGCGTCAATTTAGTTTAACCATAAGTCAATCTAACCATGTTCCTCAATCAGAGATAACTCCCACCAATGTGTCAAATCTTGACTTGATGTCAAGTTAAGATAGGTTTACTCATTAATACAAAAATAAGCTTTTACATTGGTCCAATTTTATGATAGGTTTACTCATTGATACAAAAATAAGCTTTTACATCGATCCTTTTTACATTGGTTCTTAAATAATCGATGTAGATAGAAATGTAATGCCATTTTTGTAAATATCGTATATTTATTTACATCAGTTTCTTAAAAATCAATGTGTGCTTTTTACATCAGTTATAAAAATAACTAATATAAATAATATTTTAAAATACTCTTGCAAGCGATAACATTTCATCTTCTCCATTCAAACTCATTTTTTTTGCAAGAAAATGTTGTTTAAAACCATACTCATTCAAAACTTTATTGATTGAAACCTAAGTTGATGTCACCATCCATCCACACCTTCGCCGTCAGTGCCACCATCTCCATTGTTACATCTTTGTCTCTTTTACTTTATCATTTTCTCTCTTCTAAGGTAATATTTTCGTCTTTTGGTTCTCTTTTATCATTTTTTTGTCTCATAAGTTTAGATTTGCGGAATCTTAAAACACCATTCAAGTATAGTGGCATAAGCGCATATCTAGGGGGTTTGCCACTATGCTCTGTGCTTGGAGAAACTTTTGTCTCAAGAAGTTCACTACTTAAACATAAATCTACAGGATCAAACTGTATAAAAAAAATTAAAGCAACAAATACTGTGTTGGTGGACAAAGAGGACAAAAACCAAAGGTTTGGTTTTGGGTAAAAAAAAATTCAAAATTGAACTTTCTACATTGGTTATTTTATAATTGATGAAAAAGTGACACTTTTTACATCGATATAAAATGTAAAAAGTGTTACTAGAGTAGTGACTCATTAATCCATACCTTATTAACATATTTAGTACAACAAACTTGACCTAAAATTTTCTATCAACCATTTAATCTTGTCCTACCTTTTTAAAATGTAGAAATGAAAATATAAACAAGATATTTTATATAATACATGGTATAAAAACTTGTATGGAATGAAAATAATATCATAAATTTTTACATCGATAAAGACTTTTTTCTTTTAGTCATTTCTAAGTTGATATTTAATTAATGTTGCACACAAAAAGCACTTATCCCAAATAATATACAAATTGTATTTTAATTATAGTCTCATAAATATTAATTAATAGTTATCAATGTCTTAAGATTGCATTCAATTTATCTTCTTAATTAAATTCTCTACTTAGTTCATAAAGAAATTGTCAAAAAAAAAAAAGTATTACATTGAAAAAGATTTGTTACCTTAATAGGAAAATCAAAGTGGAAGTTATTTTGGTCATTCAATAACTCTAGACTTAGATTTCATTATAAATCTTTTAATGGTTACCGATTAGTTAACTAATTAATTAACATATATTTAAGAATGATCAATTAGTCAACATAATAAAATCAACCCTAGTGTAAAGAAAATACAAAATTATATTAAAAGTTGGAAATTTTAAGATTTAATTACAAGATCCTCCATAAAGTTGCCTACAATTTTGGTATTTATAATAAAAAAAAATTAAATCATAAACGAAGATCCATAATTACAATAATAAAAAAATCCAAATATGTAACAATAAGAGAAACTTTTTTTTTCCAAATGACTACAACCTTAGATGCTCAAGAATCGTAATCATTGAGCCTTGAAAACCTTTTAGAAAGTCAACAAAGTTGTTAAAGATATGTAGAGATTTGAAAGATGCTCAAAGATTACCAAGATAAAAAATAAAAGAATAAATTAAATATGATGATATATGTAAATGAACACTCTTGTACTAGATGAGAGTGCCATCAATCAAGATTAAGCCTTAAAAATCACCAAAAATAAATCAAAATCACTTATATAAGCATTAAAATTGGCATGATTATGTTTGTTTATGTGCATAATTGTGCTAGAAATGAACATAATTGTGCTAGAAATGAACATAGTTGTGCCACCATTTTTTTCCAATAGAGGCATATTGTCTCAATGGTTAAACATAGTATGTTGATGGTTCATTAATTGAAATGAGGCAAAAAATAGTACATACTAATGCTTCAAAAATGCATGTTTCCTTTATATTACAATGCAAGCCATTAGTCGCATCAATCTTACAGCAAAATAAAGAGAATTAGGTGAAAGTCAAGTGTAATAAATCATGAAAATTAACACAATTGCACTTCAATAAACATAAAGAAATAAAGATTTATCAATTAGTTATTTGTTTATATTTTAAAACTTTCATGAAAGAAATAATAATAAGTGTATGTATCATTAAATTGTTTACTAAATGTGTCAATTTTGTTCAACCCAATTTCATCCTTCTTAGGATTAATTTTAATTAGAATCATATATTATTAAGTTTATTTAGATACATGGACAAATTTAAGTCTATAAAATTGGTTCAATCATATTTTAGGTCCAAGTTAAAAATATGTAAAACTTGTCCCAACTCATTTCATGATCATTCCTACTAGAATGATATAAACCCTAATATGCAAAGCATCACCCAAATCCAAGTTAAAGACAAATGCAAAGACAATCATGAATATAGAAATAATCTCTTTTAACCACCTTAGGTTGATAAATGAACCTAAAGCAATAGATCCTTCTAAGTAATTAAGAGTTTGCATTTGATTACAATGAATCATATAAAGGCTTTTGATAACATGTTATGCACACCTAACTTTGTTCTACCTAAAACTAGTCTAATATAGAAAACAAAAACAACATTTTCTACTTTGAAGATGTATGCTTCTTTCCCTACCCAATGGCCCAATCCAATAAAAAAAATAGAAACAACAAAAATAGAAAAAAGAAGCCCAAACTCATTCTCTTATCAAAACCTTTGGATGAACATCCAAATTGTCCAAAGGAACTCCCTTGCTCTGCAGCGTCCAAAGGAGAAAGTCAATAATGTCTTGGCCTAATTCTCCTTTGTTGTGCGTCCTAAGCAAGAAGACTAGAATGCCTTGGTCCAATTCTCCTTGCTATACGTCCAAAGAGAGGCCCAGCTCATGCTACTAATTGTCCACGAAGCTGTTTTCAAAAAAGCTACCTCACTGCTTTGCACTTGCTTATCACCAACAAAGCCAGTCAATCATGAAGAAGAAACAAGCATGTAGATGACATGCATTCAAAGGAGCAATTGATCTGCTTTACGGCTCTACTGCACGCACCTAAGCAGCTTTACAACATGACATATGCAGGAAAAAGAGCTCTGTGTTGCTTTGTGATGCAACAATGCGCCAAAGGAGATGCATCTCCCATTGCTTCCTTCTTCTCTAAGTTGTTTTTCTCTTATGCATTGTGGCTGAATTCCCTATTTTGATCTATATAACTTGCTGACATACTCTATTTTCAGAAAAGCTTATCGCAAATGGCCAACTTACAAGGAAAAACAGTTAAGTTGGACTAAAAATCATTTTATGAATGTCTATAAATTGGACGTGAACTAGGTTCATAGGAGGGGATTTTGAAGGGAGTTTGAAGAGAGGAAGAGAAATAGAGAAAAAAAATGCAGAAAAATAGAGCACGATTATAAACTTAAAAAAGGAACTAGAGAATTTATTTGTGTGTGATTAAAGAAGAAAATAACCAAAAGAAAGAGAAGGACCACTTCTCTCAAGAAGAAAGGAGGAAGCTACAGTGGAAATCCGAAGAACTAAACCATCTAGAAAGAAGCTACGTAGGTATCACTGATTTCCTTAGATTTGAACTTCATTCATCTATACAATCCAAATTTGTCTTGCAAAAAAACTTGAATCCATAGATGTCCTTGCAATGTAAATGTCTTTGGATGTTGGAGCATCTTTAGACGTAGGAGTGTTTATGGATGATGCCTTTAAAACATGCTTCTAAGTGGTTTTCTCTCTATTGTATTGTGTCCAGCATCCGTATGGATGCACACCATGGACAATCCCTCAGAGTGTTTTCTGCTTATATGCATTCTTTTCAAGCACTTCCAACATCCATACTTTGGACGCACTTCAATTACAACTTTTTAGGTTGTTTCCTTATTTTCATTTTTAGTTAATTACTTGTTGACCCAACGTCTCTTTGGATGTTGAGGTCTCTTTGGACGCCCATCTGGGTAGTCCATCAAATTCCAATATTTTTCTTGTTGTTCCAACATCCCTTTGGACGCTAGGCTCCTCTGGACATCCATCTAGGAAATCCTTCCATTTCCATTTATTTTCTTGTTGTTCTAGCCTCCCTTTGAACATTGGGCTCCTTTGGACACCCATCTGGGCAGTCCCTTCATTTTCATTTATAATCTTGTTTGTTCTAGCCTCTCTTTGGACACTGGGCTCTTTTGAACGTCCATTTGGGCAGTCCCTTCCTTTCCAATATTTGGCTTGCTGACCCAGCCTCCCTTTGGATGCTAAGGTCCTTTTGATGCCCATCTGAGTAGTCCTTCCTTTTTCAATTTTTTTGCTTGCTGACCTAGCCTCTCTTTGGATGCTGAAGTTCTTTGGATGCTCATATGAGTAGTCCATTCCTTTCCAATATTTTTTCTTGCTATCTTTGCTTCCCTTTGGACGTTGGAGCCTTTGGATGGCTCCTGCATCCTTTAGATGCCCTCTTTGGACATTGAGGTCCTTTGGATGCCCTCTTCAAACGTTGGAGCCTTTGGATGACTCTTGGATCCTTTGGACACTCCCTTTGGAAAATGGAGCCTTTGGATGGTTCTTGAGTCCTTTGGGCACATTCCAAATCAGCAAGCTTAAACCTTTTTTGATCAAAACTAAGTAATAATTTGATTTAAGAGTACACCTATGCCAATATCGGGATATATGAATTGACAGTTCAAAAATCCCAAAATTCAATGTAAATCAAAATAAAACAAACAACATTTTCTATCCCACAAATCTAGGTGGCTCTGATTTCTTCATTGTACCTGAAGATACATAAAGTAGGGGACCACTCCCGTCGAGTCCAAAATACTAAAAATAATATACACTCTTTTGATAATAATAAATTTTAATTTTGTTTGCAACAATTTCTTTGTTTTAAGGTGAGATAAATACTTTAAGAAAACATAAATAACTTGTTTAATTAATTAAAGGTAACTGTTTGTAATGAGCGTTGTAGGGTGTTAATACCTTCCCTACACGTAATGGACTCTCGAACCCAAAAATTTAATTCTGTATATTGTTCTTTTCCTTCCAAGGTTTTTCCAGTGTCTTCCTTAATAAACATTGATGATAACTTCATCTTTATTCCATATATCTCTATTCCATTCCAATTTCTATTTTTTTAATTTTTTTTAAAAAGCTTGTCATCGTCCCTTTGCAACCTTGGTTGCAACACATGTTACACAAATACTATGTGAAAAAAGCCTTAATTCTTTAGATCTACCTCTTAAAATATAGGTTGTATTTTCCTTTCTAATTTCATTACATTACATGATAAAAGAATTCACAAACTATATTACCATTCCTAAGAACATTATAAGTTCTAGTGATGACATTATTAAAAGTCATGTAATATTCCACCCTTATTTTTATATAGATACATATGTTCCCTTCTAAAAGACAAGTGATAGCATTCATTTTTAATTTTTTTTGCAATACACTCTTGTATGAATGCTAAATAATACATTGTTCACATATGCTCTTAAACCAATAATGTAACACTTGGATATGTAAAACGTGTATGCAAGTCCTTTACATTGCTCTTAAGATAATAATGTTTATTGAAGTACATAATAATGCTTTAAAAATGCATGTTTCCTTTATATTATAATGTAAGTCATTAGTCACATCAATCTTATAGCAAAGTAAAGAGAATTATGTGAAGTCAAGGTAAAAGTGTAATAAATCATGAAGATTAACACAATTGCCCTTCAATAAACATAAAGGAATGAAGATTTATCAATTAGTTATTTGTTTACATTTTAAAAATTTCATGAAAGAACTAATAATAAGTATATACAACATTAAATTGTTTACAAAATGTGTGAATATAGTTCAACCTAATTCTATCCTTATTAGGAATAGTTTTAATTAGAATCACATATTATTAAGTTTATTTAGATACATGGATAGATTTAAGTCTAAAAAATTGGTACGATCATATTTTAGGTCCAAGATAGAAATATGTAAAACTTATCCCAACTCATTTAATGATCATTCTTACTAGAATGATATAAACCCTAATGATAATATCATACAAAGCATCATCCAAATCCAAGTGAAATACAAATGCAAAGACAATAATGAATATAAAAATAATCTCTTTTAATCATCTTAGGTTGATAAATGAACCTAAAGCATTAGATCCTTCTAAGTAATTAAGAGTTTGTATTTGATTACAATGAATCATGAAAAGGCCTTTGATAACATGTTACACAAATACTACGTGAAAAAAGCCTTAGTTCTTTAGATTTACCTCTTAAGACATAGGTTGTTTTTCCTTTCTAATTTCACCACATTACATGATAAAAGAACTCAAATTATATTACCATTCCTAAGACATTATAAGTGCTAGTGATGACATTAACAAAAGTCATGTAATATTCCACCTTCATTTTTATATAGATATATATGTTTTCTTCTAAAAGACAAGTGTTTTTTAGTTTTTTTTTTTTTTTGCAATATCACTATTGTCTGAATGCTAAATAATACATTTGCTGGTATATGCTCTTAAGCAAATAATGTAATACTTGGATATGCATAGCGTATATGCAAGCCCTTTTAGGAATAATATATGCACCTTTGGTAATAATGTCAATGTCTCATAGACCCTTTAATAGACTTTAATAAAATTTTATTCACATTAAAGTAAAAATGAAGTCTCCTACATGGAAAAAAAATCAACTTTGTTCATATAAGGAATTATTAATATTTGATTGATTTGTCAATCATTAGGAATCATTTTAGATTATCTCATTACCATCAAAATAACCTTAATTCTAATAGGGAGATAGACCATGACATCTCTACTTATTTTTTTATGTAATGTCCCACTAATGTCACTTTTTAATTGGTTGGACCAAATATCCCACTAATGAAATATTTACTTATTGAAATAATAGTTATATACTAATCTGGTGCTATTTAAAAGACTATTTAATTCAATCTTATTTTTATTTTTCTATTTTTAAATGTATTTGATTATTTTCATTTTGTAAAAATAGCTATAACAAGAAATGAGTGACTAAATAATATTTATTTTGTGAAACAAATTAAATTTAATCCACACAACATATTATGGTGCATTGAAATATGAGAACTTAAAAAAATATTTTATAAATGAAATAAAGTAAGAAAATATATTATATTCATAAACATTGATAATAATTAGAGTAGTTTTTTAATAAAAAACAATAATTCTCCTAGGAAATAAAATTTCAACATTATAATTATGAGAAAATGTGCATATTTGTTCAATACATTTATTACATAGACTCAAGGAATGAAGGAACGTTTAGTTATTTAATAAACATTAAATAAATAGTTTTTTCAAATTAAAGAATTTTCTCTTGTATCTAAAAAATGTTATTATTATCATGACTAATTTTGCTTAAAAAGTAATGAGCATGAGATCTAAGAAAAATTAAATGTAATAATTATTGGACTTTAGAAAAATTAAATGTAACAATGTCATAAACTCAACCCCAATTAAAAAAATGAATAAAAACTTAATCATATAATAACTACAAACAAAATGTCATGAAATCAAGGCTGGCCAAATAGTGGGAGACCTAAAGTAAATTTAGTGATAAATATTTTACTTTAGATAAGAAAATTATATGTTGAGCATTTGTCAATATATTTAACTTTTTTTACTTTATAAAAATTGATAAAAAAAAATATTGTTTTTGTTTCTAGCCCTAAAGTTTGAGTTATATTACTTTACACCTGAGTTAACCTTGTATGAAATTCTTGACTTAATTATATAATTTTTTATTTATATTGTTTTGAAATCTTGGATTCTAAAGATATTACCCTTAATTCCATTACCATTAAAAACTCTTACATAGATTCAAGATAAGCAAAGAGCAAAAGTTTCTAATTTGTGAAACTTTTTTTTACCTCCTAAATACATGTCTTACTTGAAATGTCTTTTTTGCAGTGCATAATTCATTTGGTAATCATCAATTAAGATTTAGGGTTGACTATCCAGATTATATATGTCATGATTAACACCTAAAAAATGTGTCTTTCTTGTCTTAATCCTTGACATTCTTTCAACTCCATTTTCCCAAATTTGTTGTCATACAATATTATCATTGGTTTCAACACCATTAGAAATTTGGCCCCACATACTAGGACATTTTCTTTCATTAAATTTCTCCTCATATCTTGTCATAGCCTTTAGTAGTTGTTCTTTCAGCAATGGACACTTTTCCATAAGGTACTGAAAACCATCAGTTTTCATCAGAACTGCAATAGACAGAATAATGAAAGAAATACTATGAGAATCAATTGTTATACATATAAGGCGAGCTTGATTGTTTCATGATGATTAGACTATTACCGAAAATGGAAATCCCAGAAGAC
The DNA here is from genome assembly GCA_025330945.1 of Mucuna pruriens. Taxonomy (NCBI): domain Eukaryota; kingdom Viridiplantae; phylum Streptophyta; class Magnoliopsida; order Fabales; family Fabaceae; genus Mucuna; species Mucuna pruriens. Next base: position 1,288,124 of record JAENHJ010000498.1, read on the forward strand.
AAACAAAACTAAATACATGATGAGATGTTAATATTTGATTGAAAAATGTAGGGAGCACAAATTGATAAGCATACAATTACAAACTTGAGAATAATAGCCTAATCATATAGAAATAAAATATAGGTATGGTCTAGTGATTTTAACAAACAACAAATGATGTTGACACCAAAATGATGAGCATATATTAAAGCTATAAAATAGCATACTATCAATTCAAATGTAAGTAGACTTGGGTAGGAGAGTTAAGCAAGAAAACTCACTACTAGCGTTTGCAGCAAAATATTTTAGACAGATGGACTTCAGTTCAGTGGCACAATAACGATCAGCAACATCCAGAATATAGGCAACAGAATTTATACATATATCTTTGCAAAGTACAGATTGGCACAACAACTTAAGTCTTACTAAACCATACTTTTCTGCAGCAGCTAACAATTTTGCTGCAAACGATTCAGATATCATTGAAGGTAAGATTGATGAATGAGACACAAAGAGCTCTTCATCTTCTATAAGAGCATCTCTATAAATAAAATGAAGCAAAGCCTGCTCAACAATAGGACACAAGAAACATTAGATAACCAAGCAAATGATATGCCACACCAAAACTAAATTAATTAACACATATGTATGTTGCATGGAACAAACAAATTAAAACTGCAAAAGAATAAAAAAAAATTACTTTTAAGGAATGTGCTACCTTGAAAACCTTAGGATCTATGTCAATTACAACTACTTCACGATTATTTTTTTCTATTCCATTGAAAAACTGAGTTAGAAATGTAGTTGAGCGAGCAGCCAAAACAAGTTTATGTGCATAGAACCTTTCTCCACCAACCAAAAAAGTAACATCTGATCCCTGCTCATTTTCTAATAGTGTCCCAAAATGTGTCCCCAGATTAGACTCAGGAACCTGTATTGGGTTTAACTTAGAATTGAATGTCACCACAACACCAACGGTGCAATGTATCTTCAAGCAGTCATCCTTGAGAAAAGTTGACTTCTCGAGATGTTTTCGTCTGAAAAACCGCTTATACCCCCTATCACACACAACCAACCAATGCATTATTCATCACTCCATATCACAAAAATCACAATGTTCTATTTAAAGTGTTTGAGTAAGCAAACCATCAATTAAACTCGTTATTCTAGTAAGGTAAAACATATAAGAGTTTTAATTTATGTCATTGTGACATGATAATTATTGAAAATAAATTTAATATTTCTTAAACAATAAATATTAAAATTATTTTTAAATACAAGAGAGATATGCATAAACAAATTGTAATTTTATAAAGATTAAAAAAATAAATTAATCTCTAGGTTTCTAATTTTTTAATTAGGCTATTAAACAAAAAAATAACAATTAAGTCACTAATTTTGTAATTTTTTAAAATTAAATCTCTATGATCTTTAAAACCGTTATAAATGGTATTTTTTTATAGTTCTTAAGTTGAGAGAAACTAACTATAGAAACTCAATTATAAAAAATTTACAAAAAATTAAATACAATTTGTTTTAATTTAAAAATTTAATTAAAAATTATAAAATAATTAAAATATCTATATATTAATGTAACCTTAAAAAATAATATCAAACTAAAATCATAAAATAAAATTTTATAAAGACCAAAAATATATATATATAAAACTATTTTATTTCCTATAAAAATATATTTTATCAGAAATAATCTTATTCAAAATACAGTAGAATATGGATAATACAAGACTAAATTGTTTTGTTAGAAGACTTATTTATAAGAATTAAAAACAACATTAATGTGATAAAAAATGAACAAAATAAGAACACAAACCACATGCTGCCTCGAAATTTGAGTGTGTAGGGTCCGGCCTCGGGGGAGTGATGGAAGTGGCTACGAACGTTGTGATTCTCTTTCCCGCTCTGATCGAACAAGGTGAGTTCGAAGAGTGCGCGAACATCAGTGGTGTGGGATACGAGTGCGATGAAGAGGGACACATAAGTAGAGTTATCTTCAGGGTACATGCCATCCGGGTAGAAGAACATGGCCCACTCGTACCCTCCCGCGCTGAACACATCGCTCGCTATGTATTTTCCTATGCCCATTCCCTTCGCCAGAGAGTAACCCTTTATTACGAATGTGTGTGAACCGTTCACTGTCTTCGTCACCGACCTCGAACTCGTCCATGACTCCGCCACCTCTCTGTCTCCTTCACGCTCCATCATCACCATCTCAATGTCTCGGCAATTTTCTCGAAAAAGGAAGGATAAATGTTGTCTTGTTCGTTCGAATTTAACCCACTTCTGTCTTCTTTCAGCTTCTTTACTTCAAATAAATAATAATGGGAGAAAGAGAAAAGGAGAAAAAAACATTTAATGACTTTAATTTCTTATTTAATAAATTTATTTATTTGTTGACTTATTTTTATTTGACTTTGACTACACTTATATTTAACTAGAAATAATTATGTTCGAATTCAAAATAATTAATGCATGTAATACAAGTTGAAACAGTTTTAATTTAACTAGAATTTATGATTTAATTAGGTGGTTTCTGGTTCAAGTCACCCTTGACTTTCTTTTAAAATAAATTACGCTTGAGTTTTAATTTATAAAAAATTATTTAGTTAAAGATTCACTACAAGAATTTTTTTGATTTTGCTACTAATTTTAGCTACCATTTAAATTAGTAGCTAAATCTTAACTAATTAACTATTAATTAACTAGAATATTATTTTTTCTAGCTAAATTAAAGTTATATTTATTTATACTTCTTATTACTACAAATTAGCTAGGAAATAACTACAAATTTTAAAAAATTTACTACAAATTAACTAAGATTATTTTCTTAGCTAATTTGCTACTTATTTCATGCTACCATTCAATATTATAGTAATTTTGTAGCTAATTATTTTTACTAGAAATTAGCTACAAAATAACTATTGATTTTAAAATTGGCCACAAAATTATTTTGTAGCAAATTTTAAATTTTCTAGTAGTGATTCAAGTTTTTTTTTAATCATTTAAAAGTTTTTAAAACTTAACAGATCACCCTAATTAAATAAATATAAATAATGTTTTTTTGTTAATGTTATTATTTTATTACTAGAAAATTTAAAATTTGTTATAAACTAGCTTTGTGGCTAATTTTAAAATCAATAGTTATTTTGTAGCTAATTTCTAGTAAAAATAATTAGCTACAAAATTACTATAATATTGATTGGTAGCATGAAATAAGTAGCAAATTAGTTAAGAAAATAATCTTAGTTAATTTGTAGTAAATTTTAAAATTTGTAGTTATTTTCTAGCTAATTGTAGTGATAAGAAGTATAAATGAATATAACTTAAATTTAGCTAGAAAAAATAATATTCTAGTTAATTAATAGTTAATTAGTTAGAATTTAACTACTAATTTAAATGGTAGCTAAAATTAATAGCAAAATCAAAAAATTCTTGTAGTGAAAATATATATTTATTTATCTTTTTAAATATTAAGCATATTAATATAAATAAATAGTCAAACCTATATATTTTGTTGAAGGATAAATTTATGGGATGTTTAGAAGGCAAATTATAAAATAAGTTTTTTTTAAGTTATCATGAAGTTTAGTTTAGATATTTAAGATAAGTTTATATCATATATTAAACTTTGCTCTCATAAAATGGAAACTGTAGATGAAATTATTATGCACGTTTTGTGTTATTTCCCTCTTTCTTCAATCATCTGGTCCCCGCCTTGTTCAATTTGAACATAGAAGCGAGTTCTTTGGAGTAGGTGACGCAATCTTACAAGTAGACCGTCTTCAAAGCAGGTAAGAAGAGGAACTTGACCCTAATCGCGACCTGCGGTAGAACCAAAGTTATCAAAGTGCGAGCCTAATCGCGACCTGCCAGTAGAACCAACACTATAAAAGTTCTTTAACCTAAAAACAAAGGAATGTGCTAAAAAAAGAAACACAAATTTTATTCAAATTATAAATTCTGTCATGCTTAATGGTTACAAGAGTTTATTTATAGGCTTAACTAGACAGCTCTGAAATTAATGCCCATTAATATTTTAATATGCATAAAATCTTATAGATTTAATGCGCATTAATATTTTAATTGACATAAAATCTCTCCCACTAAAACTCTCCACTAACCTTTTATTTTCATCATTAATGACCTTCCTATTTTTCCACCAGCTATCAAACTTTCCCTTTTTCTACCAACTATCAAAAAATGACTTATGCAAAATTACATATAAATGGATCCTATTTAACTACTCGACCCAAATTACATGACAATGACTTTGGGCTTTATATGTATTCTTAAAGATGGGCTCCATCATCATCAACTTGTAATAAAGTAACCCGCTTTGATGAAGCCTTTGATTCAATTTGCTCTAAACTTTCTGTAATTCTCAAATTCAGGTCTGGTAAATATTGTTTTATTATTTTGGTTTTGGACCTGGTCATGGGACCTCCAGTATCACGCAAATTATCTTTAACTTTGTTGGTTGAGTTTCTATAAGTAAGATTACACTCTTGAGTGCACCTTAACCTTAAGTACAATTTTGGCCAATATGATATTGGTTGTTGGTATGGTATATGGGCCACTGCCTGCTACTATGCATGGATGTGGTGCAACAAACAAGAGCACAATAGCACTTGTGTTAGCCACCAGAAGATGTACAATTCCCCATCGAGTGTTCTAACCCCATAATTTTTAAAGATTATAATTTGTTTTATATAAAGTTTTTACCTATTTGTCAATTAGTTTATGTGGAGAAATAGGCTTTTTATTAGGTTAACAAAATCATGTAAGGTTTTCAAATATATCATGTTAAGCAAAAAAAAAGTATTTTTATAAGTAATAAACCTATCATAGATATTAACACAATAATATTATAATTTATTTTATATTTATGAAATGTTTAAATTTTATGTGAGATGATAATTAATTTTTTTTTTATTTATGAATTATATAACTAAAATGACCCAAGAAATATTAGTGATTGCTAATGAAGTATTTTTTTTTTAATTGATGACTAATTATTACAAAATTACCTCACTGAAATCATACTCTTTTGCCTTTCAAGATTCAAACTTAATATCATTCTTAAAATATTCAAACTCTTTACATACTTAAAAGATTCAAACTCAATTCTATTCCCCCAACCAACTTTGTTAATGTTAACCAATAATGTAGTATTTGATATAATGTGTACTCATTAAAATAAAATGCCTAATTCTTCATTTTTTTTAATGATAATAGCTAGTTTAAATATTTTTTTTACTTTCGTAGTCTTTTCTTTTTTATAAGTTATTAAAGAATAAATTTTTAATTAATTTTAATCTTATTGTATTCCATGTTTAATAAGTATATCCCATCTCAAATTTGGACTGAATAAAAATATTAATTGTTCAGTTTTAGTTACAAAACAAATTTATTTGTACATTTTATCACTTATTTACCAAATGCGATGAAGTAGAAGTTTAGAGGTTTCGTTTGTTTTTACTTTTATATTTAATACATGCCTTGTAAGCAAAAGTGAGTTTAATTTTAAAACATTAGCCTTTTTAAAGAAAATATAATCCTACATTTATTACGAATAAAATTAATTCTCATAGAATAGCCAACATTAATATTTTCATTAAGTACGGAATTAACTGTGAAAATAAAGCTAACCTAAATTATATTATTGAAATCAGTAAAATTAAGTTAACTACAAGAAATGCTATTCGGTTATTTTATTACCTACGTAAAAAATTACCATATATTTAATTTACCAGCTCCATCACTCAAACTTCCTAGTATATTACATTCAAGTTTAAAAAAATTAAATTAACTATTAATATTTTTTCGTTAACAAGAATAGAAATTATTGACGTTTTTCCAAGTACTATTGAACTTAGTTGTATTAATATTTACATCGTCATATATAATGTATGGACAAAACAATATTTATAAGTTTATAAACTTAGGCAAACAATTGGTTCCAACATTTTCTTTTTTACTTATACTAAACATCGAATATTAAGTATGACTTTTGGTTGATCTTTAATCATTATTTTTGGTTGAAGCTATATACGCGATGATTATGGGGTGACAAGCTCGCTATGACTACATTCAATTCGTCAAAGTTAATAAGGTTTAACTAAATTGACAGTGATCAAGACTATACAAGTTCAACCCTCGTAGACTTGCTTGACAAAATGTTAATATCAAATGAGATAGACTTTGCTTTTGTAATTCTTGGAAGCTTTGTAATGAATCTGGTTCTTGTCTTCTATTTAGATCAATATTCCCTCTTAGGCATGTGAGAGAACTGCTATTGAGTATCGGTTTGAATAGTACTTCTAGGATGGTTATGACACCACTTGTTCGTTCACCAACATGGTTCTTATGTCCATTGAGCAAAAGCCCAACTTTGCATTGGTTGGGGCAATTGAAGAGTGGATTGGTAGAGTTGTTGAACATCAAATCAAATCTGCAGTGCAGTATTTCAATGAGGAACCCTTGTTTGTTGATCATATTTATAAGGTTTTTATTAGCACCCCACTAGAAGATACATAATCAGGATGCTAGTGTTGATTCAAGTTCAACTTCATACTTGGTGTTGGTGGCTCATGCAGCTTCATATTTGGTTCTCGAACCACCTTTGTTCTTAGCACAAGAAATGTATTCCAAGCTGAAAATGGTTTCCTTCAACACCTTTCAACTTATAGGGGTTGTGGCGAGTCATTTGTTTATGGGGCTATTATTCAAAGATTTGTTCTATGTGTCACTCAAAGTATCATCCTTACATTTCATGTGAGAGATATAGAATATTCAAAAAAAATTGGGATTCATCGTTGAAGAAGTGGAGCAAAGAAAAGAAAGAACATGTCAAGAGTTGCTCAACATGAAGGCATGTAATTGAGAAGGTAAATTGAGAAGGCATGTAGGCATGTAATTGACAAGTTTGGAAAACATATTTTGCAGGATTTTATTACCTTCATTGGGATTTTGACTAGTTGTAGCCACTGTGGGTTGGTCAAAAAGGTCACAAGTATTTTGATATGACATAGAACTATTTCATGATTTACCTTGTAGAAAAGGAAAGAGACTTGAAATGATACAAGAGTTATTATCAAACACCAATTCTATAACCTTTCATTTCTATTTTTTGCCAATGCCTCTTACGTGCCCAAAAGCCCAATGTTGGATATTGTATGTTTTAGCTACAAAAGTGATAACAGACAAATGACTTGTATTAGGTGCCACCCAGAATATTACCCTTACCTTTCATGTGAGAAATATAGAATATTTAAGGAAGATTAAGACTCAACTATAAAGGAATGGAGCAAAGAAAAGAAAGAACAAGTTAAGAGTTGCTCAACGTGTGGGCATGTAATTAAGAAGGTAGATGGGTGCAATCAAGTTGAGTGCAAGTTTGGAAAGCACTTTTTGCAAGATTCTATTACCTTCATTGGGGATTTGATTGCTTGTAGTCATTATGGGTTGGTCGAAGAAAGTCACAAGTATTTTGATATGATGTGGAACTGTTTCATGATTCACCTTGTAGAACAAGAAAGGGTCTTGAAATAATCCAAGAGTTATCATTAAACACCAATGTCTTTTAGGTGCTCAAAAGTCCAATGTTGGATGTTGTATGCTTTAGCTATAAAAGTGATGACAAACAAATGACTCACCGTAGGTGAGCCATTTGTTTATAGGACCTGTTATTCAAAGATTTGTACTAGGTGTCACTCAAATTATCAGCCTTACATTTCATGTGAGAGATATAGAATATTCAAGGAAGATCAAGATCCATCTTTGAAGGAGTGGAATAAAGAAAAGAAAGAACAAGTTAAGAATTGCTTGACGTGTGGGCATGTAATTGAAAAGGTAGATGAGTGCAATCACGTTGAGTTCAAGTTTGGAAAGCATGTTTTACGAGATTCTATTACCATCATTGAGATTTTGATAGCTTATAGCCACTATGGGTTGGTCAAAGAATGTCGTAAGTATTTTGATATGATGTAGAACTATTTCATGATTCACTTTGTAGAAAAGGAAAGGGTTTTGAAATTATCCAAGAGTTATCATCAAACACCAATTCTACTAGCCTTTAGTTTTTGTTTTTATGTCAATGTGTCTTGGCCTTTAGTTTTTGTTTTTATGTCAATGTGCCTTGGCCTTTAGTTTTTGTTTTTATGTCAATGTGTCTTACGTGCCCAAATGTCCAATGTTGGATGTTGTATGCTTTAGCTACAAAAGTGATTACATAAATGTTGACTATGACAAGCTATTAATCAAGCTAGTTATGGTTATTCTCACAACACCACCACAAACTTATGAAAGGTTATTACTAATTATATGTTATGTTAGTTTAGATTAGTCAACTCGTTAGTTAGTTTGCGAAAATTTATTAGTTTTCACAACTCCTATAAATATACATTATTCTCTTTGTATCATCATCTTTTCATATTAATCTATATTATAATAAGTTATTTCTATGAAACTCCTATTTTATTTTGAGTTTTATGATATATGGTCATATCAAATTGGTGTTACTTGCATTACCCATCAAGAATCTAATAATAGATGTATGGAAAGTTAGCTCAAGATTTTAAAGAATAGCCTTTAAGTGGGACAAACATAAAAAATTAAAAGAAAACCTCATCCACAAATATGAAGTGATGACTAAACTACCATGGAGTAAAGGAAAGTAACAACAAATGTGACTATAGTAAATCCATGCATAAGACATGCAAATAATCACATGGACAAATCTAATAATGTTATAAATTATGAAAGTCTTTTCATGGTTACTTGCTTATTGCGACTTATAAACGACAATTTAAAAATATCGTATTTGAAGGTACAAAAGTTAAAGGACTTAACAACCAAATCAACAACAATAAATTTGTTAGCATTGACCAAAAGAGACACAAAATCAAGAAAATTCTCTTATAAAAAATAATAATGAGAATAATTAATCATTAAATATGTACCATAAAAGTGTAGATTATAAAGAAGAGACATAAATAAAGTAAGGAATTCACTCCCAATGTGGCAAGCTAAATGGAAAATGCAATCTTATCTAATATCCCCAATAACATACCTAATTGTAAGACCATATTCATCCTCTTAACCTAACTCAAAAAAACATTTTAGATTGTTTCAACCCTATCCTTCAAACAAAAAAGATGTTTGGCCAATATCCAAAAATATTAACCTAATATCAATGTGGAAGGAGCATTAAGTATGAAATTAATATTCCTATACTAATTGAAGATAAAAATACTTTCAATAGAAATTAATTTACCAACTTAATTATACCTCATAATTATATGACACTCGAGTATAAAGGAGACCAATTAACTATTAATATATTTTTTGTTAATATGAATATAAGTTATTAAATTTTTTCCAAATCTCACTCACCTTAATTGTATTGATATCTAATTTTTTAAGCAAGGCACGATCTAAATATTAAATTTATAAATTCATGCTAATAATTAACTATAGTAATATTTTTTCTTTTTCTTTTTACAAAAATCTTTTATACTTACAATAGACCTCACAAAATCTTTAATCATTACCATGTAAACAATTAGTCCTTAGTTTATGTATGTTATCCTAGCCTAAACCTTATTTACTATGATAAAAGTTTTTAATTTTGGTCTCGATCATTAGCCCGTGGAACTAAATGAAAACACCTTATCCAAATATATAAGAACAAGGGAGAGGTAAAACCTCTTTTTTAAATAACTATAATCATGAATACTTAATAATCATTGCCTTTGATCATTTAAAACTTTTAAGAAAGTTGTTAGAAACATGTAGAGATGTGAAAGATGCTCAAGGATTATCAAGATCAGAAAAAAAAAACAAAAGAATAAGTTAAATATGATGATATATCTAAATGAAACTTATGGAGAGTGTCATTAATGAAGATTAGACACTAAATAAAGACCAAAAATAGACTAAAATGACTTCTTTAAGCATCAAAATAGGCACAATCACATCATTATATGCATAATTGTGTTAGAAATAAACATAGTTATGACACCAAAAAAATATTTTTATTTTCAATAGAAGCTCAATGGTTAAACTGTTAATAGTTTATTAACAAAAATAAGACATAAAAGGTACAAAATAATGCCTAAAAATGCATGTTTCCTCCATATTACAATGCAAGTCATTAGTCGTGTCAATCTTACAATGAAAGAAAGACAACAAGGTGAATGTTAAAGTAAAATGTGTAATAATTTCTTTGCAACTTAATCAACATAGAAGGGGTGGAAGAAATCATTACAAGAAATCATCTTTTGACGTGCTACAAGATATGCCTCAATTCTTCGTTTAATTGCGATATTTTGATGTAAGGGCAACCGTAAAATTATGTGAGGAATAATTTGGACATCAATAATTTGTTCAATTTGGTGGTGTTGGAATATAATAGTCTTTAACAATCATAGATGCGATCTAAGTGGAATCCTAGACCATATCAAAGTTACCTTTGGAAATGGTTTCTAGCTAAATCAAGGGTGGCCACTTTTTTTTGTCTAATTGGTGTTTTAGTCCTACTACTTCTATTGTTTCTTACTTTAGATAGTGTGATTTTAAGTTAGATTGTCTTTTTTTTCTTTTGATGTGTTTTACTAAATTCTTTGGGATCCACTAGCTTTTTATGTGTAAGGTTTTATGGGTTGAGTACCCCTTGTACTGACTATCAAATTATAACCTTTTGTATTTTCAAAAAATGTATAATGGATATGCATAGGTGTACATCCCTCATTTACACCACCTAAAACTTTCTTTTCTAAAGTTATATAAAGATCTTAATAACAATGTCAATGTCTCATCCTTTTAGGAGATTTAAATGAATCTTTATCTACTTTAAAGTCAAGATAGGGTGTTTTCTCTTCTACATGAAATATTCCAACTTTGTTCATGTGATGAATTATTAAGATTTAGTTGATTTTGCAACCATTAGGAATCATTTTACATGGCTCCATTATTATCAAAATAACCTCAACTCCAAAAAGGCTAGACCAAATTAACTCTACATATTATTTATATTTATTTTTTTCTTGCAATTGTCTTATGGAAAACCTATAAAAAATCCATTTGGGTTGTTACTTAATCCACTTTTGCTATGATGGACTATCTTATGAGAGAAGAAAATGTGTTTTCCTTTAAAGGTTGTATGGATAAGTCATCTAAATAATTCTAGTATAGTGTTGAGGTTTTGGAAAACAATCTATACAATGTTATTGGTTCCTTGAAACATGTCCATGAGGAGTTCATCTTTGAAAAAAAAAAGAATCCATAAGAGATGATGCATTAATGAAAGAGTAAGAGATATTTAACAAATCATTGAGTATATCAACTTTCTATTTTATCATCCAACAATATGAGCTTTGACACAAACCCAATTGGGTTCAAGAAAAGAGTAGGTAAAAACAAGATACTGAAATTAACACCCTATTTTCACACGCAAGTGATAATTAGGAGAAAATGTGACAAAACTCATTGTACATTAACACTTTTAAATGGTATGTGATGCTTTAATGGCAAAATTCTTTGAGTAGAAGCTTGCAAAACTTTCAAAACATTATTCTATTTTAAAGATGTTACCTAACTTACTACTTTAATGATGTTTGCATAATGCCATAAGAAAAGAGATCGAATTGTAATCATAAGAAAGTTTAAACTTTTTCTAAACTATTGAACTTGCTAACATGGTATAAGAACAACATTGAAATAATCAAATAGATGATTATCAAATTTGAGCAATATCATAAAGATGAATTTTTTATGGTTAGAAATGAATGAATATTTCGACAACTTTTTATAATAAATTGATAATAAGATTTTATAACAAGTTAAAAATATAAGTTTATGTCAAATAATTGATAAATCTTAGTTTTAAGGTTTGCAGATATATTCAAAACCTAATTTATCAAATTCTTCAATCAACAAGATACATAAAAAAAGAATAAGATCACAAATATGGTCAAAAAATTTTAAAGAAGATTTATAAATTTAAACAATGTAGTATAAGTTAAAACCTATGCATTTATAAAAATATATATTCCCATCCAAAAGACAAGTGTTTTTTAATATTGTTTTATTTTATATTTTTTCAATCTCTTTTTTGTATGTAATACATTGTTGACATATGCTCTTAAGTTACTAATGTAATGATAATATCAAAATTGTATAATGGATATTCACAATAGTGTATACTCCTCAGTAACAATGTCAATATCTCATAAGCCCTCTTAGAATACTTTAATAAAATTTTATCCACTTAAAAGTAAAAATGGGGTCTTTTTTGCTACATGAAAAAAAAAATCAACTTTACTCATATAATGAATTATTTTGATTGACTTGACAATCATTTTACATGACCTCGTTACTATCCAAATAACTTTAATTCCAAAAGTGTTAAACCACAGTATCTCTACCTATAAATATAAAACCAAGTGACAAATAATATGAGATTTTCAATTTTTTTAAAAAAATATTTAATTACGAAAATACTTATAAAATATTCACATTATGGAAAATTAGGAAATTACATATAAAATCAATTTGATCAAATTAAATAACTATAACCAAAATTACTAAATAAAATTGCATGCATAATTGAAATAGAAAATACTAAAGCAGGACAATCCATATATTATCAATAAAATAATATATATGTTGTATTTCAAAAGTATAATTAATTCATGTGACACTCTCTACATTATCCTTCTTCAACTTCATCCTTTTTTAAATATTTATACTTTTAATTGTGTTACTAAGGTACTTAATGTTACTAGCATCTACATAGAAAGTTTTGGCTCTTTAATCGTCTTTGTATATTCATTAAAAAACATTAATGAAGTAAGGATCTTAAAACTCAAAGATTAAGAGAATATTAACTTTTTAGTCAAGTTTCTCCATGCTTACAAATTTCCCACTAATGTCTTCAAATGCATTCCAAGAGTATTTAACCCATGCAAAGGATAAGATACATTGCTTCCAAAACTTCAATGTTGTCAGAAACATTAATTTGGGATAATTTAGGTTAATATAGAACCTCATTTTTACTATGAAATCCAATGTTCACAAAATGAATTCTCACACATAATAATGACATCATCTTCCTGTTGTTAATTCTTTAGTAGATATGGAGAACTAGGAACCTAAAGTTCTTTGAGAACAATGTCACCACTATCTTGAAAGGCTGTTCATAAGGAGACAATTGAAATTTTAAAAAAATTAAAGCTATTACCAATTGTTTTATCCATTGAAGATAGAAAAGTGTCATTGAATATCTTAAGAAGTATGGTATGAATTTCAAATATTAATAAAGAATGTAGTAGAATCTTAAATGCATAAATACATGGACAGACATTTTCCTAAATGAGGTGTTGGACATTAAATAAGGTGTTGTCACCTTATTAAAAATATTATAAAATAATTAATAATCAAATAATATTAATAAAAAATACATATTATTTTTTCTCTCGCATTGATGTCTCTCCCTCTTTGTATGTCTATCTCAATATGTCTGTCTCATGGCTACGACATTGTCGCTCACTATGTCTATATCTCCTCTTTTGTCACCACGTGTAAAGGTGAAGGGTAAAGGCATGAGTGAGAATAAAGAAGATAAGTTAAATTTGGAATGATGTGTTTGGTAGAATCAGAGGTTGTGGAATGGCTCTATTAGGCATGGAATTCGTGGTCAATAGAGAAGAGAAATCTAATAGTGATAATCCCTCTTAGCATAATGCACATTTGTTGAGGTGAGGTAATTAGCTAGGTCCCTTTTCTTTCATACAACCCTTTATCTATGTCTGATGCGATTACCCCCCTCCCCTCCTTATGCATGCGTTAACTACTGATCCTACATCTGGAACTACCTCTTCTCCTCCGTCTGCAACCATTTTACCTTCCCCATTCAAGACTAATCTCCTAGTCGAGCTCTTTCCTGCCTAGAGCATCATTGAGTACTCTTTTTCTCTTTCTCCCTTTGGCCTTGTCATTCTCCTCTACCTTTTCTATCATGTGAAGAACTACAACCTATCAATAACAAGCTTCTCCTCCACCACTACATACCTAACAACACTCTTATTCTCCTCATGTTCAACTTCATGGTCTACTCCATTATCTCATCTTGTTTGCTTCCAATGCATGGATCTACATTCTCATGTGATAATGAATTTCAATAAGGCGGCAAATAGAAGATTAACAAAGAATAGTCTTATTTATCTCTTTCTTTTTTTATATTTTCAATTTTGATATGTTGTCACTTTTTAATTAGTTGTTTCTTACACGTCAACCTTATGGACATGTTCATACAAGTTTTACTCTTTGAAATAGTTGATTCAAATAATGACTATATATTAATATAGCATCATATATAAAACTATTTAATTTGGTCTTATTTTTTATTTTTTATTTTTAAATGTATTGGTTTATTTTCATTTTGTAAAAAATAGCTATAACGAGAAATGAATAACTAAATAATATTTATTTTGCAAAACAAATTTAATCCAAACAATTATTATGGTGCATTGAAATTTAAGAAGAATCTTTAAAAAATATTTTATGAAATATAGAATGGAAAAGATATGTTCATAAACATTGATAATAATTACAATAGTGGAAAAAAAATGCTCCTAGAAAATAAATTATCAACATTTTTAAAATTACGAGAATATGCATATTTGTTAAATATGTTTGTCAACGGTAGGCTCAAGGTATTAATAAATGTTTGGTTGTTTAATAAATATTAAATAAATAATTTTTTGTTCAAATTAAGGAATTTTCTCTCGCATCTAAAAATTCAAAATGTTATTGTTATCGTGACTAATTTTGTCTAAAAGGTAAATACAATCAACATGGGATCTAAGAAAAACTAAATGTAATACGCATTGGAATTATGAAAAATTAAATGCAATGATATCATTAACTCAACCCCAATTAGCAAAGACGAGTAAAGAGTTATTCAGATAATACTTGCATACAAAATGTAATAAAAAGTTTGACTTAATTATATAAATCTTTATTTTATTTGTGTACTTTTTTGAAATTTTGGATTTTAAATATATTATCATTAAAAACTTTCATGTAAATAGATTCGAGATATGCAAAGAGTGGAAGTTTCTAATTTGTTAAATTTTTGTGTACCTCGTAATATGTTTCTTACTTGAAATGCCTTTTTGCGGTGCATAATTTATGTCATGATTATCATTTAAGATTTAGGAATGACTACACTTAAATATATATGTGTCTTGCTTAATTCCTAAAAAATGTGTCTTGCTTTATTCCTAAAAAATGTGTCTTCCAATACATCATTGTTGTTGTTAACATCGTCAAGAGATTGAACCAATATAAGTTCTAATTTCTTTTGACTCCATTTTCCTGGGTTTGTTTTCTTACAACCTTATCATGGTGTCACCACTATTAGAAATTTAGCCCCACATACTAGGACAATTTCCTTCACTAAATTTTTCCATATATCTTGCCGGTCTTTAGCAATTGTGTTTTCAGCAATGGACAATTTTCCTTAAGATACTTGAAACCATTAGTTTTCAACACAACTACAATAGATAGAATACTGAAAGAAATTATATGAGAATCAATTGTTATACATTTGAGGTGGGCTTGATTGTTTCATGATGATTAGGCCATTACTGAAAATGAAAATCTTAGAAGACAAGCAGAATTAAATACATGATGAAATGTCAATGTTTGATTGAAAAATGTAGGAAGCGCAAATTGATATGCATATAATTAATTACCAATAGTACATAGTACTAGTAACTATATCGAGTAAATATAACCAATAGTAGAGAGTCAACCTTCTTTTTGGTATGGTAAGAAATAAAATGTACCTCTCTGGATCGAAATATAAGCAACAAAAATGTCATGTATGGTGAACTAAAATATAAGCAAATATTAATTAATTTCATCCTATTTAATTATGTCATTCCAAAAATACCCTTCATTAATTTAATTGATATTCTATTTTCAATAGCTTTTTTATTCTTAATATCAAGTTTCAAAAAGAGTAGTTTAGAGTATATCATCTAGTGGTTTTGTCAAACACCAAATAATGTGAACACCAAAAATGACGAGAATATATTAAAGCTATAATGTAGTAGACTATGATTCAAATGTATATAGACTTGGGTGGGAGAGTTAAGCAAGAAAACTCACCACCAGCGTCTACAAAAAAATATTTTAGACAAGTGGACTTCAATTCAGTGGCACGATAATGATCATCAACATCCAAAATATAACAAAATTTATACATATTTCTTTGCAGAGTACAGATTGACACAACAACGTAAGTCTTGTCAAACCATACTTTTCTACCGTAGCTAACAACTTTGCTGCAAATGATTCAGATATCATTGAAGGCAAAACTGTTGAACGAGACAAAAAGAGTTCTTCATCTTCTATAAGAGTGTCTCGATAAATAAAATGAAGCAAAATCTACTCCACAATAGGACACAAGAAACATTAGATAATCAAGCAAATGATAGAGATAGATAAATAGACACATCTTATTGCATTGATCAGGGGCGTTCGTAGTGACTAAGGGGGTCAAAGACCAAGAAGTAAGTTATTTATCAACATGATGGCACAACCCTAAAGTTAAGGGTGAGGTTCAAACGAAGAAAGGCTTATGGTGGATACCTAGGCACCTAGAGACGAGAAAAGGCGTAGTAAGCAACGAAATGCTTCGGGGAGTTGAAAATAAGCATAGATATGAGGATTTCCAATATAGGTCAACCTTTCGAGCGGCTGCTGAATCCACCACATCAAAACTGAATTAGTTAGCATGTACTGAAGAATAAAAAATAGATACTTTTAAGAATGTGCGACCTTGAAAATCTTATGTTCGTGAATAGTAGTAATTTTAATTTGTATAGATTATAATTTATTATTAAAAAAAAATTACTTATTTGTCTATTAATTAGCTTATCTAGAAAAAAATTAAACATATATAAAAATTTTAATATAAAATAGAATCTTTAGGAATCAAGGAAGATTTTCAAATAAGCCTATATTAGGCAAAAATAAATAAATTTACAATAGGTAACAAACCTATGATAGAGGTTAACGTAACAATGTTTAAATACTATGTGAAATGATAATTAATTTTTATTTATTTACGAATTATATAGTTAAGATGGTTCAAGAAATAATAGTTATTGTTAATGACGTTTTTTTTAATTAATAATTAATCTCTACTAAAAAAATCTAATTGATAATTTTTATTGGTATCTTCTCTCTCAATCACCTTCTTTGCTCCACAAAACTTGAAGTTAAAATATACTAAATGGATTTAAACTCAATTTCACTCTAATCAACTTAATGTTAAATGACAATATTGTATTTGATATAATACCTGGTCTTTAAAATAAAACAGCTAATTTTTCATATTTTATAATGATAATAGTTTAAATATTTTTAATGTTCGTAGTTTTTTCTTTTTTTATAAGTTATTAAAGAATAATTGAATTTTTTAATGATTTTTAATCTTATTGTATTCCGTATTTAATAAGTATTCCTGTCTCAAACTGAATAAAAATATTAATGTTCAGTTTTATTTACAAAATAATATTTATTTTTACATTTTATCTCCCATTTACCAAATGCAAAGCATAAATGTAGAACTAATCTCTTTTAACCCGGAATGAACCTAAAAAGTAGTGGATCTTTCTAAATAAATAATTAAGAGTTGACATTTGGTTGCAATAAATCATGAAAAGAGGTTTGATAAACATAAACAAAGACTCTGTTGACAAATTAAAGCCTTCATTTCTGGGATCTACCTCTTACAATGTAAGTTTTCATTTCCTTTCTATTCCATCATGTTAAATGATAAAAGAATTTACAAATTATACTATCATGTCTAACAACATTGTACGTGATAGTGATATCACTGACAAAAGTCAAAGAGCTTATATGAAAACTGAATCTCATTAAATGTTTTTCAAAAATTGTGTAATAATAGTAAAAAAAATTATCTAATAAATAATATTTTGTATT
Organism: Mucuna pruriens; assembly: GCA_025330945.1. Taxonomy (NCBI): domain Eukaryota; kingdom Viridiplantae; phylum Streptophyta; class Magnoliopsida; order Fabales; family Fabaceae; genus Mucuna; species Mucuna pruriens. Next base: position 1,306,139 of record JAENHJ010000498.1, read on the forward strand.
ATTTAATATATATTTACATTTATATTATTTATTTTAAAATATATGTTATAAAATATACTTTAATTTAAATTTTATAATTTTTTTATTTTATGATTTAATTATATATAATATTAATATTAATATATTATGTGAATAAACCGGATTGGATTGAAATTCATATAAATAATCCTATTAAGATTTTTGAGGCGAATAAAAAAAATAAACTTGATTCAACCTGTAGTAGTTCACCGCTAAGTTTAACATATGTTTATATTGTTCATTTTGAGTTTTCAACCTACTATCTATTTATGCATTAAACTACACTTGAAAATAATATTAATATAAAACTTAATATAATATTTATACAAATATAAAATAAATATTTTTTTATATATACTATAACACAGTTTTGTTAATTAATTAAGAATTTTAAGAAATTTATGTTAAAATAAAAAAATAAATATTAACATAGAATTTGATATTATTAATATAATATTCATACAAATATATAAATAAATTGAATTTTTAGAATACAGCATAACACAATATTATTATTTAATTAATATTTAAAAAATAAATTTTAAAAATTCAAATTAATATAATATATAGAAATTAATAAAATGAATGATAATAATAATAATAATAATAATAATAATAATAATAATAATAATAATAATAATTTATCTCTTAATTTATGTCTTAATTATTTTTTAAAATAAATTATAATTAATCATTTTAAATTTTCTATATATTTTAAAAATCCTTATTTTTAATTATTTGTTTAAAGTAACCAAATTAAAATGCTTATTAATATAATTCTAAAACTATTTAAATTTTTTTACATGTTAACAAATAATTTTATCTAATCATTTTTACATATTTTATTTTTATTTTATACATGTAATATATTAAGTTTATTTTTTACTAAAAATAATTAAATTAAGAATTAAAACCATAAAAAAGATTTGAAGAAGAAAATGTATAATTTAATTTAATTTTGTTGTCATGTAAAATTTAATCAACAAATTTTCATGTAAAATAAAAAAAATCATGTTATTAAAAATTCATTTTTCATTTGAGAGAGAAAAATATTAAAATAAATATAAAAAAATAATTTTATCGCAATGGATTCTTTATTTAGTTAACATTTTAAATTATTAATTCATAAAACATATTTTAAAAAGAAAAAAAAATCAAATAATATAATATATAGAAATTGATAACTATGATAATAATACTAATAATTTTATATCCTTAAATATTATTTTTTAAGTAAATTATTATGAATAATTTAAATAATTATATATTTAAAAATAATTTTTTAATTATTATTTTTATAAAACTTATTTTAAAATAACCAAAAAATAAAATACATATTAATATATTTTAAAAACTATTTAATATTTTGTCATATGTTAACAATTAACTTCATATAATCATTTTTTATTCATTCTATTTTGAATTTATGCATATAATATAGTAATTAAATTTTATTTACCATAAATAATTAATTTAACTGCTAAAATCATAAATTTTATGTAATTTATAAGATATTTTATATTATCATATAATTTAAGTCACATTATTTTATTTAAAAGAAATAGAATAATGAGATTAAATATTTTAATTAAATATCTTTCATGTAATATTAAAATAAGTATAAAATTCAAATGTAATTTTAATAAATATTTATTTTCATTTAAAAGAAAAAATTAAAATAAATCTAAAATATTAAATTTATTACAGTTTGAAGTTAAAATATACATGGACTAAACTTGCTCTAATTAAGTAGGATGTGTAAGTGAGGTAAATTCCTCATTACCATCTTCTGTTTATATAAATAAAAAAAATTGCTCAATTAATAAATATATTAGACCAGAGGCTTTAATGATTTATTCAAAAACATGATTAGTCACATGCGTCTAAATAAAACGATAATAAATATTAGCATATCGTAAGTTATTAATACTACTATAAGTAAAGTAAATGATATGATATACGAAGTTTAAAAATTATTCTTACATTCGTGTTAAAAAAGTAATAATGCTATAAGGAGAAAACACTTTAATATTGACAAAAGTACAAAACTAACATTAATTTAATTCAATTGGTGATTCATTAAAAGTACATGTCCAAAATTTTAAAACAACATATGTAAAATGAAAAATATTAAAGAGAAAGAGCAATGGCCACTCTCTTAAAATGACAATATTATTGGGATCATAATGGTAATATTAGAGTATTAACAAAATTAATATTAAACATGAAAAGAATATTAACAAAAATAACTAATGATTTTTACCTTTATTTTACCACACATAATTAATTATATGTTGTATTAACAAGAGTTCACCAAAAAAGTTGTGATTCTTATTACTGTGCAAATTTAAATTATTTAAATTACATTAAAAATGTAATCTAAAATGAAGTGTTTAATAAATTACTTCAATGAACTATAATATTTTATATATTTTATTTTTTTAATTACAACCTCATTAAAATAAGTTGACAATTAATATTATAAATCTTAAAAAAGAAACACACACATTATCTTAAAAATATTACTTACAATGAATCATTTACAATAAGTTATAACATAATAAAAACATCATTTTTTAATATATTTTCTACATATTTAAAATATGTTTTTTAAATTCAAATAAACTCTTGCGACATGGGTATTACGTTGTGTTGCTATAATAAGCAAAACAGTTAAGGACTTTAATAAAAAAAACTAAAAAAGAATGGAAATACAAGAATGAATATTATAAAGATGAAAGGTATGCCTTAAAGTGTAAGAGTAAGAAAAGAAATACAATCTCAAATAACTTTTTTCTTCTCTGCACTGTGTCTTAGACGAGTGTGGATATTATTCAATACTAAAAAAAAATAAGGAGTTTTCATATCCAATTCAATAAAAAAAAACTACAAACTGATTAAAAAAATCTGATCAGATTTCAAAGATTTATAAAATCAAACTGATTTAAATTGAATTGATATTTTTTTAATACATTTAACTTATTTTATGTTTTACATGTAACTTTTATATATATTAATATTTTATTAATATTTTTATTATATTTTTTTATATTTTTCATGTATGTAATTAACTTAGTAAAATTTTATATATTTTATTTTTTATTTTTATTTTTAATATATATGTTTTAATCACCTTAAAAAATTATGTTGTAAGATAATTAATCAATTAATTAACATGTTTTTTTATTTTATATATTTTTTATTTTAAATAATTTATTACTATACTTACCTTTAAAGATAATTTACTTATTTTAAAAATGATGTTCAATATTTGAGTTAAAATCTTTTAGTAATATCAAATTAAAATATTGGTAAAGATAAGGTGATAAAAATCAAATTATCAAATTCAATTCAAATTATATTTTTTTGAATTGGGTCGATTTTTTTATATATAAAACAATCCAAATTAAATCAAATTGTGTATTATTTTATTTTTTGGATTGGATAATTTTTTAGTTAAAAAATCACTCATACTAAAAAATATATATATATATTAGGAGAGAGATAAACACAAACTCATCTCTCTTATTAGATTTCTTCTTTTTCAGCACCAGAGATGATATACACTCCCCTTACTTAGATACCAAACGCCAAAGAATTTAGAGAATAGTTTTAGTAAAGAAAATCGTACTTATCTTTTGGCTTTTCGATAATTTATAGGAAATTTTTATGTAAGCCTCTTAACGTTAATTGTTAAATAGAACTAATTCGGGACTAATTATCATTATTACAATAATGTTAAAATTAACAACTCCTCTTTCTTTTTCTTTTTTGAAGTAAACTCCTTCTTTTATTTAACTTGATTCGGTTAATTTTTTTAGACCTTGTTTTAATTTGCATATTTCTATTTCATGCACCTAATCCATAAATTACATGGATTCGTGTTTCATTTTAAAAAAAAGAAATATTATTTATTTATGCTATTATTTGATGGAAAGTTTTCTTTTACATACAATGACTGTCTATAAATTTAGGTATCAACAATAAGTAAATTAGACACACCAGTTATTATTATCAAAATAGTTACTTATAATGAGTACATTCCCAAAGCCTTCCTTAGAGCAAGGCAGAATGCCCGTGCTGCTGTTAACTAGATAAATTGGTCTACACCGTCTCCTTAGTTCGTAGTTGCAATCATGGATAATAGCTTCTACAAGCTTTGGCAAAATGTTGAGAATCCACAGTGCCACTTGAGTTTGTGGTTTTGCATCCCATGCTAGAATTTCAAACCTCCATGTTGAGCTATACACCAACCTTGGATGGATTTCATGTTTTTGGAACTGAAGATTCCCTCAAAGGTGCATTTAGATAACTTGGGTGAAACCTTAAAAACTAGTCAGTATGCCAATGCTAATAAACTAGTTAATTGAATAAAAAATATTTAGTAAAATTATTAGTTCAACCAGCTAATACGCATAAACTGATAAAAGGGCATTTAATTACTCGAGCATAATTGAAAGTTGATAATTATATATTTTTAAAATTATTTTATATATTAATTTATTTTAATATTTTACCATCTTAAAAATTAGAATTTTATTTTAATTTTATTTAAAATGAGATAATATAAATAGATCTATATTATAATTTTGATGATTTTATATTATAAAAAATATTTTGATGAGCAACTGTTAAAGAGTTTCTAATCATATAAAAGATAAAGGAAGAATTCTAATAAGATAATGAAGATAAAATGAACAAAAATAATACGCTAGAAATTTATAAGCCAAATCACTACGAAAAAATGTTTCAAAAAATGCTATATGCTAGTGGGGAAAAAAAATTATTACCAAAAATTATATTTTAATCAAACAAACATTTAATCTAATCAAATAAATTAAAGCTAACTTTCGTCAAACACAATTGTTACTTTTTGGAGCCGAAGGAGGTTTTATTCCTCCTCAGTAGCCCTGCCTCCCCCACACCATACACGCAAGCATTCGTTTAGACATCCATGATCTCATGAAGGATTGGAAAGTCTGCCTCTAGCACACTACATGGGAAGGCAATTTCTATGAAGGATTGGAAAGTCTGCCTCTAGCACACTACATGGGAAGGCAATTTCTAGGCTACTTTTCTTGCAAAACTTGGAGCCAACAATGATGAGCCATATGCATACCCTCTAGCTGGTTTTGATGTTCACCTCAAACCGGATGCCATAAGCATTTCATTCTGAGAAGATTAGTAGTTTATTTCATTTTTCTTGTTTCTTTTCTAATGCATACAAAGAGGTATAGTGACCACCAGCATACCCAATCTTGCTTGACTTAACGTTAATATTTAGGAGCATCTTATGACAAACGCACAGAAGCCACACATGTTAAAATGCATACCATAACACACGATCCAGGTGATAGAGACCCACCCGGACCAAACATAGAGGTTTGGATACATGTTAGGACAAATTTGCTTCTGCTCACATTCTTTGTTACAATAATACAATATAACTTCATCTTGAAAACAGAAGGCTGATAGAGAATTTTTTACTGCTTGAAGTCTACAGATTTTTGTGCCAAATAGAGTTTACCTTGGTAAAATTACTTCTACGCGAAGATCAAGCTTTGAATGCAAGACAAATGATTTATAAACAAAACACATTGCAGCGATTGAATCTCAAATCATTATGAACTATTTATCTGCAAGCACATTTTTTGGAACATGGACAAAAAATAAAATAATATTTAGGACAAACATTGACTAAATGTATATAAACTTATAAATTACCTGTAAGATATCTTAAATTCAAACTGGAGTCTAGACAGGCGGAGTAACGTATTTATTAATGACATCTGTGGTAGTAACCCTCTCTGCTTGAGCCCAATAACCCAAAACAGAACAATCGATATTGCATACGTAAACTCAGCGCATCAACTTCCTATTCTCATCCCCTAGGTATTCATTTGTGCCAAAAGAAACGGCAGAAACAAAGAATTGAAAGATGGGAAGAAACTGAGTAGGCACAGAAAAGGAAGTTAAAAAGCCTAACATTGGAATTCGACAACCGATTCCCTCACTGCTGCCAAGAATCAACTAATAAAATGACCATGAATGATACATCTTAGCTATAAAATCCTCCAGTGCCGCAGCAATAACCCCCCAAAGAAACAAAAAGCAGTTACTTAGATTTCTTTTGTAGTTCAGAAACTCTTTGCCCCATAATTTTACAAACAGCTTCCTCTCTTGACTGAAGAAGCTTTAGAGCAGGATGAGCTTTGAGATCTCCCATGACCAACTTCTGGCCCACATCCAACTCACTTAAATCCACGTCAATATATGGGGGAATAATGTCTGCAGGGCATAGGAACTTGACAGTTCTTTTGATCGTATTCAAAGAAGCACCTGCCAAATTGTAAAGTGATGAATAATGCCCAACAAAGTAAAACATTATACACAGAAAACAAGCAAAACAAAATGTTTTGTCAAAGTTATTTTAATAAAATTAAGGCATTGATATCCATACATCCAGGCAGCACGAATTTAATCAGTTAGAGAAGTAGGCGTCAAGCCAAAAACAAAATGTTGAATAATGAGTTAACCACCATTTACTTTGCAGCATCAAACATAAGCATAGATACTACAGCAAAATAACTCCATTGCATATTAGCTTTAACATGATCTTAAATCCCAATCATTTGACAGAACTAATCTTCAATCCTTGTAAATAATAACTATCAAATCAGGAACTTCAATAAGGCAATACACTCATTTGTTTTTTAAATCTACAAGTTACACAAGTATATTGTGAGTTGCCAAATCGTATTCTGAAGTTCAACCATAGTCTTTGTTTTTTAAATCTTTTGTCCTTGTAATAATAACTATCACATCAGGCACTCCAATAAGACAATACACTAATTTGTTTTTTAAATTTACAAGTTACAAGTATCTTGTGAGTTGCCAATCATATTCTCAACCATATTCTTTCCAGTGCAGATCAGCCTTCTAAAATTTACAATAAATACTTTTATAACTACCAAGAGGATCCTAATTGTTCTTAAACTGAGTGAGTAAACATTTTTACAATTACTCATTAGTTGGACTACTAGAAGTAACAGCAGATCAGTTTTGCTTTAGAATCAACACATAATTAACAGGTCTTTATTAAGAAAACAAGTTAATTAAATTATCAAAAAGGAAATAAAGGAGAACAGGAACACAAAAAAAAGTTGTTGGACATGTCTAATAGTGTTACTCAAAACAACTTGATCACACATGAAATTGAGATAGAAAAAACGTGTACTAGTTCTTAATGTCACCTAGCCTATTGACAAAATTACATATGGTAAAATACCAAATGGAATACCATTATTGTAAGGAACTTGCAGTCAGATTACAATAGCACATACTACAAAGAACAAAATGACATAAAGAGCATCCATTTTACCTTACACAAACATTATAAAGAATTTACTTCAAAAACTGGTTTATTAATAGGAGATCGTTCTTCTTAAATAGCATGACATCAATAACAGTAAGGTTACTCAATACCTAGTGACCTAGTAGCCATCTCTTCACTCAGACCTTATAATGGTGGGAGCCTCATGCACTAGACCATCCCTTTATCCACTGAGCCTTTTCACTCAATTAATAAAACTCAAAGCCTTAGACCTATTTATCTACCAAATACCAATTATCATCATCAAAAAAGATTATCCATATTCCATAGCACTTGGCCACACTTTGGTTATTCACAGTCAGCCAAATGACACAGAAACCAGAACTCAAAATTCTCACATAAAAACAAAATCCACCACATTCACCATTTAGCATGAAACCTATGAGAATTAAATTCAACCTCTCCCGACCTGTAGACTTCCCTGGCCAAGTTGATAGACTTTGGAAATAATAATTGATTTTATATATATCTTACAAAACTTTAAGCTCAAGCTTCTCTCCCTTTTGCCTCCAAAGTTTATCCAAACAATATATGCAATTCTCCTCGTAAGCACTCATAGAAGAAAAAAAATATAATGACAAAATGAATCGAGTTTCTTTGATAAGTTTTTGGAGAAATTAAATGAGAGAACTTCTAAAAGTTAAGTGCATAAGTTAATTTAGCTCACAGAGAAACTCAATTCATTTTACCTTGTCAATTTCTTCTTCTCTAGTAAGTATTTATGAAAAAGTTTATCCAAACATGACCGAAATACATTTTCATAGAAAAGAGTTGGTAGAAATGAGGAAGAGGCGGGGTCATGCAGTGAGCGAATTATCATAAATTTACTTTACATAGAAAATTAAAGTGCGACCAGAATAGTGCTAACCTTTCTTGAGTCCAGGCGATATATCTTCTCCTCTGAAGACAAGAGGAACATCAACTTTCAACAAAGCGTGCGACGGAGCCCTAATGAAGGTCACATTCAACGGCGCGTCCGAACCGGCTTTCAAATGAATCTGCGAAACGAGAGAGGAATTTCAAAAGTTCAATTCAGCACACATCGTCATAATCAATTTCAATGCAACTAACGAGAGAGGGGGAACCTGGCGAGGCAAAACGCGAACGCTCTCGACGACGTCGTCGGAGTCGAAGTCGGCGCGGACTTCGAGGCGGAAGAGGCGGGAGAGGAAGAAGGAGCGGCCTAGGTGGTTGACAAGCTTTCTGATCTGGTCGGTGCGGACAGAGACGAGGCGTTTGTTGCCACCGTGCTGCCCGTCCTCTTGCTCGAACACGATGCTGGGCACGCGCCCGACGCGCCGCTCCTTCTCCGATATGTTCTTCCCCGAGTCGGCGCGGGGGACGGCGAGGATAGTCTCGTCGTGCTTGGGATCCGGCCGGGGAAACCCGTCCAGGTACGTCAGCGGCTCCGGCTCCGGGGGGTGGAGGATGGCGGCGGCGGCGGAGTGAGAGAAGTGGCGGCGGTGCGGGCAGAGTCTGGTGAGGATGTGGCGGGGGAGATACATAGCTTGGGGTTGGGAAGTGGAGGAAGGGTTAAGAGGGGTTTTGTGTTGGCTGCGGAGCCTCACTTGGTCGCTCACTCACCACCACCTAAACCAAATGGAGTTCTTCACGTTAAACGCACGTGATCTCCACTCCAAGACTTAACCACTATTTGATAAGGAAATTATGACATTTTATATATTGTTGGTTTCTCCCGATTTTTTTAATTCTATTAGACTAAGAACTATTCTGGTTTTGCAAATATGCAATTTTTGCAAGTCAGAAAGAATTTGTGCATACTCTAGATAGCAAACGGAATATGTATATGTGTGTTAGAAATTTTGAATTGCCTTTTTTTTACCTCTTATGTTTATAGCGTTGCTCGTTACTTTTTTTATATAAAAGCACACTAGTCTTATCGTCGTATTCCTCTTCTTCGTCCTAGTATTAACTACTAATGCCTGTGCAATCAAGAACATCAAAGTTCAAAAAGAGAGGAAAACAATGAGAATTAACAAGTGAGGACAATTATACCATATTCAACTATAATAATCAACTAAAAATTAAATAATATAAAAATATAAAGTCGTATCCTATTTAAAAGTGTACATAATTTTTAATTTTTAAAAATGTATATTTTCATCCTTAAGATTTTTGTTTTGATAAAATAAAATAATAACATCAACAAAAGTAAAAATTCAAGACTTTATATATATTACCCAAATCTCCACAATTAGACATCCTTAATATTTTATAATAATAGAAGTGTTACATGATTAGCACATGATTATTTTGTTTCAAAATTAATCTGAAAAATATATATTAACATCCTAAAATTTGAAAGTATATAAGATAATCGATCCATCTAAGATTTTTTATTAAAAATTAACAAAATTTATTACCCAACTTATGTTATTACAAAATTATCCCTATCACTCGTTTTTTTTCCTACACGCCCCTTACTCATCCTTTTTTATTCGCTTTTCACACAAAATCTATAATTAATAATATCCCTCTTGTGGCGCATCAACATTTCTTTTTCTTGCATTCAATAATTTTCTCATCACTTTCGATGAGGGAGAGATCGGTAAAGAAATTAAAAATTATACATAATTTTTTATATAAAAATGTATAATCTTATCTATAACAATATATATAAATGAAATATTCCAGTTTGATCTCCACATTTTTCTTAACTATTTTACCCTTTCATATGCTAAAATATCCTAGCATATTTTTGTTTTGATGACATAACTTATTCTTTTAGTATGAAACTTTTATTAGTTTTTTCTATTTTATTTTTAATTAAAAACCTCGGAGATACGAAGTTTTTATTTTCCTCTAGTAATTTATTAATAGAATACCAATACTTTCGTTTCTCTTGTAATATTATAATTTATTAAAATTAATAGTTAATATTATAAATAAATTCTTTTAAATGTCTCTTTATATATATATATATATATATATATATATATATATATATATATAATATTAGGCTTTGTATCCACTCCGTACAATTTTTACTCCGTGTATCAAATATGAATGCACTACAACATCAAAAAAATATATAAATGCACTACAACACAAAAAAAAATATATGAATGCACTACAACACCAAAAACAATATGAATGCACTACTTGACAGTTAACTAACCTTTTAATTTAATTTTATGTAGAGATTATTACATAATATTTTATTTTTATTCTTTTAGTTTTAAATTTAAATTCTTCAAATCAATTATGTGTATTTTCATTATAATTTTTTCCTTTTTAAATTCTACCTGATTAATTATACATACATCCTGGTGATTTTGATATTGTTCTTGTATACTATTTAAATTTACATAAATTTAAAATATTTACACAATATACAGAATATTTACTAATATTAATAAATTAAATACACTCACATTAGTATTTAATTTTTCTTCTTATAAACATTACAAATATATAATTACTAATGTGAAATAAATGACAAAAAAAATAATAAGTTACATGATATTAATGTCACTCTATTAAAAGTTAAAATATACTTTTTCTAACCCACTCTATTAGTTGAAATTATTTGAAATTACAAAATTAAAAAAGAAAGTCAGTAGAATCTACTAATATGTGAGATTTTTAATAAAATTTAATCCATAAAAAAAGAATATTTAAAAAAATATTAGAAAATGTATTAATAATATTTTTCTTAAAAGTTTATAACAGTCCAAGAATATATTTAATGATACAATTTAATTAAGTATTTATTTAATATATTTCATAAAATAAGAATTTGTTTATAAGCTTGAATTTGACCGGAATTTGCTTGGAAAAAAAAATATTTTTGACAAATTCATTAATAAGTTTAAAAACACTTATAAAGAAAACACGACATTTTTATAAAGCCCGAATCAACTCTTGAAAGCCTCTACCAGTATCAATGCTAAAAGTAACCAGTGTTATCGCCATTTAGGAGGAAAACTCAAACCCACCTCAAACCTAATTTAAACGTTCTTTTTTTTTTCTTAAGGTAAAATCCAACCCAAGATGCATTTTAGAGGTTTTCAATCCTTTACTTTTTTATTTAAATTTACATGAATTTAAAATATTTGCACAATATACAAAATATTTACTAGATTAATAAATTAAATACAATCCCATTACTCTTTAACTTTTTTTTTTCTTATATACATAGAAATATATAATTGTCGTGAAATAAAACTTCATAAAAATTACATGATATCAATGTTAATCTATTAAAAGTTTAAAATTGTCCAAGAACACATTTACCAATACAATTTAATTAAGTATTTATTTATTTAATAATTTTTTCATAAAATAAGAACTTATCTATAAGCATGAACTTATTTCGACAAAATTTACTATAAATTAGAAAAAAAAAATACCATTTTGATAAAATTCTCTTAGAAACTTATTAATACAAATTTAAAAAGCTTATAAAAAATAATAAGACATTTTTATAAGCTTCAAACAGAATCAATGCTTAAACTAACCACCAGTTAAGGGAAAAGGCAACCTTAAATGCATAACATACGCCAACATTTCTATAACAAAAACACTAGATAAAAACAATTGAAATTAAACTAATGAAGACGTAGAGTGCAAAAAGAATTACACAGTAAGAGGAGAAGCAACAAAAACATGGCAAAGATTGCCCAGGCTTTGCAGTTTGGAAAATTCAGGCAAAGTATTAAAACTATCTACAGCGCTGGTTAAACCTAAATTCCTACCTAAAACACTCGTGTCAATTATCAATGCTTCCTAACTCACTGTTTCTGGTGGTTAGTACATTCTAATTCATACTCAAGTCACTGCCAATTAAAAAGCCGAAATCCACTTCCACTTCCTAGATCTGTGGAATCAGATTCACTTCCCATTGCCTCGTCTGAACTCTCGCTTGGAAGGACTTTTATCCGGTCTGCATGCTCAACGATCCAATCAGTGAATTCTGGAGAAGCTGCCCATTCTGCTAGAGCCTGCTTAGTGGATTCTCTTGTAAACTCATCCCACTCTTGCTTTGTGAACTTCTTTCTGTTGCGGGTCTTGTGGAAGGTTGAATAATAATCCTGCCCTGTTTGAGTCCCAGAATATTGTGACGAAATTCCAGAAGATGGTGATACAACACCTGAAACAGACAAATGAATCAGATAACATAATCACAGCATTTTTGTTGCAAGCAACATATTTCTCCAGAAACTTCGCGTGTTTGAATAATAGTGTAATTCTTTGAATGGAACAAATATTTTAGATCTTTGGACAGTGAACCTTGTTGAAAATTTCAGAAGTGGAAAACAAAATTCAAAAGATTTAAAGATCTTGTTCAATTTGCAAAAAAATGAAATCTTGCTTGGACAATATGCAGTGATCAAATATTCGAAAGATTGGAACATGAAACAATACCTCTCACGGGAGAGTCAGACCATGCCAATCTTTTAGGGCTATTCCACAATTTTCCTTTGGGGCTATTCCAATGTTTTCCTTTAGGGGTTGACTTGCTAAGGAATTCCGCACGACCACGTATTCCCCTCACCCATTGCAGTGAATAGTCATCATTCCCTGAAATTTCGTACCTACATGAAATCATAATGGCATATTTAGAAGTGAAGAGCTTGAAGCTTTGAATGCATTATCTCTGACAGAAAATGACAGGAAAAAAAGAGACTACAATTAAAATAAGTCCAGCATATGTTAGTAGATCCCACTTTCTCTTGGTTCTTTTTTTGTTCGACAGGCAGCAATGAGACTTAACCTAAGACCTCATGCAAACTACCAAACCCTATACCACTAGACTGACCCCAATGGGTTTCTCTTGGTTCTTATACAATATAAATGGACAAATTGTTTAAAATGTTCAACCATCTATCTAATCAGTGACCATTTCCTATAATGAGTCTATGCTTTCAAATTCTACAAAATCAAAATATAGCAATGCATGAAAACACCCAAAATGACTTATTAACAAATTGTCAGCATCGTCAGAATCATCCAATCTATTGTTCCTTGGACAAAATTACTATGACCATTCAATAGCAGAACAATACCCTTGCTTAAAAGTGAAAGGTGAAGAAACATTCAGGTTAGCTGGCAGAATAAATTGAATGAACACACAAATATTGACAGAATAAAATGAAAACATGCAAATATGGCAAACATGTCTGGCAGAAATTATTCTATATGAAAAAATTAAATAAAGAAAAAAGAGAAATCAGTACCATCCAAGAAGCCATTTTATGGCAGAAATAAGTTTGCAAGCAGCTCCACAAGAGATCAAAGCTCCAATTGCTAGAAGAGGATCAAGAGTGCTCTGACAGAGAAATGAAAATCAGAATAAATAGGGAAATAAACAGCATTCTTAAAATAGTAGTAACTAACCAAGATGGTCAGACATCACTACAGAAGGGTTTTAATTAAAAAAGAAGTTAAATTTCAATACAGATAAACAGATCCATCTCAGCACCAACTCAACTATTCATGGATCCAAATCCAACAGACTTCACCATGAAAATCAGGTAAAAACAAGCAATGGCATTATTACCTAACCATGCCACTTCATAAAAAAATATTACCAAGCTATGCCAATTTCACAAAATTTAACAATCGATACTATTTTAGTATTTTTATTTTTAAATTATCAATGCAGACATTTATAAAAATTATAACTTTTTACTTTTTATATTTTATATTTAACTTCATTTTCACTATTTTCAGTTTTAAAAATACTCTATCAAAAGGAACAGACACTTCAGAGTTTATATTATATTTTGAATTTTTTTCTATTTTTATACTTTATCTGTTTATGCCTAAAATATTTTGTAACTTATATTTTTTTTACCTGAACGAACATATCAAATGATTCCCCAAAGGCCAAATATTGTACTTTCTATTGATTTATTAAGTTTAATTTATGTTGTGAATTTAAAATATACCAAACTATGACACATTGACACCTTTAAAATATATTTTCAAATATTAAAAACAAAAATTAGAATACTTGATGCAAACCTGCAAAATAAAAGTGGCTCCAATGATGCGCATTGCCCATTTCACAAACTGAGCAACCCCAGCATCCACACTACCGTCTTCTTTGGAAATAACAAACCTCCTAACAATCCAGTAGCCTAAAGCAGCTCCAGCCAAGATGATGCCCAGTATTACAAAAACAGCAACCTGAAAAGCATCAAGGAAAATTATTTTATGAGAATTGAAGATATGTCTGATAAACAAGCCAAGTCCCATAGGATGGGGAAACAGTTGATGATAATATATGTCCAAAAGACAAGCAAATATGGCCAGAATTCCAGCAATCATCGAGGATTATGCAGCATTAAACAAAGGGACCACCGAAAGGGGGAGTGTGTAATGTGATAACTAGAGGGTAAGTGGGTAACCACGGATCAGGGACTAACCATTGGTAACAAGTATATATAGAAAGGGTGAGATTATTCCAGAAAATTAAATTATTATACTGGAAAAGAGAAAGTCATTTCCACCTCTTTAGCAGCTATTTTCTGTTGACAAAAATTGTTTTTGCTAATCCAAATATATATAAATAATATGAACCAAAAGTTATTCTAAATGAACAAGAATGCTAGCTCAATATATTTTAAAGATCAGAAACAAGGTGGGGAAGAAATTAAAAGAATGACTCATTAACTGCAAAAACAAAATGTTTCAAATGAGTCCCAAAATGTTAGCTTACCATACATAATAAATATATGTATAGGTCTGAAGAAAAAGCTAACAAAAAGGATAAGAAATCCAGACGTGTAAATAGTTGTTAGCCATTCAGCATGCATTGTTAATACACTGAGTTGTCTAAAATAGAAATAGACTGGTATACTTACTGGATTGTGCATCTCTTCACTCACCCCAAGACTCTGAAAAATTGAATTGAAGATCAAAGAGAATTGGTGCAAAAGGAATGACCCAGCTCCAACCTGAAACAGCACAAGCAATAATATTAAGACCAATAGTCTTTGCATGAAACATAAAAATCTGCAAGTGAACAATGGCCAAAAAAATTAAATCAAACTCACCACAGATCCATATATGGTAAGGTAAAGGATATTTTTTCTTCCAGTTGGCATTAATTTCATGCCCTACAACATAATTAAAAGAATTTGGTTAGAAAACATGTCAAACAATCAAGGAAAACTTGTAAGCAATGAAACAAAATGATATGATACGAGAATAATTTATTTATATACCTGAAAAAGAAGGATTATAACGACAAGAAAGATCCCTATAGCCATTGAAGTGCTATAATAAAATGGAACCCAACTGCTAACAATTGGAGCCAACAACAGCAGTATCAATCCCACTGCAAGACAAACGAGGCGCCATTGCTGAAAATCTGCAACATTTTTGTTTAACATACCAAAATTAGCACCAGAAGTTTAAAAAAATTGCAAAGAGAAGAGACAACAGAAGAATAACGGTTGGTTTGGTTCCCTTCTAACTTTTTGGTTTTAAAAAACTTTTTCTTTAAATAATTTCACACTACTTTAGCAATCAATTTCTCATCCAAAATCCATTAACTTTTGAAAATTGTTTCCAAAATAAGTGTTTTGAAAAACAAAAAAATAACAGCTGGGAGATGTTTTTTCATCCTCTTCTGCTGCTGTCTTCAAGTGCTTTGTTTAAGTGTTCAATGGACAAACTCCTAAAAAACAGAAATGTGCTCAGGGAGCAAAACTTTCAAATATTTAAGATGGAAGAAACTAACCTTCTTCAATGGCAACTGTAACAGAGCCCGATATTTCTCCATTGATCCTCACGTCAACATATCTAGTTTCATAAGGTGACATAACAGCATTCCAGACCCCCTTCTGCACACCCCTCCACTCATCCTTTTCACACTGACACCATCCAAGTGTATTATTCCTGCACATACTTTGCATATAAGCAATAGCAATCTTAACAGATTTCACAAGAAGTCAAAACAATAATAGTGAGAGAGTGTGCGTGCTTCACATCGACAGAAAAAAATAAAACTTTTTGATGCCTATTTTCTCAATTTTGCAAATTTCATCTCCCAGACATTTTTTCACAAATTCAATCCTCCAACTATTTTAATTGTGCAATTTTAGTTCATCTATTAACTCAACATTCAATATTTATCAGAAATGTTAACCTCACACTCTAATATACACATTCATGCTGACGTGGCACTCTACCACAGTATCATATTTCCATTAAATATTGGACAATTGATGTACCAAAATTGCACAATTACAATAAATGGATCAAATTTGCAAAAATAAAATAAAAGAACGAAATTCACAAAATTGAGAAGATGGGGGATCAAAAGTGCAATCAATTAGCCAATAAATATAGAACACTACGTTGAGCATGTCCAAGTTGTGTGCTTACCTGTGGAAACAAACCTGGATTTTGCTATGCAACCTCTCCGGGATTGAAACAGACGGAGCCAAAGTAACAAGGAACGAATTAGCATAGCTCCAAAGTTTCAGTCTCGAGATGCCGGAAACTCGAACGCGCTCACATCGCAAAGCGTCCTTAACACCTTGAGAAGCCGAACGCGCTGAAATCAGGGAAAGGGAGAGCTCCAAAACTGGTCTTTCAATATCAACACCTGCAGCAACAACTATTACAGAGTTATTAAACGAAATACAGCGAAGACACATTTGGAAAATTAAGCGAACAATTGAGACGAATTCGAGGGTTTGCAGTGGGATTTGAAAAGGGAAAAAGGAACCCTAGGAATCATTAATAAGTGATGAGAAAATGCCCTACAGTGGGAGTGAAGGAAAGAGAGAGGGTGGTTCTGACCTTGGAGTGTGGGAGGGTTTTGCAGATTTGAAGAAGAAAAAGAGAAGAAGAAGAAAAAGAGAAGAAGAAGAAGAAGAAGAAGGGAAGAGGAGAACGATCTCATGGCTATGGGATGTGAGGCTCTTTGTCTTTGATTCGATTTGTTTTCCTTTCGCTGCTGCTAGTAACAGGGCATGATTTCGGTTGTTTCATTTTATTTATATATTTATTTATTTTTATTTTTCACAGCGTGGCGTTGTTTCAAGGCAACAATGTTTTTCTTTTACGCGGGGAATTGGTTTTGGACGTACCCAGCCCGTGCTCTTTTCTCTGCTTTCAAATTGCTGATAATTAATAATAATTATTATTATAATTATTCAAAGAGGAAGGGACAGTAAATATATTTTAAATAAAATTAGTAATTTTATTTTCAATTTTAATTTTATCCTCTAAATTTGGCAACAATCTTCGACATTCTAAGAGAATAAATGGATCTCTTTCAAGCTACATAACTTGATTATTGGCCTATGTGACTAAGAATAAGTTAAGTTCGACTCTCGAAGCCAAAAATTTGAAAACAAGTTTTAAAACTAAGGAAAGAAAATATGGCTTGTTGATAAATTCATATTTAATGGATATCATGTGCATGAATTTGATGGAAAAAACGAGAGAGAAAAACTCACTGAAACCATGGAAAAATAAATCAAATTTTGTATAATTTTTGTTTTGTTTTTAGAGGAATGACTAAGGTTGTTTATGTGTGAGCTTTATTTTGTTTTCTTTTAGTGGTTTCAGTTACAATAGGTGTCGATTCGAGATTGATATAAAGGAAGAAGTTGACCCGCTAGGTTTTTCCTATTCCATTTTCAATTTTTTTCCTTTCTAATAATGTTGACTAGTATGCTAAATTTGTAGGGACAAGTTAACAAAAGCATCAAGGAGGGATTTTGATTACTAACTAGAAATAGTTTTCCTGTCAAATTTATTGAATTGCTTCTCTTTGATTCTGATTTGAACTTGCCTATTTCTTTCAATTATTCTTTTATTTTTCTAATTTTCCCTATGGTTGATTTGATTTATCATATTTATAGATATTTCAATTTAATTATTAAAATGTCACTTGCTAATTAGTTTTTTTTATTTTTTGCAATGGCAATTTGCAAATATGCAAGTTGGGAACAAATGCAACAAGAAGAGAAGGTGAAGGTGACGTAGCAGGGCATAAGTTTTCACATTTTATTTTTATTTGTTTGCTCCTTTTGTAATATGTGGATTTCTTTTTTGTTGCTTTTGTCTGTCTTGTGTAACATGGATTGGACTTTCTCTAAATGGTACGAGGCCTAATGCATTTTATTCAGTAATTATTCATTATTCAATTATTTCATTTTTTATTTTCTTTTTTCAAAATGGGCCCAAATAGCTCAAAATTAAAGAAAATAAAACAAAAAACAAAAAAGTGAATATAACTAATAACTTTGGGCTTTGGTGACTCAATTCAATAAAATTCAAAATAAACAAAAAGCGTTTTAGGCTTAAATGCTCTAATTAAGATCATAGAAAAATGATGAAATGGCCTTCCTGGGATCAGGTTGGCCCAATGGACGAAATATTAACAAACAAAATGTTTTAGGTTTAGAGGACCCAATTAGAGGGCACGAAAAATGTTATTGGAATAGATGACCCAATTTGAGAGTAAACAAAATTTTTGGACTTAAATAGTCCAATTGGAGAGAACAAAAAGGTGTGAGCTTATATAACCCAATTGGAATAATAAAGAAGTTGGAGAATCTGAACACAATTCTTAATAAGCAAAAAATTTAATTGTATTATTTATCTCTATAGTTTATAAAATGGGTGATTTTAGTTTTTAAAATTTTAATTGTTCAAATCGAATATTCATCATACTTTTAAAATTGATGAAAAACAGTCGAATATTTTTTATGTTTGTTGACTTATAAGTTGTTGAATCAGTTTCTTTCATTGACTAACCATCTTTATTAGAGTTCATGTTTAGTAGATACGAATTAGGAATAATGGACAAAGACGAAAACATTATTTGTTATCAAAGAAATTAGTGAACAAAAAAATAAGAATAAGAAAATGAAGAAATACCAAATTACAAATTTATCCTTCAAGTTTTTATCGTAAATTTGTTTTCAGTAATGCATGTCAATTATATATAATCAACTATACATTCTAATCATCGATATTCCAATTTTCTAATCGATTAACTTAAATTATTTAATTGATTATATATATATATATATATATATATATATATATATATATATATATATATATATATATATATATATATAAAATCAATTATCTAATATAGTTTTTTAATACATTATTTTGTGATATAATATTTATATGTTTTTAATATATTTATACATTTTATATTTTATATCTACTTTTAATAATAATATAAATATAAATATTTTATATATTTTATTTATATATTTGAGATATTTATATATTTTTAAGTATTTATATTTTGATAATATATTTATATAATTAATTATAATGGATTATATATTCGTAATCGATTATATATATTTATAATCGGTTAAGAATATATATAATTAATTATTTATATATTTTTAAATTTATATTATGTAATTCTTTTTTTATAAATATTTTTTATATTCAATAAATATTTTATATGCATGTTTTTAAATTTAATTATATAATTAAAATTTTATTATTTTATGTTTAAAAAATATTATATATATATATATATATATATATATATATGTTTTATTTTTAAATTAAAATTATTATGTAATTAAAATTTGATTATGTTAAAAATAATTTATTTAAAAATAAATATTTCATATGTACAATGATATTAAATAACTAATTATAGAATTAAAATTTACTATACCATGTTAAACAATATTACATACATTTGTTTTATTTTTTTAAAAAAATATTATGTAATTAAAAGAAATCTTTTATGTTAAAAGAGATTACATATATACATTTATACATAATTAATTAAAATTGTTAATTTTTATTATTTATACGGTTGTTAACCATATTTATTTAATCGAATATATATATATATATATATATTATACGTTCATGGTACATAAGGGTAAAAATGTAAATTGATAAATTTTTATATTTTATTTTATCTTTTAAAACAACTTTATTTATTCTATAATTCATTCCTATCAAACAACTTAAATTCTATTTTTTTTCTTACCTATTTTCACTACTTTATATTTTTTCATTTCACATCACTCTTTTCTCCTCTACCAAACACGTCGTTAAAAATGCATACTCATAGAAGAATGAAAAATCCTCAATTATTAGCAACATAGATCTCTTTGATGAATAAGAGAATGTTAATTGAGGAGTTTCTATTAATCATAAAAGACCCAATCAAGCGATTAGAAAATATCATAATCCTTTATCTTTTATTGATCACATATACTTGAGCACTTACTAGAAAAATTTCACTATAATTTTCTTTATGACTTTTCAAGTTTCTATAAGCATTTCATCAAACACTCGAAGGTCTTTATTAAAAAATTGTGAGAGAACGTGGAATCAAAGTTGATTAGATGCATGTTGCTACCCAAATAATTTTATATAAAAACTAGTGATAGAAGAAGAGTAAAGATTTTGAGTACATGTCATTTGAAAATGATTAAAATGACTGTAAATTTTTTTCTTATTCTGGATAAGAAGCTTATGAATTGTATGATTTTACAACTCTGAGATCTTGCACATTTTTTCGACTTTGAGATAATGGTATTTTCTCTCCTTACTCTTATTCTATATTTGTCTTTTTTTGTTGCATTATATATTTACATTGAAGACATTGCGTGTTTTAAGTGTGGGGAAATATTTTTAATGTTAAGAATTTTTTGTTTTTATAGGAGTTCTCTACGTGTTTTTGGTTTTTGCATGTTATTTTTTATTTTATACACGTCATTTTTTATTTTTATTTATATTTTTGTTTACTATTCTATTTTATGTTTTTGTTTCTAGTTCATGTTATATTTTTTGTTTTTTGTTTATGTTTTCTATTTTTTTTGTTTTATATTTTGTGCTTTCTATTTTTTGTTTCCTGCTTTTCTACTTCTTCTAATTTTTTTTTATTATTTTTTTGCATTTTTCTTTTTTCTTTTTTTGATGTTTTAGAAAAATCTACATGTTTTTCATTGAATTTTTAAGTTTGTAGGATTTTTTAGTAGTTACATCAATCGTAGTTTAGAGGTTCATGACTTTGATATGGAGACATTCTTGCATTTTTAATGTAATAAGTTGGTTTTGAAAATGAAATTATGAATCATTGGCAATTGAATTATTTTTGTGAGATTTTGTCCCTTGTTTGATGAATGGATTATATCCTATTTCTTTTTTGTGTAATTTCACTTATGTTTACTAATTATTATAAGTTTTGACTTAATTCTTTTGATGCATATTGACTCACACGTTAAGCCTTCTTTGTGTTTTAGCTACTAGATAAGTGACTTACTTTGCATTAATTTCATTGCTATCCCATTTATTTAAAAATTTATTTTCAAAACAATTCAAAAACTCATATAATCTTTAAGCTTAGGACAAATAATACTTTTTTTCACTTTAAGAACTTATAATGCATTATAAAATAAAAAAAAAGTTAAATAGACTAAAAGGTGATAATAATACTTGAAATTTATATGCATCTTTTTTTATTTTCTCTTTTAATTATAATGTTTTACTTTATGATTGTCAGTTGTATATTTATAGTTAAAAAATTAGATCATGATTGATTAATTCGAATTTAATTAATATTAAATAATCAATTGAAAACTCAAGTTAAATTTGTACAATGAATAAACATTACTTACATACTGTAGTCATCATTCACTTTTTATTAATAAATATTATATGATTATTTAATTTAATTTAATTAAATATATATAAATTTTATATTTATCAAACCTATATAATTTTACCACGTAATTCTTACTCTTGGATTGATGTTTCTTTTTTATAAATTTAATTTCTTCCTTTACTTTATTTTAATCAACCCTACTTTTAAAATTAATAAGGTGTAGTCCAATACTTTTGACGTGACTACAAAAACATTGGACGTAAAAAAATAAGATTTGAACTAAAACTTGATGATTTAATATCCTACATAAAATTTATTATATCACTTAAATATATATTACTTAAACAGATGGAAACAAAAGTATACATGTATCCATGACTAATAAATAAATAATATAATATTATAAATTAAATAAATAATAATTTATATTTTTAATAATATATATTAATTATAACTTATTCATTCATATTTTTAGTATTTTTTAATAAAATATCATTACTTTATTTTTTCTTTGCATACTTAAACGATTAAAAATTAATATTAATCTTTTATTTTTTTTATATTTTACTTAACAAATTAATACATCAATAAATAATAATATTATATTTCATTCTCTAAAATAATATTTTTAATTTTAATATTATGTATTAAATTAAAACGATTATTACATAAAATTGATTATAGAATTACAATTATATTTAGCATTTTGTTTTTAAAAAATAAAAAAAATTATTTATTCAATAATAATAATATATTATTTCACTTACTAAAGTATCCAAAAGAAAAATATAAAGAACTAAAACAACTTAAATTTATAAAAGAAAAAAATTGTCAATACAAAAGATTAATGGTTGGGTACGATTAAAGCAAAAATAAGATATTTGATATTCCACTGCCACCCAACCAAGAACCCAAGACAAGGGAAAACGAAAAAGATATTTAATCAATTTTTTTTTTTCTGGGTACAAGCAGATATATAATAATAATAATTTTTATCCAAAGCCGCATCAACCACATCCAAACCCAAAACCTTTCAACGACAGTTCAGTGTTCCATCGGAATATACGCTCCCTCATGCGTGTCACGCTGTCCATGCCATTCTGACACGCTTCTTCCCTGAACGACCGTCGTTTCGTTCCGTTGCGTTCTGAAATGGGTACTCTAACGAGTTGCAGTTTCATGCCTCTGAACTCGGAGTTCCGCTCCAACCCTGTTCGCCGCGCCTTCAGGGAGAGGATTCAGTGCCACAAGCTCACCCGATTGAGAGGCACCTCTTGCTTCTTCTCACGCGCGCGCGTACCCAAATGGGGCAAGTTTGACAGCCTTAGGTGTTTTGCTGCGAATAACAACGACCATGACAAGGACAACGTTGGTGCCGGAGAGGAGAGTGGCGGCGACGATTCTAAATCTAACGTTACGACTGCGGTGCCTGAAGAAGAGAGAGGGTTCACTTCGGAGAAATCAACGCCTCCCTCCACTTCTCACAGGGTGCGCCGTTATTTGCAATGAACATGATTTATGAATTCATTAGTAAGATTAGTTGAAGCTAGCTTTTAGTTTACTGTGTTTATGTAGCTTTAATTTCATTTATTTACTTTAGAATTATTGAACTCCTGAAGTTTATTAAAAAATTGACATTTAATAATGCATATGTGAATGACAAATGTGGAGTAAGTAGCCACTCTAGTTCTCAAACTTGACTTCATATTAGTCCTTTCCTTGAGGACCTGAGATGAGTTTTTTAAAGGACAAAACTTAGATGCAGTTTTTTAGGTATTTTTTTTGCAGTCCTCCTATCAGAATTGAAGTTTTTTCTTTGGTAATTTCGGTAATAAATATTTGCATCAATATAAATTATCGAAGTGAAACTTCAATTTTGATGGGAGAACAACACTAAAAAGAACCTATTGAACTGTATCTAGGTTTTGTCCCTTTTTTAATATAAGGACTAAGTTGAAGTCGATAGGAAAGTTGGAGCACTAAAATTTCTAACCAGTAGCATACATTCTGTTGCATTTTATGCGTGTGAATTGTCTGTTGTGATTGCTGATTCTCATGTTTGCATTATTTTACTTATTCAGTCATCTTTGTCTTCGCTTGGACCGGCGTACAACAATTTTCAAGTTGATTCTTTCAAACTTATTGAGCTCCTTGGGCCTGAGAAGGTTGATCCTGCTGATGTAAAGCTGATTAAGGATAAGCTTTTTGGGTATTCGACCTTCTGGGTGACGAAAGAGGAGCCTTTTGGAGACTTGGGAGAAGGCATTCTTTTCCTTGGGAATTTAAGGGGGAAGAGAGAGGATGTTTTTGCCAAACTCCAAACTCAGCTAGTTGAGATCACGGGTGATAAGTACAACCTTTTTATGGTGGAGGAACCCAATTCAGACAGTCCTGATCCGCGCGGTGGGCCACGTGTTAGCTTTGGTTTGCTGCGGAAGGAGGTTTCTGACCCGGGGCCGACGACGCTTTGGCAATATGTCATTGCATTGCTGTTGTTTCTCTTAACTATTGGTTCCTCGGTGGAGCTAGGAATTGCATCTCAGGTAGGCTAGTTATTGATACTCCTTGAACATCAGGTGGTGATTGGTAAATGTTTGTGAACAACACTGTATCTATACTCTCTCTTTCTCTCTAAATGCCATTAGTTGTATGTGCTGCCATATTCTTCTGTCATTTCTATATTTTGTTGATGCCATGCTTTTTGGTTAATCAGATCAACAGACTTCCCCCAGAAGTTGTGAAATACTTCACAGATCCAGATGCTATTGAAGCTCCAGATATGGAGCTGCTATTTCCATTTGTTGACTCGGCTTTACCTTTAGCATATGGTGTCCTGGGGGTTCTTCTGTTTCATGTAAGCATTCATTCATACTGTTGCTTTTGCCATTTTTAAATATAATTGCAATATAATTTAATTTTCTTTATTTATCTTTGTTTATTTACCTTTCTCTATTTACCATTAGCATATGGTGTCGGGGATTCTGGTCTTTTGCTTTTATTAGACTTACTTTCTTCATTATAGGAATGTGGGATCTGAATGATCTAAATAAACTTACTACTTTTTAGACTATTGGCTTCAACAAATAAACGTTATGTTGGTGCAAGCAATTTGTGCAGATGTAATGAAGATGATGCCTATGATAATTAATTATAAGCAAATTAATATCCTATAATTTTTAGTCTCTATTCTCTCCTTTTCTCTGCCTTTACCTGAACTCTAATTTCCACAATATTGTTATGCAATCTGTCATAAGAATCTATCTACCAATCCAGTATTGTTGCCAATATCACATCGACTAGTGAGATGACCTGAATAATATATACAAGTGGGGGCAATTTTCACCTTACAAGTTGGTTTTGTAGGGTTGAGTTAGGCCTAAACACACAATTCTAAGATGGTAAGCTTCTGTCTATGGTGGTTAAGTATTAGTTTGAGCTTCTGTCGTGGATGGTTAAACATTAAGATGCTATTCTAAGATTATTGATTCTATTGGCAATGTATGACAGCAGTGTTAAGTTTCTGTTAATTTGTGGATTCAGATAATCCACTTTTATACATATAGGTGTTACTGTCAAATGCTGTACAAGTAGGAATTACCTGCCATGTGTGCTGTGTTGAAGGTCAATTATTTATTTATTTTCTATGCCCAGTGGCCCAATGTATTACTTCTGTCTTATTTGATTAATTTTCTCTCTACATATTTTTAGAAAATTCCATAAATTGCCCTTATTGCTTCTTTCTATATATTCTATCTGATGGATATGGCTACCTGCAGGAGGTTGGACACTTTCTAGCAGCATTTCCTAAACAAGTAAAATTAAGCATTCCTTTCTTCATTCCAAACATCACACTTGGCAGCTTTGGTGCTATTACTCAGGTGAGATTATTTAGTTTTTCCTACCAGTCACTTTTGCATTGAATTTGTGACTACTAGCTTAAGCTATTGCAATAACATGCTTATCATATTTGGGATTTTATTTGCTCAACCGTTTGCAGAGATTTACAAGTATCTCATATATTCAGATCATGTAAATATAATGTGTCCATTTACTGTCCAAATAGTCATCACTCATCAGTAGTATCTTTTAACTTGCTATAATGCTACTAAATATGACAAATGCTTTAACATGTTAGTTAGACTGAAGTTCATTTCCTAAGTTTTAATATGCATTTAAATGCTGATCCATGGTTGTTTACACTTCATTGTAGTTTAAGTCCATCCTTCCTGATAGAAGTACAAAAGTAGACATATCACTTGCAGGTCCCTTTGCTGGTGCTGTATTATCATTTTCAATGTTTGCTGTTGGCCTTCTTCTCTCATCGAATCCCGATACAACAGGAGATTTGGTGCAAGTTCCTAGCTTGTTGTTTCAAGGTTCCTTGCTTCTTGGATTAATCAGTAGAGCAACTCTTGGTTATGCGTATGTCCCCTTCCTTCCATGGTATTTTTATGGATTAATAATTTAATTAGCTAAATATAGGTCCGGTGCTTGTGATTTTCTTTCGTTAATTTTGTTAATATTACTAATGGATCATTATGTTTGGGGCATTTTCCAAACTAAGCTGTTTCTAAGTGTATAACTTGATTGCTGATTGTGGTTTTAGATAGCGTTTGGTCTGGCTTTTTCAAAGCTTAAAAGCTACTTTAAAGTTAAAAAATAAAAGCTTTAAATTTAAAGATAAAATTGTTTGGTAATTTTATAATTTTTTAAGTTCAAAGTTACTTTAAAGTTAAAATTTGTTGCGTAGTGTCTTCTACACTTCTTGGATCTTGAAATTTGAAATAAAGAAGGAAAAGGAAAAGTCAAAGTCAAAAGCTCCTAAAACTAGCTTTTATAAAAGCTCCTTTTTCAAAGTTTTCAAAAGAAAGATACTTTTTTAACAGCTCCTTTTCTTAAAATTTTGTTTGGCCCAATTTTTTAGGAGAAGAGAAACCCAAATAAGTTGGGCCAAATACTACCTTGGTATGTAAATTAGAATTGATGCTTATGTATGTATGCTTTGTATTCTTGGCCACAGTTAACATTGATATATTGCTATTTGCTAATGCCAATATGCAGAGCAATGCATGCTGCAACAGTTCCAATTCACCCTCTTGTGATTGCAGGCTGGTATTCAACTTTTTCTCCTGTAACCTAATTTACTTTCATTGTCAAATCAAATCAATTTAAGAAATTTGTGGTTCAAAACACACTCTCAATCATTCATTTTTCCATAATATGCCTTTTATATATATATATATTTTATGATTTTGCAGGTGTGGCTTAACCATACAAGCTTTTAACATGCTTCCAGTGGGATGCCTTGATGGTGGAAGAGCAGTGCAGGTATCTTGTTTCACCTTTTAATCTTTAGGCCTTTATCTGGTGAAAAATACATTGCTTACTATATTTACCTGGCAAAGAAAAGGCTTGGTGTATTATCATTTTTTTAAAGTTATTTGGGACAATGCTTGAGTCAAAGGGAACCTATTGCTTGTCTATTTTCAATTTTAAATCAAAAATTCCTCTCACAATTCATCAGTTTGAATTAGGATAATAGGATAAAACAACATAAATGCAATGATCATTTACTGCCTTAGTTTCAATCAAGGACAATGCTTTGAGTTCATTCTGAAATTCAAATAGATGCATAGGAGTTAAAGCTATTTTTCATATCTTCTGTTCTTATCTTGTCAACAATTTTTAGATATATGATCACACATGCGCACACACACAGAGTTATTTAGTTAACAACCTTGCTTGCTAGATTTGTTTGTTTTAAATCAGGACATCATATCACGCATGTTAATTTTTTATATCATTACAGCTCCTAATCCTAATATCAATTATCAATTTGTATATATTCTGACTGTTATCGATGCAGTCAATTAGTTAAAAGACTCAAAGCAATGTTTTCCTAGTTGAGGGGATGGGATAAGAACATAAAGCTCATTGAATGGCTTGTTTGGGAAGCGAAATGATGAAAAAGAGAAAATAAGAGGACAGTTTATTTTTACTATCACTGGCACAGATGGACAATGAAAAAGAAAAACCATAGGCTTCAACTTCAACATGTACTTGGTGCCTCTTGATGTTATGACCTTATTCAAACATGCTGGAATGCAGTGAATATTTTAACATATATGTATAGGTCATGAAAATCACAACTTTGGTCATTCTGGTAGTAAGGGTTAGGGTGTCTAAAGTGATTTTTGATAGGTAACCATTTCAGGGTTAACAGTGGGGCATTTGTCGGAAATAGGGGATATAGAAGAGACCTAGTTATTTGTATTTATTCCTTTCTGGGGGACGATGCTGAAAATTAAAAGGGAGGACATTGTTATGACTTATGACATGGCTTTCCCCACTTCAGATTGCAATGAGTAAAGTGGGGACATGCCTTTAACGGGAAAGGTTTGAAGTGAGGAACTGGAATGACGTTAGTAAAATATTTTTTGCTAGGATCCAGGTACCCTTTTTATGCACTTGACTAATAACATGATATATACACTATTTAAGGTAGTTTGGAATGAGGTAGAGGGAAGTCTTTAGAAAATAAAACCCTCTATGTGAGAGTCATTCCATGACTCCTTGTTTATTAATGATGATTGATGACTGTTTTGTCCTTTTTGTTTTGAATCGTGCCCCCAAGGGTAGAGGCATCCAAAAAATTTGAACTGAACTGAAGTAATCTATAAAAATTGAATTGTTATTATAAAAAACTGAACCGAACTATAAAAATTGAATTACTTTTATAAAGGGATAAAATTTCTCTTCCAATTTTTTTCTACAAATTAGTGAAAGAAAATAGTTTAGTTTGGTTCGAAAATAGTTCAGTTTAATTCAAAGTACAATTTAGTTCGAATTTGAGAAACAGGTCGTTGATCCAAAAAATAGTTTAATAAGTTTAGTTCGGACAAACTGTTTCTCAGTTCAGTTTAGTTCAGATGAACTATTTTTCTGGATCAATTTAATTATCATATAGTTCGGTTTAATTCTGCATTTTTGAACACCCTTACCCGGGGGTCTTGTATGTTCAAAATTCAAACCAGCTTTAATTCATATTTCATATATATTTTTTTATGATTTTTGATAATGATATGATGTTAAAAGGTGATAGTATATTGAGCTTAGGTATAAAATTCACAACCTATAGCATGGACATGTATAATTATTTTATTGGAAGATGTGAATTTGTACTTTTTGGTTTACCTCTTATGTGTCCCCCGGGGTCGCATAAGTTCAAAATTCAAGCCAGCTTTAATTCATATTTTATATGTATTTTTTATGACTTAACAAAGATCAGATGTTAACAAGTGATATTATATTGAGCTTAGGTATAAAATTTACAACCTATGACAAGGACATGTATAATTTTTTATTGGAAGCTGTGAGTATATTGAATTCACACACGAATATTCTCATTCATATGAGATTAGGTATCTTCTATATGCTTCTCACGCGTAAAAAACATAATCTTTTTCTAAATTACTATCTAATATGATGGGGTGAGCATTACAATTTAGGTCCTTAGTGATGTAAAAAGAGTATACTAATTCCGTTACATGTTTTCGCAGGGTGCTTTTGGAAAAAGTGCACTAGTTGGCTTTGGTTTAACCACTTATACATTGCTTGGATTAGGAGTGGTATGTCTGATCTTTGTTTAGATTATGTACACTAAAAAAAGTTGGACTCCCTAGTTCCTCATCGTTTAGCCATTTTCTGGATTTAATATTATATTGTTTTCCATTCTTATTAAAAATCAAGTTGCATTTTGTTTTTCTTTTACTCCTTTCAACAGCTTGGTGGACCTCTTTCGCTTCCTTGGGGACTTTATGTTTTGTTATGCCAGGTATGCAAATACATGTCATGAATTTGAAAGGAAATGATGAAACCGAAGTAGTTAATTGTTTTTGCAATTATTGTTTTGGTTTTTTTGCAGAGGACACCGGAGAAACCGTGCTTAAATGATGTGACAGAGGTAGGAACATGGAGAAAGGCACTTGTGGCCGTTGCTATTTTTCTTGTTGTCTTGACTCTTGTTCCTGTTGGGGATGAGCTTGCAGAGGAACTGGGTATAGGTCTTGTAACTGCATTTTGATAGTTGTGTGTACACTAAGGCCATTTTTAATTAAAATTGAGTAGTCAAATATATAGGTACCAAAGCGAAGCCCAATTCAATTCTAATTTATATGCGATCCCTCCTAATAAAACCTTCCTTTACTTTATTGGGCAAAAAATACTGACCAAAAGAAAAAAAATTATTGGGCGAAAAATGTCAAAAATCCAATTTTATCCTTTGCTTCGAAAAGAATATTAAAAATTATCACGCCGTTCTTATTAGGGAAATTTTAGTTTGCGTAATTCCTAGCCTGTTTTGACATCATTAGAAGCCCATAGTTATATATATATATATATATATATCAATTTACATAGTATTGCTCTTTATTTGGATAATCTTTGGCGTTTCAAAGAGTAAAATTAATTTTGAATTTTTTTTTACTTGTTGCGAGGGAACAATTTTTTGATTTGTACAAGAATATCTTTCTATTAGTAACAGGAGAATAATTCCTTTCGAGAAAGACTATCGTTTGAGTTGTTTTTCTTAACAATTTTTTTTAATACATATGGTAAGGTCAGGAATTCGATTCCTGAAGAGATAAGGAATACAATTGATTTTATGCGTACAACTCTATATTTTATATTTTTACTTTTCTATTCAAGCAAAATTAATTCTCTTAAATTCATTTTTAGAATATCATTTTTAAGCAAACAAATATTTGTGAACACAATTTTTACACTTAGTTATTATAATATTAATTATTTGAGTTTAATTTTATAAAATCTAAAACAAAATATATTTGTTACATTGGGATTTCTTTGCAAATACTTTTGCGGAATTTGTTTTTGAAAGAAGCATTTGTAATGTTGAAGTAAAAAACTTATATACGGGGTACTATGCAATAAAATTTGCAGTTATTGTAGGTTGCATAAGTTTTAAATATCCCCCAGTCCATTTTTTTAAAATTTGTTTTTTTTTTGTTATATTTTTCTTTATATTTCTTTGATTTGTTATTACAAAACTAGTATGCTGTTGAAATTTTTGTATTTATATTTTTTTTCTTCTATTTTCTATATTTTCTTGCATTTAATTTTTTTTTAAATTAAGTAAGTTAACTTGTATTAGCTTATGGTGAGTCATGTTATGTATTTTGTCTAAAAAATGTGAATATGATTGAGTTAACTTGCTTATTGAATAAACTTGTGGTGAATCAAGTTGAATTAGCCGTTCACTTTGATGATATAGGACAAAAGGTATAAATTCTTTCATTTTTTCAAGATGAGCAATATCAACTTGAAATGTTTTTTTTTCTTTTTTCTTTTTTCTTTAATCGTTTTTCAAGTCAGAAATTTTAAATACTTTCTTTTGTAAATACAAGTGATTGTAGAAACCATATTAATTACATGACCGTATAATGTGTTAATATTTTCATTAACATATATAAAATATTCAATTGTATACACGAGTTTCTTTGTGATGCTTTGGAAGTTCAAACAAACTTTATTAACACTTTATCTATCAAAACAATGATAAAAAAAAGGTTACAATATCCCGTATCGATAATCTTACAAAATTGTTTGACGACTTTTTTTTCTTCAAAATTAATTCGAGTTGAATATTTTTTTTCAAAACCAAATTGTGTATTTACTGTTTTATCAAACCATTTTGTACATTTAACGCACAGTCATCAAAGCCCCGATTTTTCCTCTATTTTTTTTTCTGGTACAATAAACACATTGAAAAAGGAAAAAATAACATTAAATTGAGATTTTAAAAGTTTTTAAAATATTTTTAATAAAAATATTACAATATTCGATCTAAGATTTTAAATAGTATAAATAAGTTTGCTGGTATATAAACAAAACTATTATTAGAATTTTTTAAAAAGAATATCAAAATTTAATGATATTCAATTGAAATATTTTACATTTTATAAAAATAACTTTTTGATTTAGGATTTAGGATTTTCTGATGAATTATTTTTTAAAATAAAATTCAATAAATTTTGTGCGACTTTTAGTGAAATGTATAAATATTATATTCATCTCACTCAAATTTATTAGACTTTTCAATTTTCTCATTTTTTTTCTTATAAGACTTTTTTTTTATTGTCTCTTCTCATTGAAAACAGTAGGAATGTTAGTAAAATATTTGATAATTTTTTCTTTTAATCCTATGTGTCTTATATGCAGTAATAAAATATTTTTTACTTTAACTAACATACTTTGACAAATTGACTGATATCACCACAAAGATAATATAAGAAATGCATGAAGACATTTGGATAATTAACTTTTTGATTTGTGTTTGGTTAAGAGGCATAAAGAAAATCCTCTGCTTTATAAGAAGAGTATTTTGAATTGATTCGATTATGTGAATATTTATTTTGTTGTTGTGTCTTTTTAATGTAATTACATTTATGCAGATCATAGATTTTTGTTCCCTATTTTTGTGAGTTTTTAATGCCTTTTTAATTTATTATTATGAAAAAATAAAAAATAAAAATAAAAATAAAAAATAAAAATGAAAAATAAAAAATAAAAAAATAAATATATTTAAAAATAATATTATTTACAAATTTACAAATATTTACGAACATATTACCTTTTTAGTATGATAAGTAATATTATAAAATTAATTTTCTTGATTGGTGGTCAAGATTTGATAAATCTGACATATCCTGTCTTATTACAATTCTTTGTTTGTTGTACTAAAAGAATATCATATTCTTTTCCTTTTTTATTAATTTATTGTATTTCTTATTTCAAGAGAGGAGATAAGTCAAATAGATTTTTTCTCTTTTTTTTTTATGGTAAGAGTTTTTTTACCTTCACATGAATAATATATAACATATAATATATTATATATAATAATAATAATAATAATAATAATAATAATAATAATAATAATAATAATAATAATAATAATAATAATAATAATAATAATAATAATAATAATAATAATAATAATAATAATAATAATAATAATAATAATAATAATAATAATAAAAAACATGATTATATATAATATATATAAATTTTATACATAATATACAATAATTTATATAATAAATAATAATATAATATTGTATAAAATAGAAAAAATATAAAATTATAGTATTTTAGATAATTTTTATACAAAATAAAAAATATAGTTATATATTAATTTATATAATATATAATAATTATATATATATATATTACTCTACTAGTTATTTTGTATATATGTTTTAGTATTATATATAATATTTATTATTATGGAATATATATATATATATATATATATATATATATATATATATATATATATATATATATATATATATATATATATATATATATATTATAAAATTTATATTCAAAATATTATCTTATATATTTATAATAATTTTGACATATAAATTTAAAATATATTATTAATTAAAATATTAAAACTTAAATAATTACCATACATATATTTTTAAAATTTGAATAATAATTATAATTTCGAAATTCTCATATAAATATTTATAATTATAAAAATGTAAGTCCAAATTATAATTTTTCTAACTTAAAAATAAAAAATTCAAATTAAATATTATCTTTTAAAAAATTATATATAATTTTAATGAAACAATAATTTTTTCATTTCAACATTATTCATTATATTTTATTTTATCTCATTATATGATATATGCTAAATATTGAATAAAATTGAAACTTATTATACTATTATTGTATCATATTTCTTTCTTGAACTTCATCTATCTATATTTTATCTTATGGTATTATCTGATATACACCAAATATTAAATAAAATTAAAATTTATTACACTATTATCATATTTATGGTATTCTATCATGTCCTAACAGCCAAATAGCTCTTATAAACTTTGAGTAGTTACTAAGAATTTATCAAATAATTTCTAATCTTATAAATTCATGTAATCCTTGCAAAATTTATAAGTTTATTTGTTGTTTTACACGTCTTTTAAATTCCCTTTCGGTGGCTTCGCCAGGTGACAGCGTGTTGTCCTTAATCGCCCTCATTGCTTCCTGGTACGCACTGCCGCAGGCGATCTTTCCCCCGTGTTATTTTTTCTTTCTTTTTGTCACTAGTTACTAATCGATGCAGGTTCCTTTGCGATGCTTTGAAAGTTTATTTATACTACCATCTGGAAGAGCATAGTTGTGTCGTTCCTTTTGGTCCCTTCGCCTTCATAGGAACCATCACCTGCCGCCATCCCTTGCGCACTTGGAACCCTTCTCACAACCTCAACATTTTCATCCTCGCCAACAACATAGAACACTGTACTTATACTAAGATTTTTGTATTTTTTTCTTTAAATTAAAATTTCTATGGACGCTCAACAGATTCTCTCCAGAATTTATCCAAAACCATCACCAGCGCCGTCAATTCCAACTGTGAAGCAACCATTCTCTTTAAAGTTCCCTCCTTTACCCTCTTCATCTTCATACCCTTGTATTCAGTCCCAGAATCTCAACATCCCTAGGCAAGTGTGTTCTAGTTCTTGGAGGAGAATATGGTGTAGCAGGAGTAGTAGTACTGCAGAACCAAAGGAGGGTAATGAGGTGGGGGCTCAGGTCACAGTGAGAAGGAAAAAGCTAGCAGTTTTTGTGTCTGGTGGAGGATCCAACTTCAGATCAATTCATGAGGCCTCCAAAAGGGGATCACTTCATGGAGATGTTCTTGTATTGGTCACAAATAAAAGTGGTAATGCTCTATCTCACTACCCCTTTATCTTCATTTTTACCCTTTTTGTGTCATCATTTTGCTTAGCTAAATTCTTGCTTAGTTGATAGTAGTATTAGCCACTTGATTAAGATTGAATGCCTGCAAAAATCATGTTTTTTATTCCTGTGGCTAGAAGAAGTAAACTTCCTTGTGTGGCATGGGATGTTGGGACTATGTTTTGATTTTCCTTTTATTTTGAACATTGGGCTTCTAAAATTCCTTTTTTTTTTAATACTAGAGTGTGGAGGTGCAGAATATGCAAGAAATAATGGTATCCCGGTTATATTGTTCCCTAAAGCAAAGGATGAATCCAATGGATTATCTCCGAGTGAGCTTGTTGATACACTAAGGTCGGATGCTTCTTTACTTCATTTTCCTGCAATTGTATTTAACTTTAGACTTCGGAGTTTAATCTTTTAATTAATTTGATGTGTGGATTCTTTGCTTTTAAGTTGAAATGCAAATAAAAAAAAAGTGTTGCTCAAATATGGAAATCTGTAAAAGGGGACAAAGGAAGACTGGCAATGTGCTGCATGGAGATGTGGTGGTTACATTATTAACATATGATATATTTTTTAATCAGGCAATTTGAAGTTGACTTTATTCTTTTAGCTGGATTCCTCAAACTTATACCAGTGGAATTGATCCGAGCTTATGAAAGATCTATATTCAACATTCATCCATCACTTCTTCCAGCTTTTGGAGGCAAGGGCTACTATGGCATGAAGGTGCATAAAGCAGTAATTGCTTCTGGAGCAAGGTGTACTTCTCATGAAATATATCTCAAGCATTTTTTTCAGTGAAACACTGTTGTACTAGGTTCTTGATTATTTATCTGTGCTTTGTTTTTCTGTGTTGGTTAGGTTTTCAGGTCCTACCATTCATTTTGTTGATGAACACTATGACACAGGGCGCATCCTTGCCCAGCGTGTTGTCCCTGTGCTTGCGAATGATACTGCAGAGGAGTTGGCTGCAAGGGTTCTCAATGAGGTAATGGAAGACTATATCATTAATCTGCTTCAGCTACCAAAATTGGTGGAATTTTAAACTATTGACTAGCTTTAATTCTGAATGAAATTCTATGAATATATTTGTGATAAGGAGAATTCATGAACCTTGACATTTATGCAATCAAAAGACTGGCAATTTAGCAGATTGTCAAGATGGACTCAATTGATTACTGTTTATTTTTATTTCCAAATTTAGGAGCACCAATTATATGTGGAGGTGGTGGAGGCTTTATGTGAAGAGCGGGTGGTTTGGAGGGAAGATGGTGTTCCTCTCATCCAAAGCAAAGAAAATCCCAATGAGTTTCTCTGACTGTCATTGAGATGGTATGAAATTCTCTTTTAAATTTCTTTAATTTTTGTAAAATTATTTGTATATTCCACTTCATCTTTTTATGATGAAGCCTTGCTTCTGATGGGGCTTTTGTTTCTGTTGCAGGGGACTTTGGTTGGAGATTTGCTTATGAAATCTTAACATTTACCCCAAATATGTAGCCGATGAATTGTAATTATTAGGTAGGTAATTTCCGGTGCACTCATGTCCCATCTCCTACACAATATAATAAGCAGGAAGTCACAAACTTTTCTCCCGATCATTGCACAAACTGTTAATATGCTCTCAGTGGATTTTAATATGGGGTCACTGAACATATTTTTGGAGTCCTTCATTCCCCACACAAGATTCCATTAACATATCATGGTTTTGCTCCTTAATAAAGAAATTATCGACTATATACTATTTGGATAAGAAATTTGATGTGCCATATGACATTCTATCTTAATTTATAATTATTGAGTCTGTGGAACATGAGCAAATGGAACTGTTTCTGAATGCTCCAAAGCTTCTACTGCTATGCCCCCGTCCTTATGCTACCCATTTATTTACAAGTATTATCTTAATACTTTAATTGTTGAGCATACTTGATTTCAAGACTGTCGAAGGTTTTGCCCCAGGTAAACTTTGATTCATATTAATGTGGAATGTTGCCATATAAAGGTTATTTTTGCATTTTTTAAAACTGTGATTATCAGTGACATTATATTAAATTCGAGTCCCCATGAGCCAAGGTAAACGTTAGCTCATCTAAATTGTATGTAACCACGGGAAGATGGTTTGGAAATGTGAAATGAATACTAGAAGAAGCCTCGGAGGAACTAAGAAGAGTTGATTAGATGGAGAATAGCCTAATAATCAGAGGTACAAGGAAAACTAGAAAACAATATTTATATCATTGTAGGAACAATATTTATTATCATTATAGGAACGTCACCTACAACATGAGCCTTATTCTGCAGTGCCAGTTTTTCAGAGCCTATTAGTATTATTTTGCTCGTAACTTTCACAAATCAGGATCAACCAGTTTGTTCCATTGAAACCTAAAACACAAGGGTTTTAACTGTAAACTTTTCCGAATTTTCTTTTTTATTTAATACCAGCTTTTCATGCAAAGCTAGGGTCATTTTGTCTAAATTTTGGAAGAGGTTGATGGACAAGTACCTCCACCTCTTGCAGACAGCCAAGGGAGTATTCTTATATTATTATTCTGATGAATTCAACGACCAATTCTGGAAATAAATAAATAAGAATTTATCTGAATCTTATATAGATGTAATAATCATATAAATTAGAAGTTAAAATGAAATAATTAGGGGATTTGACTCACATTTAACTGTCATTCTCATATGGTTGAAACACGTGGACGAAACCTTTCTTTTTCTTTCGTAACCAAGTGTAGATTCATTACTCCTTTTATAGCCTCTAAAATCTACCTTCTAAGAACCCGTCTCAAGATGGATTTTCTCATAGAACATGAAGTATATAAAACATGTTTATCTCTTCTGGCAAGCAAGGCAAACTTCCTGTTAATTAACTTAACAATTTTTTTTTTATCAATTCTTATTCAACTGATCTGTGATGCAGAGCTGATGCAGTACTACTATGACTAGTAGTTTGACATGTGGAAAATGGAATATGCCTCGTACATAGAAACTTTAATACTTGACAATGATTTTTTTTCTAACATGGCAATTAGTCCTAGTCAAAGGATTTCTATTTATAAATTAAATATTTCTGTTATTCCACCATAGTCAATACAAGTAACTTGACTGTGTATTTGACAACTTTGTGTCTGAACCTTGTGTCAGGGATGGAAAGATATCTTTGGCTTTAACCTTTATGTTATTCAGGCTTGTATCAATAAAATCTGCAAATCTCTTACCATTTGAGCAAATATTTGCTCGAGCTCATTTTTAACACTTGTTGTAATGATGGTTTGAATTTGATTGAATTCATTATCTATTTAATAGAACACATAAAAATTCATAGTTTATATACTGCATTTGTGGTGTGCAAATCCCATTTGCCAATTTTACACTCCGCTTAACTGAATTGGTCGGGGCATGCATTACAGTAATTAGACTACTTGCTTGCATTACTTTTTACTGCTAAATCTTGGCCATGACCTTTAACTAATATTTTAATAAAATATCATGTTAACAGATAACTTGACCTATTTCTTATAGTTGAATTGAAAATAGAAAAGACTTCTACATTGACTAGTTCTATACAAATTAAGCTTCAGATTATTGCTATATTTAGGTATTTAACAACAAGTTTAGATTAATCTCCGTCTAATGGAAAAAGAAGGGTTTTCTTAACTAATGGTGTTAAGAAGCAAAAATAATCATTGGATAAAAGGGGGTGCATTGGGCTGGCTACTTCTTGCCAAACAGGAGGATTTTCTTTTTGATTTTTTTTACTATAAATGGTATAAGTAGTTTACCAAAAAGCATAGGATACAATCTTACCAAAAATGGTAAATGACAAAGTTATAACCTTGGGATACGTCCTAACAATCTTAGGACATGTTTCGACGACACACTAGGATTTTGGTTGGGAATACTCTATTGTTTGCTTACTTACATGCACACTGTATTATTAGCTGTCGATTCACAGCTCAAACCAATTTTAGTAGAATATTTTACTAAAATTTACATTGAAAAATCGTACATATGATCTTTTGCCTTGTACTAAAGAAACAAATGCATTTAAAGTAGTTAATTTCAATTAATAATATCATAAATATAATTTTTATTTTAAAATACTTAATTTAATATATTTAAAAGTGAATTTTGTTTCTTATGGTTAGACTAAAATATATTTATTAATTAAGTTTTTTCATGATGGAAATTAAGTTTTTATAATTGTTTTCAATCACTTGGTAACAAATCAAGAAAATTGCAGCATTAAAATTCTTCCTAACAAGAAAATTTACTACTTGAATTTTTGCTTACATAGGATGAAATGTAGATACTGCTTTTGTGTCTTGTCCTTAATCTTCTATGTAGTATCTACTGTAACATTGCTCCACACATATGTGATTAGGCTGAGATCATAGGTCATGTTCTTTAGAGTTGGCAAAAAGGGTTCTTGAGTTCAGTCTGGACGAGCAAAAAGGGAAAATGGGTTGACAAGGCTAGGTGTGATTTTTGTATGAGTTATGCTTTTGTTGACTCATACTTCCATGTGGTGGGTTGGGCTAAATTGATCCTTTTATATATATATATATTTTGTAAGAAAAATTAAAAAATGAAACACTGGGCCAAATAGACCCAATTCTTTTCACGCCTATATTTTACCAGCTCAACTTAGCTCAAATTGATTTAATTCTTTTCAGGCTATATATTTAAGTGTCCAGCCTAACTTAGCCCAACTGGTTGACTTGTTAGGTAAGGTCAGATTTTTCAGCTTTAATGTTCTCTTGTATTTGTACTAAACTAGATTTCATGTTATGTGTGAGATCTCAAATATATTTTCTTAATTGAGCGACATGAAAGACATTATGGATATTGAACAAAATAACGAATAAGACTATCAGATATACAACAATTTAGAAACAACTTGTTGGTGATGAGAAATAAATGCTTTGTCTTGTGTAGACGTTGGTTTGAGTTTAAAAGTTTCACCTAAAAATACTTTCATAACTTCATTGGTCTTCCTTTCTCACTTTCATGCTTGTGTAAAATAGTCTTAAACTTTTTTTTAACAAGCATTATTTAATGCTAAAACTTTTACGTCATTCGACAATAAATAATTAATGAATTCATTCAATAGCTTTAATATTTTATAAGGTCAAATTTGACTTCATGTGAAATATATAACAAAAGCTTTTTTTTAAAAATTATTTTTTTATATTTTTAATATATATTATATTAATTTATCATTATATCTTTATAAAATTATTAATTATAAAAAAGGTTAATGAATATTTCACACGGATAATATATGATTCAAGAAGAATAATTATTAAAATATATACAACACAGAAAATTCAGTTCATTACATCTTATTTTTATCAATAATTTGAATTTAAAAATAATAAATCACCTAATGTTATTTTATTGTATTTTATATTTTTTAATATTTGTATATTACTTAATGATCGGTCAATTTAAAAAAATCAAGATATGATACATAACTATGTTCCTATTCTTTGTGTTGAGGAATGTAAAATTTAACTTTAAAATTGTTATAATTATTATCATTTAATATATTTCTTTTAGTTTGAATAAAAATAGACCAGGTAATAAGAAATTTATAATTTTTAAGATTCTATATAAACAAAATTAAAAATAGGAGGTGGATTAGTAGCGAATGTCTTTTTCCAAACAAAAATGTAATCAAGTTGCATGATTAATGCGATGGTAATTATTTTTGAATGAGATAACCATGTCCTTCAGTCCTTTATCTTTCACAAGGATACCAGATAGGCAAATTTTCCATTATTCTTAAAACCAAAATGAGATAACCAAAGAAACATACTCATGACAAGTACTAATTTCAAGTTCATGTTATACAATATATATATGAATTTCACTATGAAGCGATTATATATTGTAAATTTATTCAGCAAATTAAAAAGCAAGCAATACTGGCAACTCATGGAATGAGATGTGCCATGCCATTGTTGAAAACTTGGGGAATCCTGCTTTCTTCCTCATTTTGGGGCAGCCCGGAGAATTGAAGAGGCTCCAAGTTGTGTGATGAGGATGCTGTCTGCATTGCAAGGTGATCAAAACCAGGGTTGCTGAAGCTCATCAAGTTGGTGGAATTGGGTGAGTTGTTGGAGTATGTTGGCTGCACAACTACATTAATGTTTGGTTGTGGTTGTTGCTGTATGCTTTGAAGAAGAGTTGCATATGAAATCCTAGTATTTATCAGCTGATTTTGCCTCATAAGAAGCTCTGCTTGCAATGATGCCACCTGAATAGCTTAAAATAAATCTTCATCATTATTAAATTCTTAATATAAACTTTTTGAAGGGTTCTACTTTTAACTGGGAACAAATAAAAGGGACTTAATTTATTAATTAGTACCAATAGACATATACACAAAATTTACGGTCACAAATTCACACTAATTACCTTAGAAGAACTAAATATTACATGCTTGACCTTTCACAAATTATTAAAGAATAATGGTTCACAATGTCATGACAGCAATTATAAAAAAACACATACTTTTTAATTTTTTTTATCTCTAATAATATGTTGCTTAAGTTTTCTCAGGATCAAGCCTTAGACAACCTTAGTTTATATTCAAAATAAGTTATAATTAAAATTTTATTGACAAAAATTCTATTCAAGTGTGAACGCGTAGAAAAATTACTCTACATTTACGGAAAATCTAAATTGAGAGTTACTTGTGTAACGCCGCTCCATTTTTTCAAAGAAGTTATTACCTTTATACTTTAATAAATAACTAAAAGAAAAAAAGTGCATTAACTAAGCCTATTTTATTTAATTTTTTCACAACAAATAAAAAAAAAAAAGGAGATGTAGTTCCTTTGTGTTTTCGAAATTGTTGTTTAATTAAAATAAGAGTTTTCCTTTAATAACTCACTATTATGAAAATTATAATAATATTACCATTTTAATTAGGAAAAAGGAAAAGGATAAATATATACCCAAGTTTTAAGATGTATAGATGGAAAAAAATAAAGTAATAGAGAAACAATTAAAGAAGAGAGAGAAACTAATAGATGTAATAAATGATGTAATTAGAAATAAAGTTAACTAATGAAAAAAATAAAGTAAATGTGTAATGAAAGAGGAATGAATTGCATATGGTCAGAAGTTTTAATATTGGTGTGAATGGAGAAATATTTGTTAGGAGGAGACCACCTGCTTTATTGATGTTTTTTTTTTGAAGGAGACTAAAACTCTTGGTAACCAATGGAAATACTCCTTTGTAATTAATTATATGTGTTAGAAAAAATTCAATGTATGATAATAAGAACAGAAAAAAGACTAAAAACATCTAAATGATTTCATTTGAGTTTTTTTCCATAATAAAAATCTTAAAGTAAAAAAAAAACTTGAGTAGCACAAGTGCAAACATTCTAGTAATTAGACAAACCTGTTTTTGAAAAGCAACAATGGCGGAGAGACAACCATAGACAGGATCGGCTAGCCTTGCCTGAGCCTCGTACAATAAGGAAGCCACCACTTCCTGGCGATGGTCCAGTGCAACATTGGATAACATCTTTGACACACTGTTTATGCCAAAGACCTTGTGCACCATTGCAAATTGTGCTGAACCCTGTTCAGACACAAAGTAAGGTGCAAAAATGCACTGACTGTGACACTTCCTCCTTATGTACTTGCAAGCACCACATGGAGGTGATGTTACTTCTGACTTGGGATGCTCTTTGTTTGTGCCCTTACCTTTACGCTTATTAGTCACTCTAGAAGTGGCTTCATCACCACCCTTTTGTGGCTGATCGGCCATGCTAAGTTTCTAATTATATCAGAACACAAGAGTGAGGTTAATGGAGTTGATGCCTTTATATATAATATGTGTGAGGGGAGAGGTTGCACATTAGGATGTGAGTTGGCAAGGTAAATACTCTAAATTCTTTCTTTTTTATTTTGGAAAGAGAGAGGCGTTACAATGTAGCTCAAGTTTTTAATTTTTTATTATATATAAAAAATTTATGAAATTAAAATAATACTTCTTGGAGGAGGGGTTTCTTAAATGATATATTAAAATAACTTTAAATTTTTGTGTGTGCGTAGAACTATGTAGAAGAGTGTAAGAATTGTGCAATATGTGCTACCTTCGAGGATGATAAAACTAGATGTGTGCGACGATTTCATGACTAGTCACTCGTTCAAAATTTTCTTTTTCTTTTTTTGTCTTGCTAGAACAAAAATTTTGATAAGTTAATTTTATGTAAATAAAAAACTAATTGAAATTTTATCACATTATTTTATTTTAGTTGATAATATAATTTAAAATACAAATAAATATTCATTGCTATATAACACATTAGAGAATATGCTACAAAAAATTGATTGTTTAGCAATTCCCAAAATCGGTCGTTATTTTTCTTAAATCGGTTGCTACATGTGTAAGTGATCGATTGTGAGTAGTCATAAAAACCTAAATTGTTAAGCCATTTTATAACCAAAACAATCGTT
Organism: Mucuna pruriens; assembly: GCA_025330945.1. Lineage (NCBI taxonomy): Eukaryota > Viridiplantae > Streptophyta > Magnoliopsida > Fabales > Fabaceae > Mucuna > Mucuna pruriens. The sequence goes on from JAENHJ010000498.1 coordinate 1,349,410, forward strand.
GGTCGTTGATTTGCAATCAAAAAACCCATTGCTAAGGAAACGACATGATTGTTGATGATTTTGGTTGTAGTTGAATGTGAGACCAATTTAGCCACAAAATATTCTATTTCTATCGCTAAAAAGTTAAACAAAAAAATCGAAATATAATTAATTTTTTCGGTCGCTAAATTGGTCGCTACGTAGCAACCAAATTAATACTTGTATTTTCGGTCGCTAAATGTGCCTGATTTCCATTTCAAAAAAACATTATTTGCATTTTAGTGACTGAAATGATTGGTCGCTAATTTCGTAACTTCTTTAAATACATATTTGTAATATGTAATATATAATTTTAATCTGCTAAATAATTATAAATAATCAAAAGCTTAATTACACTATAAATAACAAAGGATAAATAAATTCTAAAACTAGTATGTCAATAACTATAATGAACAATTATATATAAAACCATAACCAATTAAAAGTACCAACAAATAATATAGTATTACAAGATCAAAATAAACATGCAATATATGGTCCTTTAGTGCATCATCAAGATAACCATCCTAGGCATTGCCAATGTGGTCCTCATTATTATTTGGTGGAATGAGGTCTGGCATAAGTGACTTAAGCTATAATTGTTGTAAAATAAGTTGCATTTCTTGATTTTTTTTCCATTTTCTCAGTTTGTTGTCGCATTTACTTACTTTACTCCTCATGATTATGCATCAATTGCACCACCTTTTCCTTAAATGACTTCTCCTTAGCTTCTTTTGCAATAAGCTCATTATTCAATTTATGTATCATCTCGTGCATCTCTTCTAGTTATTCTACCATTGACATCTCAATCAAATTAGGCCAAAGACGTGTTGAGCAGATGAACTTGTTGCTTAATCTGCCAAGTCCACATACGCTTCCTTTGCCATTCTTACCTCTAACAATATCGTAATATACATCATCATCATTGATAGAGGTAGAAGATGAGTCATTTGCAGATGTGCTTGCCTCCATGGCACATTGTTGGAGTTCTTCTTGACATTATTTATATTTCACCTTCAAAACAAGGTTGAATAATTAACACTTAATAAACTTCAAAGTAAAGTTTTAAAAGCTAAAAGATTAAATTCATAGCAAGTTCATGAGTTCTATCATTGACCCATTCTCCAGTTATTTTTTTTTTGTTTTCTCCACCACCTCCCAAGCACTTGGAAGCCATTGAAACTCTTTAGCATACATAAATTTAAACAAAAGTTCAAATTGTAATATATCCAATCAATTAAATTGAATTTAAAGCAATTAAGTAAAATAAAAAGCAAATAAAAATTACTATTTTTTCATAGTGAGCTACAATAGATATAGACCCACCACAATAGACTGATACTCCTTTATCAATAGCTTGATTTGCCTTGGCAATAGAGCTCTTGTTCTGGAAATTTATAGAACCCCAATGTTGGTCTAAGGCTGCTCGGACATTGGCCGGAATCCAAGTTGCATTATTGTGACCATTCCTAATCTTGTTCATTGCATTTTTCAAAATGCGTGAACCTTTTTGCTTAAAAATAGCTCTAATACTTTGCTCATGTTGTGGGTCCCACCTATACTCTTTTGCATAAAAAATAAGTTAAGCAATAGGGATAATACAATAAACAATACAATTTAAATTAAACCATAATTTAAATTACCTTAAACTCTCCGAACCATATGTCACAAACTTGAAGTCGTACCTTCTTCCAAGTTGGCTACGATTCATCAAATTTCTATCTAATGATCAGTGAGATGACAACGAAAGGGCCATGTGCTGGTGTAAATCTATGGAAAAGGATATTATCAATGTCATATTTAAAGAATGTTATTTATAAAATTACTATTATATTAACATTTACTTACTCTTTGTCTATTGCTCGAAGGAAAGGCCTTTGATCAACTGGATGTTCAAAGTGTAGAGATGAGTATTTAGGTGTCAATGAATCTTCTAGTGCTAAAGGTGTTGCCATTACAGAAGGTATAATGGGAATCGATTCGCCTACAAAGGTAGGCTCTAGTTCCTCTTAAACTGTAGGAAGTGTGCCTCTTTGGACAATAGGAATTGTTGACTTTGAGGTTGAGATGTAAATGGTAGAAGTGGGAGAGTTGATGGTGGCTAGAACTCTCTTACCAACACCACGACCTCTGCCATGGTTAGATGGTCTACAACCATTACTTCTACCTTTGTCCACCATTTGTATTTAGAAATTGTTACATATATGACAATTCTGAGTGAACATAAATAAACAAAGTGAACTATTAAATCTTTAGTAGAAAACAAAGTAACCTAACTTGTGAGAGAAAACTCAAACCTGATTGTTTTTTCTACACCAAAATGTGTCACTTATCTTTCCTCTTATAATCACTACAAGTAATTGTTACAAATAATGATTATACAAATGTAGAAAAGAATTAACACAAGAAATATAGTTGATTTAATGTATGAATTACCTAAGAGGTATCTGTATCATTAAAATCACTCTCAATCTCCCTTTCACTTGATGTGTATGCATTCTTGTTTGGTTCATCCAAGTTTTTTTGTTCTAATAATTATCTATCTACTTTTTCTCCACCACCATTAATATCAACAAGAGAATCGTTAATGACATCTGGGTCAATATGCAACATTACTTGAAGCCCAACAAAGTCATCATCTTGGTACGAAGCCTCTTGCTCAATCTCACTTAATATATTATGAATAATTCTACTCCGAGCCTTTGTCTTGATTACAACCAACCAATAGTGATTTCCTTTAGGATATGGTGTATAATAAACTTGTTCAACTTTTTGTGCAAATATGAATGAGTCATATGCTTTATTGTGTCTTCGTGATTCTCGTACTTTAATGATCTCATATTTATTATGTACTTTAGTCCCTGTATTAGGAGTGTTATCAAACCAATCACACTTGAAGATAATTAAATTCATTGTTAGGAAACTAGTATACTCTAATTGAATGATATCAAACAACTTTCTGTAAAAATTAAATTCTAATTGACAATTACTTCCTCCTACATAAACACCATGATTTAAGGAATTTGTTCTTTCACTCTAGAAAATAGTGTGGAATTTATATCCATTTATAATATAGATAGGCCATGACTCAACTTTTCTCTTAGGGCCCTATGCCAAATTAACCAATAATGATTCTTGAATATTATTTTTTGAATTTAGAACCTAAAAAATTTAACGATGAACATCATACACCATATTAATGTGGACAAAATAACATTTAAATAACATAAAAAGTTTTAACCTACATATTGTTTGAACCATTTGGGAAATTTTGACGAAATGTATGGTCAATTTGAACATCTGAAGTTGTGGGATTAAGTTCTCTTAAAACTCAGTGTAAATACTACAATGAAAAAGTAGATTAGTCAAAATACACAACATAACATCATTAACATGTATAATTAGAGTTATAAAATGAGGTGAACATAATCTTACTGTAAATATGGCTCAACCTCTTGACTATTTAGAAGAACTTATAAGTGAGCAGCTTCGAAGTCAACTTGGTCCAAAAAATATGTTATGGATTTGCCACTCGCTCTTCTTGGATAATTAAAAATTGATATAGGAGGAGTAGATGATAAAGCTTAACCTACATCAACATTATGAGGCATCTTGGTCCTTCTCATTTCAATTTTATCAAGATAGTGAAATAAGACAAAGGTTGATATCTTCTCCACTAAATAAGCTTTCCAAATTGAAGCCTTTACCCTTGCTTTATTCTTGAATTTGTTTTTTTGGAATGTAGAAACGTAATGAAGAATATAAATGCACATTGTCAAGAAGCAACCGTTGACAAATATAGTGCAATGGAATATAAATGATTACTTGTTTTATACCTCTCAAAAGGGTAGATAAATTGGAAAATGCTCTATTGAATCAATGAAGCCTGGCGGAAATATTTGTTCTAACTTACACAACAACACAGGTATATTATCTTCCATAACTTTTAGTTTTTCAACATTTAGTGTTATCAAAGTCAGTTTCCTAAAAAAATGGCTAAGTTCAATAAGTGACTTCCAAATATGTTTTGGTAATGAGTCGAATGCAATAAGAAGCAATCGTTGCATGAAAACATGACAATCATGACTTTTCATTCCATGTAAATTTCCTTGGTTAAGGTTGATACATTTACTCAAATTAGAAGTATACCTATCTGACAACTTTAGTTCTTTGACCCACTTACAAATAACGACTCTTTGGGATTTGGTCAATGCATATGTTGCTTTTGGTTTGAAAAGTTTGACATGGCCAATGTCTTTCAACTCAAGCTCTTTCCTATTGCATATTTCTTCTATATCCATTCGAGCATTATGTGTATCCTTAGTTCTACCATTAATGTCCATCATAATGTCAAATACATTCATAAGAATATTTCTCTTTATGTGCATGACATCAATGTTATGACGTAGAAAATGTTTTTTCCAATATGGCAACCTCCAAATATACTTTTTTTCTTCCACTTATGTTAAACACCATAACTAGGAATTTCTTCTTCTTCTTGCAACTCATAGGAAAATGGTATGTCTGCAACTATATTCCATATATCAAGACTAGACACACGTGGAAGAATAGGTGAAGTCTCAACAAACCTAATCTTGAATGAATTTTTATTCCTTCTATATCGATGATCGAGTGGAAGAAATTGATGATGACAATCAAAATAGGAGACCTTATGACAATGCTTAAGTGTGAATGCCTTTATTTGTCCCATAGATATGGGGCAACCAAGTCTCCTAACGATGGTCTAACTCGATAACATTCCATAGGAAATTCATTAATTATCCACATCAAAATAATTTTCATCATAAAATTTTATCTTAGTGACACATCATAAGTTAGTATGCCATCATTCCACAAGATGCACAACTCATCTATGAGTGGCTATAAATCCACATCAATCTTATGTTTTGGATTTGATAGACTTGAAATTAAGACTGTCGAAAACATAAATTCCCTCTTCATGCACATCCTAGGAGGAAGATTGTACGAAGTTCAGATAATCGGTCAACAAGAGTAAAAGGATTAAAGCCATATGCACATAACCTTAATATGACATTCTTAGGGTCTTGGCTAAACTCTGGATGAAGTCTATCAAAATGCTTCCAATCTTCACCATCAAGTGAGATGCAATGGCTATTGAAGAGTACAATCTTTTTAGTCTTGGAATGAGTGGAAAATAGCGCATTTTCTTAACATATATCTTCTTTTCAACTCCACTCCTATTGATTGTCATGTATAAATTGGTTTTATAAACAAATCACTTTGTTATGCTCTTGTCAGAATTTTCATTGTAATACAACATACATCCTTTTGGGCAATAATCAATTCTTAAACAACCCAAACCCAAAATTTGCATTGATTTCCTAGCATGATACAAATTTGTAACCATTATGTTACCTTTAGGCATTGTCTTGCCCATAAGTTGGATCATTCGATAAAAACACCCTTATGATATTTTGTAGTTAGATTTCAAGATTAGAGCTGACAAAGAAATTGACAATTTTGAGTAATTATCGCATCCTTCCCATAACGGTGCTTATGCAACTGCAAGCATATCAAAGAATTTTTGAGTCTCAAGATTAGGATTTTCTTCCATGTTTTCTATATGTTGGCCAATTAAGGGTTCAACATGATCCATGATCATTTGCTCATAAGGATTCACTTCTTCCTGTTGCTCACCACTTTCATAGTATGAACCTTCAACCACCATTGGAGGAAATTGTGATAATTTCTCACCATGGTTTGTCCACCAATAATAGTTAGGCATAAACCCTTGCTTATAAAGATCGTACCCCACTTGATCCACAAACTTGAACATTTTACATTTGGATTTGTTGCAAAGACATCTCAATTTTTCACCTTGTAATTGAAATTTCTCTTGACTAATAGAAAATTGTAGAAACTCATGTATGCCTTCCGTAAACTCGTTCGTCCAATGTTTATTAGAATCTAACCTATGATACATTCACCTTCGATGCTCTGGAATATTCATTTATGTAGACTAGGTACAATAAATTGTATAAACAAACAAGTCTTTTGTGTATGTATAACAATATTAAATCTCAAAGAAGAAACTATTGTTTTATTAGCATATAATAAAATTAAATTTGGAAACACAACACAATAATAAAATGTCATTTAAAAGTCTTAAAATTAACCATTATTAATGGTAAACAATAAAAGAGTATTTAACCTACCTCAACTCCAAGCAAATTACAACGTCACTCCAAAAGTAGTGGTAAAGAGGAACATGGTGCAGTATTGACGACGACGGTTGCAGCGAGAGCGGCCAGGCAACAACAGTAGAATGGCAGGTGCAGATGATAATGGGAGTGGGCAGGCACACGGCTTAGCGAGAGCAACCGACTAGTGGAGCGATTGACTAGATTGAGTAGGAAACTGATAGAGTATTTTTGAGGAACTTAATAGTGACTTATGCTGGATATATTTGACATTATTTTATGGTTAATATTGATACATTGATTGAATCTTGGGTTATTAGACTTAATTGGGTTTAGTTGCTAATATTTACTTATTTTTGGACTAAATTTTCATTATGATGTTGCTATCTTGTGCAGATCATATCTCGAGCCACAGATCTTCAAATTAGATAATCTTAGCTGTTCTGGAAAGTTAAGACAAAGATCTACAACTTCTCTCTTTTTGGATCAACGCATTTTGACTGCCTTCAGTGTCAAAAATCCCTGTGAAGTGATAGCCTCTACACCCACTCTATTAGGCCTTTCTTTGTATATTGTAGTCCAATTTTGGGATTGGTTGGTGGACCTTGGGGTTGCGAATCCCTCTATCCTAGACCACCTTCCTTGGCATGCAGAACATGTAATAAATAGTAGTTGGTTAGTTGGGTTATGGGAGACGTTTTTAGAATTTTCCAAATTTTACACACTTGGATTTTAGAAGGTTTCTTGGATCACAAGTTTCCTCTCTATTCTCTCTCCTATTTTAGGTTTTCTTTATGTTTTTGTGCTGTGTTTTCTGTGACGATTGTCACGGAAGGCTAGATTCTCTTATCAATTCAAGGTTCCATGATTGTGGTTAGGTTTGAGTTCTTGAATTCTTTATTATGCAAATTTTATTATGTCTCTCTTTTCTTTCCAATTCTTGATTTGTTTTCATGATTATGATTTCGTTTGGGATTTTGAATTGTGTTAGGTTAGGATTGATTAATCCCAATCTAATCAAGGTTAGGTAATCACTTGATTACTTAAATCAACCAATTAAGCGCTTGAATTCATGCATAATTAGGGATTGTGATTGTGATATCAATTTGTAAGAACGAATGTTAGATGATTATCTAATGAATCTTGAGTTGGTATGAATTTGCATCCTTATGTGAACTATGATAACAAAACTATATGATTGGATCATTGTATTGGTGTTACATAATTATATTTTCAATTCTATTTTGCATAAATTTTGTTATGCATTTCATTTTCTGCATAATTCTTTTTACACACAAACCCCCATTTTTAGCATTTAATTTGATTTATGTTCAACAAGATTAGACATTGCAGAATTATATCCTTGAGATATTCAACCTAGGTTAACCTCTACACTGCTAAATTAAGGGAAATCTAGTGATTTTATTAGTGTTTCGACACTATTATCAAATTGGCGTCATTATTAAAGACACAAGTTGTTGTATCCTAATCTTGTGATATTTTGATTTATTATTTATTTATTATTATTATTTTGTTTTTTGTATATAGATTGTTTGCGTAAGTAGTTTACACTTCCTTTTGTGTTGCAATACTGTTAGAAGGCATAATAGAGTTGTAATATAGTAGTAGTAGTAGACAAGGAGTTATGGTAGAAAACCTAGTATAGTGAGTGGTAGTAGTAGGAAGAGAGTTATAGTAGAGAGCCTAGGTATATCATTTTTTTATTTTATTTTATTTTCATGATTTTTACAAATCACCAAAAAATTTAAAAAAATCATAAATACATCATATAATGTCACTATGGTGTTAGAATTTTTTTTGCTATCATTTTTGTCATTTTATGTTTTTTTGTCAATTCTACTATTTTGTACTGTTTTCTGTCAATGTTTCTGTGGTATATGACTAGGAATAATCCTAGTAAATTGTATGCTTGTGATCCAGAAATAGATTTGACATTCCATAGGTTGTTAAGAAGTCCTAGGAGTAGTGTAGTTAATAATAATAGTTATAAGAGTAGTGTTTTTGCATTTAATTATACTGTTCTTAAATATGATAATGCTGATTTTGATTATGATTTTGGTGTTTTCATATCCAAATTTAGTTTAGATAACATGACTGACAATAACATGACCTTGAAGGAGTTGGTTACACTAGATATTATGTGCCAACCTTAGTGTATTCGATATCCTGAATTGGAACAAGCTCAACCATATGAGCTTAAGTATAAACTATTCTATTTGTTGCCTAAGTTTCATGGTCTTGTAGGTAAAGATTCTCATAAGCATCTTAAGGAGTTCCATGGTGCAAGAAATTTAATTTCCAATATGGTAGGTAACACTCAACAATTTGGTGTTAGAGGGTTTGTTGCATCCAGAGTAGTGAATGAGGTAGTTATTGCTAACAATTAAAGATTTGCAAATAAGATAATTGAACTGACCTCTCTTGTTAGACAACTAGCCATTGGACAACACCACATTAGTCCACTAGTGAGAGTATGTGGCATTTGTACTTTTGTAGAACATTCAACTGATGTATGTCCCACTTTGCAAGAAACTAAGTCGAACAATGTTGAAGTTGCTACAATGATGGGTAGTCAGTAGTATAGGCAACCCCATGATCAATACTCAAACTTGAGATATAGTTCTCACCCTATGCAAAATGTACCTCAAAATCACCAAAGATACCAACCACCACCTGTATTTAGATAGTAGTAGCCTATACAACAAAATTCCTTGGAGGATTTGGTCAAGTAGATGGCCATGAGTAACATTCAATTCCAGCATAATGTGTCTTCCATAATTTAGGATTTGCAAGCATAAATTGGCCAATTGGCCACCAATGTGAATCAACTATAGTCCAAAGGTTCTGGATAGATTCCTTCTCAAACCATTATCAATCCATAAGTGAATGTAAGTGCCATAACCTTGAGGAGTGACAAGGAGCTACCACAACAGCAAACAGTAAATCTTCACTCCGAATTCCCTAATTTTGATGATTTTACTGATTGTGAATGTACCTGTACTGGATTAACTGAGTGCCCTATTTGTGTAGAAATTAGTAGTGCTATTAATATAGGTTTAGAAGTTGTAGAGATTGCAAATGCGAATATTGTAGGAGTTGTAGAGGTTGTAGCAGTTCAACCTCCATTACCATCCATTGTGCAACTATTACAGCCCCCAATAATCACAGCCAACAAACTCCAAGCTGAGTAAAAGGAGAGGATGTTGCGAGACTTGAAAAAGTTGGGAGATTTCTATGAGCACCTTGTCTAGCATTCCAATTTGAGGTTCTTGTTGAAGAAGCCACTAGAGGATGTGACATTAGAATTGTTAAGATGGATGAGGCTGCCCTAAGCAAGTACAGATAGGAACAAAACAAAGATTTTGGATACAAAATTGTGCACATATTTTCCACCTTGAGAGATGAGTTTTTTTTATTTTTTATTTCGCCCCCTTTCTTTGTTGTTATTGTTTCATGTGTTCTCTTTGTGTTATGTTCCTATATACTTATATTGAGGACAATGCTTGTTTTAACTCTCTATATGTGTAAGGGGGGTGTTTTATTATTTTATTGTTATTATTTTCTGGTTCTGCTGTTGTATTTCTGTTTCTATTTTTGCTATTTTTTTTTCTATTTTCTATTTCTATTTTACTATTTTGCTCTTTTTCTTCTATTTTCTATTTTGTTTGTTGTTTTACTGTTTTGCTATTTTTTTGTTTTTGCAATAATTCTACTGCTATATTTATGTTTTTACCGTTTTTTTGTTTTGTTTTTATTAGTTTTATTGTTTTCTATTTTTATTGGTTTTTCTGTTTTCTGTTTTTACTTTTTTTTTTCTATTTTCTATTTTTACTGTTTTTGCTGTTTTTTTCACTATTTTTTTTCAATTTTGTTGTTTGCTGTCAAATTTGTTTTTGCTAAAAAAAAAGAGAAAAAATATTTTTAGGTTTGAGCACTTTGCAATGGATTTCTAGGTTGTATAAATTGTGAATAATTGCATCATTCTTGATTGAAAGGTTTCACAACTTGTTATGAAACCACTTTTGCATCTTTAGTGTAATGAGTGACTTGGAAATTCAAGTTTGAATAATTGATGATAAAACATTTATCCTTGTGAGATTTTGAGCCTTGTATGTTGATGACTTGTATCTTGCCATTCTCTTGCTTCTTGTGTGTTTGCACATGTGTTACTAGTTACTCTAGGTTTTGCCTTGACCCTCTTTTATGCCTCTTATCTCACATGCATTTGTGATATGATTTAGACATTCTTTCTTTATAGCCACTAGCCAAATGGAATTGCCTTGAATTAAATCCCTTGCTTACCCCTTTTGAGCCTATCCAACCCTTTCTTTGATATTATAGCTCATTACAAGCTTAAAAGTGAAAAACCATGATCACCATAACCTTAGGGGTTAAAGGAGCTTTGAAATTATTTTGGGAATGTGTTCTAAATAAGTGTGGGGGTGATACCCCAAGGATTTGCAAATGGTACCTTGATAATTTGGCTTTTACAAGTTATGGTGTTGGGTTGATTTCCTTTTGAAAAAAAAAAGTACATCAAAGAAAGAAAAAGGCAACAAAAAAGTTGAAAGAAAAAAATGCAACAAAAGGTTGTAGTGGTGCAAAAAGAAAAGTGAAATTGAAGTAGAAAGAAAGAATATAAAAAAAAGAGGAAAGGAGACAAAGTGGACCTTACTTGTCTTTTATTGCTTTGCATTGTTTTTAGTGACTTGTATTGTTTTGGGGATGATCTTCATGCTTGTTGACTTATTCCCTATTGTTCCTCTTCCCTATTGTTCCTCTTCCCTCTTTGGTTGTGTAACCTTAAATTACTTCTCATATCCTACCTTATCCTTGGCCATATTACAACTTTAATAAAAGCCTTTTTGATCATTTGTTCATGTGCTTCAAGTTTTAGAAATTAGAGGCTAGTCAAAACTTGGTAGTGCTAGTTAGCATAGGATGCTTAGGTGTATACACAAACCTAAACACTTAAGAAATTGATAGTATGTATCTTGAGAGGGTTTGATCATTTGTTGGTCATTCTTTAAGTTTTATTGTTCTCTTGTTTGCTTTAGATGTTAGAAGTAAATTCATAGATTGTTGGGTACCTTAATTCTTGGATGCTTGTACTCTTATTCCTTTTATTAACTTAAAGACTCATTGGAAAGTGCTGCACTCTATTTGTACTTACTTTAGTTCATTTGCTTCATTTTCTTTTACTTTAGATTTTTTTATTTGATTTTGCTCGGAATGCAAAAGTTAAGTGTGAGAGAATTTGATAGAACATTTTTGAGATACTTAATAGTGACTTATGCTGGACATATTTGATATCATTTTATAGTTAATATTGACACATTAGTTGAATCTTGGGTTATTGGACTTAATTGGGTTTAGTTACTGATCTTTGCTTATCTTCAAACTTAATTTTCATTATGATATTGCTTGTACAAGCCATATTCGAACTTAATTTTCATTATGATATTGCTTGTGCAAGCCATATATGGAGCTACAGACCTCCAAATTGGACAATCTTCATAGACCTTTCTTTGTATATTATGGCCCAATTTTGCGACCTTGGTTGGTGGACCTTGGGGCTGAAAATTCCTTTGGCATATACCACCTTCCTTGGAATTTAGAGTATGTAATAAATAGTAGTTGGTAAGCAGGGTTAAGGGAGATATTTTTAGGATTTTTCAGATTTTACATACTTGGATTTTGGGAGGTTTCTTGGATCACAAGTTTTCTCTCTATTCTCTCTCTACTTCTAGGTTTCCTTTGTGTTTTTATGCTGCGTTTTTTGTGATGATTGTCATGGAAGTCTAGACTCTTTTATCAATTCAAGGTTCCATGATTGTGGTTAGGTTTGAATTCTTGGATTCTTTATTATGCAAATTATGTTATGCCTCTATTTTCTTTCCAATTCTTGACATGTTTTCATGATTATGATTTTGCTTGATGTTTTGGATTATGTTTGGTTAGGATTGATTAATCCAAATTTAATCAAGGTTAGGTAATCAATTGATCACCTAAATCAACCAATTAAGTGCTTGAATCCATACATAATTAGGGATTGCGATTGTGATATCAATTTGTAGGGACGAATGCTAAATGATTGTCTAATGAATCTTCAGTTGATATGAATTTGCACCCTTATGTGAATTGTGATAACAAAACTACATGATTGGATCCTTGGATTTGTATTACATAATTTTGTTTTCAATTTTGTTTTGCATAAATTCTGTTATACATTTTGTTTTCTACATAATTTTGTTTACATACAAACTCCAATTTTTAGTATTTAATTTAATTTCTGTTCAACAAGATTAGACATTACATGATTGTTTCCTTGAGAGATTCGATACAGGTTAGTCCTTATACTGCAAAATTGAGGAAAATATAGTGATATTGATAGGTTTCAACAATATTATTAGCAAACAATTGGTGAGGGTGAGTGGAGCGACTGGGCACTACTGGACAACTGGACACAAGGGAGAGGCGTATGGCAAATTGGAAAAAGGATTAAGGGTTTTTGGAATTTAGGGGTGTGACATACTAAAAAAAGAGGTAGAAAATTATTAAAAAAAATTTAAAATACCAGATTAAGTTTAATAGAAATATTATATTATTAGCTAATAAGTACTTTATTTTTTTTTTCATAATTTATAGTTATTTAAATATATATACAAATATTTGAAAAATATGATTTATAAATACTTTAATTATATATAATATTTTAAATAATTTTTTTATTTATTTAAATATATTTACATACAATATTTTAAATATATAATTTGTTGTTATTTAAATATATTTATATACAATATTGTAAATATATAAATTTGAAATACCTTTTTTATATACAATATTTTAGATATATAATTTCTAAACAATTTATTTATATACAATATTTTAAAAAACTTTGTTTACATACAATATTTTAAAATATAATTTACAGTTATTTAAATGAATTAGACACCTAAAAACTATATAATTATCTTAAGTTAAAATATTCTTTATTACCTTAATTATCTTAACTAATATTAGTGATAAGGATTTAAAGTGAATACTAACAAAATGTCAATGACTGAACAAATGACACAAATTTTTACAATGGTTAAATGACATGAATTTGGGCTAGCTTGGTTTAAACTCAACAAGAAGTTAAAAGATGGAGGGGTCTCTGAAACGGTCAAAGAGGACCCAACAACGGTCAAACTTTGTATACATTTTTTGAGCGTAGCTCTGGTAATTTATGAACTTGTTTTAAACCTTTAAATAATTGTTATCAAGAGTTAGGCCTCTTTAAGGGACAAAGAGGGCACAATAGTGACTCTACGTTTGTACATATTTTTGTAGTGCAACCATGACTCTTTTAGGACTTGTTTTTAATCTTTACACAATTGTTTATAAGTGCTATTTGTCTGTAATAAACGTTGTTGGATTTTCACTTGGGCTTGGAAGCCAAACCATGTTCTTTTAGGGCCATAAAAACCAAAACTAGTGTCACCTTTTACTAGGCCTATACAATTGCGTTTTTGGCTAGCTTTTGGGATTAGATTAGAATTGTTAAACATGATTAGTGTATACCTATGTAATGTTTTATTGTAATTATCTTAATCACTTTTTGATTAGAATGAAATGTGAATTACACTTTTCAGAGACTTACTTATTTAATTCCAATGAATTAGTGAAAAAAATATTCATCTCTTTCTCCTTCACATATTTCATTTCTTCTTTCAATTTACATTCCTACATTTTGTAGACCTAATTTTTAAAATTCTTAAACTAGTGTTACCAGATGATCCTTGGTTGTAACAACTTTTTGGGTCTTTACATTAGTCTTACCACTATATTCAAATTACTAGATTATTGACAATTTTAATTATTTATTTATACAAAAATTTATAGCTAACTGAATAATAATTTATCATGTGCATTACATAACCTATATATATTAACTTAAATTGTCATATTAATTATTCTTTGAAATTAATTAAATATAAATAAAATAATTTGATATTTACATTAAATAATTTTTATTTTTAGATATTTAAAATTAATTATTAAATAATATAAAATTTGTAAATTCTAATTTCTTCTTATTTTATTAATTATATTTATATTTATTTATTTATTAATATAGACTTTGAAAATTCTAATTTTCGGTGCTACCCTATACAACATCAACGACAAAATTTGTTTCGGTTGCTAATTTGTACTAGATATTATATCTTTTAGCGATTGAAAAATTTTAGTCTTTAAACGACATAACTTTAGTGGCGGAATTTTGTTTCAGTCACTAATTTGTATTGTATTTATATCTTTTAGCAACGATATATTTGGTTGCTATCCTATACCTCCATTATCGATGAATTATTTTTGGTCGCCAATTTGTGCAGTATTGATACTTTTAGCAACAGAACCACTTTCAGTCATTGTTTCTTAAATATCGTCACAGTTTAGCAATCGAGTTATTTTGGTCGCTAACCGTTTGGAGTTGCAAAATAGTTGCGAAAAGTTATTTAAATTTTTATTTTTTTTAGCCCTAAAATTAGCGATCGATAATGTTTACGACTACGTATTTCGGTCGTCAAAGTGGTCACTGGCTATATCCAGCAACCAAATAGTGATCTGTGGCTAGGCGGTTGCTAGGAGCGACAAAAAAATTTTAGTAGCTAAATTCGATTATTATTTTGTATTTTTCTAGTAGTGATATATAAATGATGTGACTTTTAATATATATGATCAGGAAGATAATATTAAATAATTCAATGAGTAGATTGATGATTTTGTATTTTATATAAAAATATTAAATAGTATAATTATAAAAATATAAAACCTAGTGTGACAACACTAGGTGTCATGTTTTTATACTAACACTATTTTTTTAGTTTTAGAGACTAATGTAACAATGATATACACTTTCAGAGATTAAAATGATGATTTGTTGCAAAATCACATATTCATATTTTTTAAGTTGAACGATTCATTAAATCTTTAAAGATATTGGTTTAAGGTTTGATGATTCCATTGTGGTTGAAAGTATAAAAAATATGAAATAAAATATAATTATTAAGTAATTTACTATTTTTAAGATCAAATTATTAATAGAAGTAAGTTGTGACAAATTTATTTTTTGTACTATACATATTTTAATAATTTTATAATTATCTTATTTAGTGTTTGACTATACCCAGACATGACCAACCATAAAGAAGAAAATACGTGGGAATAAAAAGATAAATTAATGTAATGTGTTTGGCTAAATTATATTTTTGGTAAGTAAGAATATAATGTGATATTATATTTTTCAAATTTTCAATTATTCGTGGGATTCACATTTCATGAGACTTTCAATTATTACAACTTATTTTACAAATTATTTTCAATTTTTGTGGGATTCACGTTTCAATTATTAGTTGAATTCCATAGTTTTCATGTAGATATATTTAATGGGACAAATTTCACATGAAGACAATTTCGAAATTATGCCTCAAAATTGAAAAAACGAGCATTGTTTTAGAAGGGGAAGATTAACTCAAATTTAATAGTTAAAATATCAAACTAAATCTTTTAAAAGATAAATGATCAAATTGAATTTTTAGATAAGAGATAAAAAAACATAATTTAACTTATACATTTTTATGTCATGAAAATATGAAAATATATCATTTTTTGGGAAAGCTTTTCTTGTGCATTAAGGAGTCAAACTTGACCTGCCAAATAAATTAAAGCTATTAAATGTGTTTATTAATTATTCATTGGCTTCCAATGTATGTATGCTCTTAACATATTATTTCTTTATGAAAAAAAAAATCAAAAGTGTATTGTGCCTACCTATGAGTAAGAAAGAAAAAAACAGAAGTTATGAAAATATTTTTGGATGAATATTTTTAAACTTGAACTGACATCTATAAAAGACAAACCAATTATTTCTCTCCATCAATGAGTGATTTTTAGGTTGTCATTAGTAGCAAAAGACTTAGTAAAAAACTAAACTTCAAACTTTAGTTAATAAAAAAAAGTCATATATGTTGGAAAAAAGACCAAACATACATCTCTTGCATTTGAAGTAAAAAAAGGCTTTTTTTTTTATTCACACCTTCCAATTTCCTGAGCACCTTTATTTTAGTTATTATTATTCAAAAGAGTGTCTTTGGCTATTTACACCTTTCATTTACTAAATGCATTGCCATATATATATATATATATATTTGTTGCTTCCAAAAATATTCTTTTATATAAAATAATAAAAACCTTATTTTTTATCTTTTGAATCTTATTTTTGGATCCCATCTTTATTATTCTTAACCCTAATTTTATACTTTATTATCATTACACTTTAAACTCTAAGTTTACACCCTTCATCTTTATTACGTTACTCGTCTTCTTCGTGATAAATTCATACAAACTTGTTTTAATAAAAGAAGTAATGCTTGAGAAGAAAAATGCCGTTGAGAGGAACTACGGAACATCGATGTCTATTGAAAATGAGAAAGATCAATAACAAGAACAATATCTCCAAAAGAGAGGGTATAAGAGAATAAATGGAATTCAGTAGAAGAGGGTTTTCGAAAACAAGAACAAAGGAGGTAAAGACAAACTATTATTTGAAATAAAACCAATAAAAAGGAAGGAAATTTAAATAAATATACAAATAAAAAAAAGATATAGTGAGCACATTGAGAGGAACAAATAGTAAAAACCTTTTTTTTTTTTTTTCAAAACTTGCTTAGGCCTTACTCACTTTTGAATTGGTCTGTATTAAACAAATATATTTATAATTAGAAGCATTCATGAACCTTGAAGTTTATGCCATAAAAAGGCTAAAAACTTAGCAAATTGTCAAAATGGACTCAATTGATTATTGTTTATTTTTATTTCCAAATTTAGGAGCACTAATTATATTTATAATTAGAGGTGGTAGAGGCTTTATGCGAAGAGCGTATGTGGTTTGGAGGGAAGATGGTGTTTCTCTTATCCAAAGCAAAGAAAACCCCAATGAATTTTCCTGATTGTCATTGAGATGGTAAGAAATTCATTTTTACATGTTGCAAAAATATTTGTATATTCCACTTAATTTTTTATTGCATCTGATAGGGCTTTTGTTTCTGTTGCAGGGGAATTTGGGAAGAGATTTTGCTTATGAAATCTTCACATTTACCCCCAAATATGTAGCCAATGAATTGTAATTATTCGGTAGGTAATGTTCGGTGCACTCATGCCACATCTCCTACAATATAATTTACAGTAAGTCACAAACGTTTCTTCTGATCATTGCATAAACTATTAATATGCTCTCAGTGGATTTTAATATGGGGTCATTGAACATATTTTTGGAGTCCTTTATCCCCCACACATGATTCCATTAACATATAATGATTTTGCTCCTTAATAAAGAAATTGTCTACTATATACTATTTGGATAAGAAATTTGATGTGCCATATGACACTCTATATTAATTTATAATTATTGAGTTTGTGGAGCATGAGCAAATGAACTATTTGTGAATGCCCCAAAGCTTCTACTGCTATGTTCTTGTCTTTATGCTACCCATATATTTACAAGTATTATCTTACTACTTTGTTGAGTGTACTTGATTTCAAGACTATCGAAAGTTTAGCCCTAGTTAAACTTTGATTCATATCAATGTAGAAGGTTGCTATATAGGGTTATTTTTGCATTTTTTAAATAAAAATGTTAAATATCAATCGCATTATATTAAATTAAACATATTATATATATATATATATAAATTTATCCAACATTAATTAATTTTATGTTTATTTTTTTTTGTCACTTCACTAATTGTACCATATATTTTTTTCTCTTTTATCCTTTCTTTTTTTTATTGTCTAAATAACAATTTTCTTATATTAAATTTGAATGCTCATGAGTCATGGTAAATATAAACTCATCCTAATTATGAGTAACCGCAAGTAGATGGTTTGGAAATGTGAGATGAATACTAGTAAAAGTCTTGAAAGGAATTAAGAAGAGATGGTTAGATGGAGAATAACCTAATAATCTGAGTTACAAGGAAACTAGAAAAATTCACCGAATAAAACTATTTAAAGGGATTTAGATCTAAATGATTTTTTTTTGTAATAGGATCGTAAATATCATTGATGCAAACAAATATTTATATCATTGTAGGAATGTCACCCACAACATAAGCTTAATTTTGACCTGCATCATATCACATCTTAAGTAAGTCTTTAAAAGTAATTAACTCCTCATTTTCAGTGCTAATTTTTCTAGTAAAGCCTATTAGTATTATTTTTCTCGTAACTTTAACAAATAAGGATTCCAACCAGTTTGTTCCATTGAAACCTAAAACATATGGCTTTTAATTATAAAATTTTCTGAAATGAATATTTATTTATTACTAGCTTTTCATGCAAAGTTAGGTTCATTTTGTGCAAATTTAGGAAAAGGTTATGAGGCACAAGTACCTCCACCTCCTGCACGCAGCGAATGTAGTATTCTTATATTATTATTCTAATGAAATCAACAACCAATTATGAAAATAAATATAAATAAGATTTTATGTGAATATTATATAGATGTAATGATATAAATTAGAAGTTAAAATGAAGTAATAAGGGGATTTTAGTTACACTTGACTTATTCTCGTATAGGTGAAAGTTGAAATACATGAACGAAACATTTACTTTTGATTCTTTCTTCACTAAGTGTAGATTCATTGCTCCTTTTATAGCTTCTAAAATCTACCTTCAAAGAACCTTTATGTGTCAAGATTGATTTTCTCATAAAACTTAACTGTATATAAAACATGTTTATCTCTTTTGCTAGCAAGCAAGTCAAAGTTGATGTTTAACTTCTTAACTTAACAATTTTGATCAATTCTTATTCAATTGATATGTGGTTGAAAGCTGATGCAGTACTACTACGACTAATGCTTTGACATGTGGAAAAAAGATATGCCTCGTACATATATATTACAAAAAATTTCCTATTTAGCAATTGTTAAAATTGGTTGCTATTCTGATAAAATCAGTCGTTAAATGCATTAACAATCGATTTTGAATAATTGCAAAATCCCAGTTGCTAAGCCATTTAGTGATCAATTTTTGTTCAGTCTTTGATTTGTAATTGAAGATTCGATCTAAATTCGATCTAAATTCATGAGTGGGTCATTGCTGTTTCCAATCGCTAAATTGGTCACTGTATAAAAGAAAATTAAAAAACCCATTTCGATTGATAAATTGGTCTATGTATAAAAAAAAATGAAAAAAAACCAATTTCAGTTGTTAAATACGTTGCTAAAAAAGGTTTTGGTCACTAAATTGATTGCTAAATTAGACTGATTTTAGTTTTTAATAAAATTCATTATTTGACGTTTGACAACCAATTTAGCAATTGAATATTTTGGTCGCTAATTTTGTAACTTTTTTAATACAATAAATAATATATAGATTTTAACCTGTCAAATAATTATAAATAACAAAGGATCAATAAATTCTAAATGAATAATTATATATAAAACTATTAGCAATTAAAAGTATTAACAAAAAATATAGTATTTGAAGATCAAAATAACCATCAACGTAATCATATTAAGCATTGTGAACGTGATTTGTTAGCGCATCATCATGATTAATGTACTAGGAATTTTTCATCATGGTCATCATTATTATCTGGTGGTGTAGGGTTCGACACAAGTGATTTAAGCTGCAAGTGTTGTAAAATGTATTTGCTCACTTTACTCACTTTGTTCCTCGTGATTATAATTGCACCACTTTTTCCTCAAGTGACTTCTCATTACCTTCTTTTGTAATAAGTTTATTATTCAATTTATGAATTGTCTTGCACATCTCTTCTATTTGTTGTACCATTAACATCTCAATCAAATTAGTTAGAATACGTGTTGAGTGGATGAACTTGTTGGTTAATCTGCCAAGTCCATATTCATTCCCTTTTTCATTCTTACCTCCAACAATGTTGTAATATACGTCATTATCATTGTTAGAGGCAGAAGATGAGTCATTTGTATATATGCCTTCCTCTGTGGTAGATTGTTGGAGTACTTGTCGACGTTGTTGATATTTCACCTTCAAAATAAAGTTGAATATTTATTATGACTTCTATTAACTATTAATAAACTTTAAAGTAATGTTTAAAAAGCTAAAAGATTGAATTTTCATCAAGTTCATGAGTTTTGTCATTGACCCATTCTCTAGACTTTAATTTTTTGTTTTCTCCACCACCTCCTAAGCACTTGGAGGCCATTGAAGCTCTATAACATAAATTTAAATAAAAGTTCAATTTGTAATATATCCAATCAATTAAATTTAATTTAAAGAAATTAAGTAAAATAAAAAGTAAATAAAATTACAATTTTTTCATAGTGAGCTACAAAGATATAGACCCCCCACAATAGGTTGAGACTCCCTTACCAATAACTCAATTTGCCTTGGCAATATAGCTCTTGTTCTGGAAATATGTAGAACCCTAATGTTCGTCCAAGGCTGGTCGGACATTGACTGAAATCCAATTCACATGATCATGACCATTTCTAATCTTGTGCATTGCAATTTTCAAAATGCATGAACCCTTTTTCTCAAAAATAGCTCTAATACTTTGCTCCTATTGCGGGTCCCACCTATACTCTTTCTACATTAAAAATGAGTTAAGCAACAAGGAAAATATGATAAATAATATAATTGAAATTGAACCATAATTTAAATTACCTTAAACTCTTCGAACCACATGTCATGAACTTGAAGTCATACCTTATTCCAAGTCAGCCATGGTTCATCAAATTTCTATCTAGTGATCCATGAGATCATAGCAGAAGGGCCATGTGTTGGTGTAAATCTATGGAAAGGGATATTGTCAATGTCATATTTAAAGAATATTATTTAAAAGATTAACTATTATATTAAAATTTACTTACTCTTTATCAATTGCTTGAAGGAAAGGCCTTTCATCCACTGGATGTTCAAAGTGTAGAGATTGATATTCAAGTGTTAATGAATCTTCAAGTGTTAATGAATCTTCTAGTGTTGAAGGTGTGACAACTATAGAAGGTATAGTAGGAATGGAGTCATTTACAAAGGTAGGTTGTGGTTCCTCTTCAATCGTAGGAAGTGCGCCCTGTTGGATAATATGAATTGTTGACTCTGAGGTTGAGATGTGAATGGTAAAAGTGGGAGAGTTGATGGTGGCTAGAGCTCTCCTACCAACACCACGACCTCTGCCACGATTAGATGGTCTACAAAGTAAACTATTAGATCTTTAGTAAAAAAGAAAGTAACCTAACTTATAAGAGAAAACTCAAACCTGGTCGTTTTCTCTATACCAAATTGTGTCACTTATCTTTCCCCTCATAATCACTACAAGTAATTGTTACAAACAATGGTCATACAAATGTAGATAAGAATTAACACAAGAAATGTAATTCATCTTAATGTATGAATTACGTAAGAAGTATTTGTATCATTAAATCACTCTCAATCTCACCTTCACTTGATATGTATGCGTCCTTGTTTGGTTCATCCAAGTTTTTTGATCTAATAATTATCTACCACTTTTTCTCCACCACTATCAATATCAGCAAGAGAATCGTTAACGACATTTGGGTCAATATGCAACACTACTTGAAGTCCAACAAAGTCACCATCTTGCTCAGTCTTAGTTAATATACTATGAATAATTCTACTCCTAGCCTTTGTCTTGATTATAGTTAACAAGTTGTGATGTCCCTTAGGATATGATGTATAATAAACTTGTTCAACTTGTTGTGTAAATATGACTGGGTCGTATGCTTTATTATATCTTCGTGATTCTCGTACTTCAACGATCTCATATTTATTATGTACTTTTGTCCCTATATTAGGAGTGTTATCAAACCAATCACACTTGAAGAGAACTAACTTCATTATTGGGAAACCAGTATACTCTTGTTGAATGATATCAGATAACTTTCCATAAAAATCAGATTCTAATTGACCATAGTTCCTTGTACATAAACACCATGATTTAAAGAATTCATGCCTTTGCTCCAGAGAATAGTATGGAATTTATATCCATTTATAATATAGATAGGCCATGATTCAACTTTTCTCTTAGGCCTTCATGCCAAATTAACCAACAATGAGTCTTGAATATTATTTTATGAATTTAGAACCTAAAAATTTTAACGATGAACATAATGCATTATATTAATATGGACAAAATAATAGGTAAATTATACAAAAAAGTGTTAACCTACATATTGTTTGAACTATGCAGGAAATTTTGACGAAATGTCATGGTCAATTTGAGCATCTGAAGCTGTGGGATTAAGCTCTCTTAAAATGTCAATATAAATACTACAATGAAAAATTTGATTAAGCATAGTCGTTAATATATCATCATTAACATGTATAATTAGAATTGTAAATTATGGTGAACAAAATATACTCTTAATACGACTGAACCTCTTCACAATTTAGAAGAACATTTATTTTTTTTACCATTTAGTGGCTGAAATTTCGGTTTCTAACTAACACAAAACCACCACTTTAGCGATGGATTTCTCATTCAGTCGCTAAATTGTTACTCTTTTTGTGACCAAAATTTTTCGGTTGCACTTATAAGACCACCGACGACTTTAAATAGATCATGAAAGCCTACAACCTCCATTTAGTGACGGAAAGCTGTTCAGTTGCTATTTTTTTTTTTCACAAAGTCAAACTTTAGCAACTGATTCACTCAGGTTGCTAAATTTAATCATAATTCGGTCGCAAATCATTGCTAAGTAGTTGTGCGTATATATTCAATTTTTTCCTTTATCTAGCGTCAGAATTAGCGATTGAAGTTTTTAGCAACCACGATATTTAGTAGCTAATTCGATTGCTAAGTAACACCAACAATCAATGTATTTTTTTGACAAAATTGGTTGCTAATAGCGACCGAAAATTTCCGTTATAGTGAATTTGGCATAAAATAGTCTCAAATTTTATTCACAACATTAATTAATGCTAAAAATTTCTTCAGTTAGAAGCCAATAATTAATGAATTCATTAAATAGCTTTAATTTATTTGTAGGGCCAAGTTTGATTTTTCGTAAAATATGTAACAAAAGGTTTTATTCCCAAGCATTATCTTTTCATACTTTTAATACACACTACTAGAAAATTTTAAATTTGTTACAAAATAATTAGCTATAAAATTTTAAAATCAATAGTTATTTTATAGTTAATTTCTAGTAAAAATAATTAGCTACAAAATAACTATAGTATTGGTGGTAGCATGAAATAAGTAGCAAATTCGCTAAGAAAATAATCTTATTTAATTTGTAGTAAATTTTTAAAATTTGTAGTTATTTTCTAACTAATTTGTAGTAATAAGAAGTATAAATGAATATAGCTTAAATTTAGCCAGAAAAAATAATATTCTAGTTAATTAATAGTTAATTAAGTAGAATTTAACTACTAATTTAAATGGTAGCTAAAATTAGTAACAAAATCAAAAAAATCTTGTAGTAATATATTATATTAATATATCTTTATATCCTCAAAAAATTATTAGATATTGAAAAAATGTTGATGA
Source organism: Mucuna pruriens (assembly GCA_025330945.1). Classification (NCBI taxonomy): domain Eukaryota; kingdom Viridiplantae; phylum Streptophyta; class Magnoliopsida; order Fabales; family Fabaceae; genus Mucuna; species Mucuna pruriens. The sequence continues at coordinate 1,373,173 of JAENHJ010000498.1, forward strand.
GTGCTTCACATCTATCGTATGGTGAGCCAGGAAAAACAATTATTTAAATAAATACAACACGAAAATCAATTCCTCTACAAGATTTTATTGATTTTGCTACTAATTTTAACTACCATTTAAGTTAGTAGCTAAATCCTAGCTAATTAACTATTAATTAATTAGAATATTATTTTTTCTAGCTAAATTTAAGTTATATTTATTTATACTTCTTATTACTACAAATTAGCTAGAAAATAACTACAAATTTTAAAAATTTACTATAAATTAACTAAGGTTATTTTCTTAGTTAATTTGCTACTTATTTTATGCTACCATTAATATTATAGTAATTTTGTACTTAATTATTTTTACTAGAAATTAGCTACAAAATAACTATTGATTTTAAAATTAGCCACAAAATTATTTGATAGCAAATTTTAAATTTTCTAGTAGTGCTCATCACATCTTTCTTCTATCTATAATTTGAATTTAAAATTAATACATTACCTAATGCTATTTTATTATTTTTTATATTATATATTTTTTAATATTTGTATATTACTTAATCTATTATATTAAAGATTTAAAAATATTATTTAATTATTTTTTGCACAACTGTAGTGAAATCATCAATCCTAAACCAAATAGTAGCTTCGTCGATTTAATGATAAATTCAATTTTAAAATTATTAATGCATGATATATACCATTTTCCTTTTTCTTGGTCACGAGGAATGTGACATTTAACTTAAAATTTTTATAATAATAATTATTTAATATATTTATTTTAATTTGAATATAAATAGATCGAATAATAAGAAATTAATATTTTTTATATTCTATAAAAAAATAAAAATAGGAGGTGGATGAGTAGTGGATATCTTTTTCCAAAAAAAAAAATGTAAACAAGTTGTACGATTAATTAATGAGATGGTAATTATTTTGGAATGAGATAACCACGTCCTTCGGTCCTTTATCCTTCACAAAAGATATCAGAGAGACAAAAAACAAAATGAGATAACTAAAAAAACATTCAAATGACATGTAATAAGTTCCAATTATTGTCATGTAATATATGTGAACTTCAATATGAAGTGTTCATATACTGTAAATTTATTTAGCAAATTAAAAGCAAGGAAAAATGGCAACTCATGGAATGAGATGGGCCATGCCATTGTTGAGAACTTGGGGAATTTTGCTTTCTTCCTCATTTTGAGGTAGGCCAGAGACTTGAAGAGGCTCCAAGCTGTGTGATGAGGATGCTGTTTGCATTGCAAGGTGATCAAAACCAGGGTTGATGAAGCTCATCAAGTTGGTTGGAATGGGTGAATTGTTGGAGTATGCTGGCTGCATAGCTACATTATTGTTTGCTTGTTGTTGTGTGCTCTGATGAAGAGTTGCATATGAAGTCCTACTATTTATCAGTTGATTTTGCCTCATAAGAAGCTCCCTTTGCAACGATGCCACCTGAATAGCTTAAAACAAGTCTTCATCATTCATATATTAAATTCTTAACATGAATTTTTGGAGGGGTTCTAGTTGTAGTCAGTATTAGAAAATTTAAAATTTGCTACAAAATAATTTTGTAGTTAATTTTAAAATCAATAGTTATTTTATAGATAATTTTTAATAAAAATAATTAGTTACAAAATTATTATAATATTGATTGGTAGCATGAAATAAGTAACAAATTAGTTAAGAAAATAGTCTTAGTTAATTTGTAGTAAATTTTTAAAATTTGTAGTTATTTCTTAGCTAATTTGTAGTAATAAGAAATATAAATGAATATAACTTAAATTTAACTAGAAAAATAATATTCTAATTAATTAATAGTTAATTAGTTAGGATTTAACTACTAATTTAAATAGTAACTAAAATTAGTAATAAAATCAAAAATTCTTGTAGTGAACTACGAATAAATTTAAATTATTATTGAATACTAAGAGACATATACCCAAAATTTACTGTCACAATTTCACACTTACCTTCAAATGCAATTTTGTTAGGAAAATCTTTTTAGCTTATTCGTAAGTATGTCTTTTTTTCTAAAGAACTAAATATTACATGCATGACCTTTCACAAATTATTAAAGAATAACGGTTCACAATGTCACAACAGCAATTATCAAGATCCACACATTTTTTTAATTTTAGTTATTTATTTCTAAGAATGCATTGCTTAAGTTTTCTCAGGATTAAGCCCCAGACTAACTTAATTTATATTCAAAATTAGTTCTAATTAAAATTTAATTGATGTAACTTTTGAAAAATAAACTATATTTCTGCTAAAAGAAAAAGAAAAAGAAAACAAACACATAAGCACAATGTAGGTAGAGTTTTTGAACTCATGGGTACATGTACTCATGACCCCAAATTGGTCCAAGCCAACTCAAACACTTTGATTCGATTTTGCGGATTGTTCGAGTAGAATCCAATCCAACCCAAGTAAACCTATTGTTCTTTAGGTTGGATATCAGATTTTGGTGTTGAACCTACAAACTCAATCAACCCAACGTGTTGATATGACATACTTTAAATTTTAATTTATTTTTTATATAACTTTATAAAAATAAAAAATGAGAAAAATCATATACAATGTAGCTATTTGAAAGAAAATAAATAAAAGTACATACAATTCAACTATTTAAAGTTATATAAAAATGTCATTGTAATAGTAAGAAAAAATTAAAATTTTTCTAAAATTAAGAAATAAATGAAATTAAAAATTTTCTATATCTATGGACACAACCCAATTTTACCCATTATTGATTGAGTTGGTTTTGTTCGAATTTGATTGGAAAATTACACAAATCTAACCCAATCCAACCTAAACTATTATGATCGGTTCAAGTTATAGGTTTGAAGAAACCCAACTCAAACCGACCTGTGAACACCCCAGTGGAGTTATTCAGAATAGTTGACTTTTTTTTTGTGCATTAATGAAATATGCATATTATAATCCTTGGATGAATATCATATGGCTCAAATATCAATAGCAAGTTTTAAATCTGATTTATCAAGATAATATACAAGTCATTTGATCTTCTTACGACGATTTCAACTATGAAAGCATAGAAAAAGAACTCTACATCTATGGAAAATTCAGATTGAGAATTACTGTGTAACATAGCTCCATTTTTCAAAGAAGTTAACAACTTTATCCTTCAATAAATAACTAAAAGTAAAAAAACACAGGTGCATTAATTAAGCCCATTTTATTTATTTATTTTTTAAAACAAATAAGAAAGAAAAAAGTAGATGTCCCTAAATGTTTATGACACTTTTCTCTAATTAAAATTATAGTTTTCCTTTGATAACTTCGACTGATCTTTTATACAAATTTTTATTACAAAAATTATCAGAATATTACAATTTTAATTAGAAGAAAAAGGAAAAAGCGAAAGGTATACCCCATTTTTGAGTTGTATGGGAGGAAGAAAGAAAGTGATAGAGAAAAAAATTATTGAGGAGAGAGAAATTAATAGATGCGATAAATGATGTGAACGGAAATTAAGTAAATGTAAAAAAAATAAAGTAAAAATATGATGAAAGAGAAACAAAGTGCATATGATAAGGGGTTCAAATATTCCGATTGAATGTGTATGGAAAAAACATTGTTAAGAAGGAACAACCTACTTATGAGTCTCAATTGATCTCTGGAGAAGATTAAAAATATTGGTAATTAATCAAGATACTACTTTATTATCATATTTGTTACAAAAAATAAATAAATAAATAAAATTGAGTGTATGATAATAATAATTGAAAAATACTAAAAGCATCTAAATAATTTCATTTAAGTTTTTTCTATAATAAAAATATTAAAATAAAAAGGCTCACAATTAGTAAGAGTGTAGATATTTTAGTAATCAGACAAACCTACTGCTGAAAAGAAACAATGGTGGAGAGACAACCATAAATTGGATCAGCTAGCCTTGCCCGAGCCTCATACAATAAGGAAACAACCATTTGGTGGCGTTGGTCCAGTGCGACATTCGACAACATTTTTGACACATTATTTGCGCCAAACACCTTGTGCACTATTGCAAATTGTTCTAAACCCTGGTCAGATGCAAAGTAGGGTGCAAAAACGCACTGAACGCAACATTTCCTCTTCATATACTTGCAAGCCCCACATGGAGGTGTTGATGCTCTTGACTTAGCACACTTTTTGTCTGTGCCCTTACCTATACATTTATTAATCACTCTAGAAGTGGCTTCATCACCACCCTCTTGTGGCTGATCGGCCATGCTATGTTTCTAACAATAATAGAGAGCAAGAGTGAAAGCAATGGAATTGATGCTTCTCTTTATATAGTGTGTGAGGGGAGGGGGTGAACATTGGTCATGTGAGTGAGTTGGCAAGGTAAATATGCTAAGTTTTTTTCTTGAAAAGAAAGAGGTGTTGCTATGTAGCTTAGGTTCTAAATTTTTTTATTATACATAAATAATTTATGAAAATAAAAAAATATTGGTTGGGAGGGTGTTTCTCAAATGATATATTAAAATAACTATAAAATATTTGTTGTGTAAAATTTTGGTCTTTTAGAAAAAAAATGATATTAGATTTTTTAGTTTTTTTATTGTTCATAGGATTCAATTTTCACATGATTTTTTTACCATTTTCATGACTTTTTTTTGTTTGAATATTTATTAGGTTATACAGTTTTCATATGGATGAATTTAATGAGATAAACTTCATGTCATGAATCTATAAAAAGAAGTTCAAAATCGTGCTAAAAAAATCGAAGAATGATTATTGTTTCGGAATGACAACATTAATTCAAATTTGAGAGTTAAATGACCAATTAACTCTTTTAAAAAATAAATGACCAAAATACATTTTGGGATAAGGGGTAAAAATATAATTGAGCCTATATATTTTTATATTAAAAATATGTAAAGATAAATTTTCTTCGGAAAGCTTTTGTTACTTGTTCAGATGGAGTCAAACTTGATCCTACAAAAAAATTAAAGCTATTGAATGAATTCATTAATTATTCATTTGCTTCCAATGGAAGATTGCTTTTAACATATTACTACTTTGTGAAAAAAAAAAAAATTCATGAGCGTTTTGTGCCGGCTTCTAAGTAAGAAAGAAAAATCGATGAACTTATGAAAGTATTTTTGGATAAGTATTTTTGAACTTGAACCAACATCCATGAAAGACAAACTAATTATTTCTCACCACTAACAAGTGGTTTTCAAGTTGTCATTAGTAGTAGGAGACTTTGTTAACAACTAAACCTCAAACTTTAAGTTCATTAACAAAAAATTATTTACTACTAGTTTTTATAAAGTAAAAATGTCATATAGGCTGTAAAAAATACTTCACATATATATGACTTTCATCAAAAGTATAAACATTTCTTTCAAAATTTGCTTTAAACCTCACCCATTGTTGGGTTGAGCCTATATTCAACAACCACTGAAAAAAAAAAAAAATTTTTTAGCAACTGAAATAGCGACGAAACAAATAGGACAAAAAGATTGCATTTTGCGATCGATTTAACGACTGAAATTCAAAAAAAAAAAAAAAATTTAGCGACCGAAAAAAAAAAGTCAAAAAATACATAAAAAATACCAAAATAGCGACAAAACAGAAAAGGGAAAAAAGTTGCATTTTGCGACCAAAATTTAGAAAATAAAAAATAAAAAACAATTTAGCGACAAAAAAGAAAAACATCAACAAATAAATAAAATATATATTAGTGACAAAATAGAAGAGGACAAAAAACTTGTAATTTTAATCGAATTAGCGACCGAAATTCAGAAAATAAAAAATAAAAAAAAACAATTTAGCGACAGAAAATAAAAACGTGAAAAAATAAATAAAAAATATATATTAACGACCTATATAGCGACAAAACAGAAAAGGACAAAAAGGTTGTATTTTGCGACCAAATTAGTGATCGAAATTCAGAAAATAAAAAAAAACAATTTAGTGATCAAAAATAAAAACGTTAAAAAAATTAAAAAAATCTATATTAGCGACTAATTTTCAAAATTTCGAAAATCTTTTTCCCTCTAATTTTTCCCTCTCTTTTTTCCCATTTCCTTTTATTTAAACTCTCCTCCTCTCCCTACCTATTCTACCTTTTACTCACTCCCTTCTCTCCTTCCTCCGTCACCGCTGTTGCCACCGCTGCCGTCATCGCCACCGCCGCTACCACCACCGCCACCACCTCCCTCGCCTCCCATCCCTTCCTTTATCTTTTCCTCTTTATTCTCCACCCACCTCTCCTCCTTTTTCTCTTCCTCCACCACCACTACTACCTCTTCTCATTCCATACCTCCTTCCACTCCTTTATCTCCTCCCTTCCCTCTCTTCCCTCCATTCCTTCTCCTCCCTTTCTCTCTTCTCCCTTCTCCCTCCTCCTTCCTCCCTCCCCCAACCACCAACCAACAACCACCGCCACCCATCTACTTTTAAAAAAAGATTAGTGACCGATTTAGCAATCAAATTATTTAAAATAAAAAATAGCGATCAATTTAGCGACCAATTTTTAATATATTAATAATTTAAATTAAGAAAAGCCAATGGATATTTTAAAAGCGGTCGCTAATTCCGTCACTAAGCCATTTAGCGATATCCAACATTAGCAACCGATTTTTTAGGTTTAGCGATCTTGTTAGTTTCTAAACTTGAAATTTTTTGTAGTGAACTATATTTATGATTAGAAGCATTCATTAACCTGAAGATAAAGGCTAGCAATTTAGTTGATTGTTAAGATGGACAAAAATTGATCATTGTTTATTTTTTTTTCCAAATTTAGGAGCACCAATTATATGTGGAGGCTTTATGCAAAGAGCGTTTGGTTCAACGGGAAGATGATGTTCCTCTCATTCAAAGCAAAGAAAACTGCAATGAGTTTGTTGATCTGATTGTTGCGAAGATTGTATGAAATTCACTTTTTAGTTTCTTTGAATGTTGCAACAATATTTGTATATTCCAATTAAACTTTTTATGATGAAATCTTGCATCTAATGGGTTTTGAGTGAAATTATTGGATCAATGTGATGTTTATTTCCTACTCAAAACTCACTTGAAATCCACTTTACAAAATAATCTATTGAAATCTACACTACTAAGAAAGCATGATTTAGCAATTGAAATAATTCGGTCACTAATAGCCATCGCTTTTGCGACTAAATACGGAAAGGATAGTTGTTTTGATCTTAGCGACCGAATAAGTGACGAAAAAACTCGTTGCTAAAATAATCAATTGCTAATTCAATTGCAAAAGAGAAAACAATATATGTTATCTTTTAGCCACCGATTTAGCCACCGACTACATTCCGTCACTAACATATGATGTATTACTATTAATTGAAACACTCCTCCCCATCCTCCCTTTAACTTTCACTCACTCCCTCCCCTTCGTCATCGCCACCTTTATCGCCTCTCCTCCTCCCTCCTCTCCTCCTTTCTCTCCTCTCGCCACCACCACTACCTCTTCTCCATCCCCTTCCTCCCCTCTTCCTCCTTCTCTTCTCCCTCATTCCTTCTGATAGGTCGCCTCCCTCCTTTGACATTGCCCAACCGACGGTCACTCGATCTAATTTAAAAAAAAGCAACAACTTTAGTGATCGGTTTAGCGACCAAATTTTTTAAAATAAACATTAACCATCAAGTTAGTGATCGAATTGTTTAAAATGCAAAATTAGCAACCTATTTTTATATAAATAATTAAAAAATAAAAAGTTAGCCACCGATTAATGTGACTTTTTTTTGGAAAAAAATAGCAATCGAATTTTCAGACTCCAATTAGCCATTGAACCAATTCGTTCGCTAAATTACTTAGTGACTAAGGTTTTTGTGACTGACACACATCGGCTATTGCGGTGGCTAATCCATTTAGGCATTGAAATCCAAAAATAGCGACTGACTTTTTACGTTTGGCGATCGAGTATGGTGGTCGTTAAACTTAAAATTTTTTTTAGTGCTATATCTTTTTTAATAGTAGAAGATTTTTTATAAGTCCAAACAAATCTCAATTCAATACCATCGAATTTTATTACTCTCTTAAAAAAATCCTAATAATCTTAATTGAATACCATATTTTGTTACCCTTTATAAAAAATCCTAATAGTCTTAATTGAATACTATAAGACTTATTTATATTATTTAAAAGTCTTGATTGAATATCAAAACAAAAATTTATCCAAAAAAACTGTTAAAAGTTTTTAAAATCCTAATCCAATACCTTGTAAAAGATGGTTAGATGGAGAACAACTTGATAAATAAGAGATACAAGGAAACTAGAAAATCTCGTCGAATGAAACTGTTAAAAGGGATTTAAATCTAAATGGTTTTTTCCATTATAAAAAATTGTGTTTAGCGTTTGCCAAAATCAATCATTATTTTGGTAAAATTAGCCGCTAATTGCGTTAGTGACCAATTTTGCATAGTCATAAAAAACCTGTTAAGCCGTTTAGCGACTGATTTTTATTTGGTCTCTGATTTGCTATCAAAAATTTCGGTCGCTAAAGACATGAGTCGATCGCTATTGTTTTCAGCCATAGTTTAACGTGCGACCAAATTTAGCGACTGAATGATCAATCACCAAAAAAAATAGAAAAATTTAAATTAATATTTGTTGTCACTAAATCAGTCATTGTATAATTAAAAAAAAATCCCATTTGATTACTAAATTAGTCGCTATATAATAAAAAAAACTTAGCTTGGTCGCAAAAAAAGGTTTATGGCCCTACATTGGGTTGATTTCTATTTTAATAAAATTCATTATTTGACATTTTGCGATTGATGTAGTGACCGAATTTTTAGGTCGCTAATTTTATAACTTTTTTTTAATACATGTTTGTAATAGGTAATATATAAATTTAAACCTGTCAAATAATTATAAATAATCAAAAGATTAATCACATTATAAATAACAAATGATCAATAAGTTCTAAATGAACAATTATATATAAACCATTAACAATTAAAAGTACCAACAAAAAAAAATATATTATGTGAAGATCAAAATAACCATCAACATAATCATCATAAGAACATATTAAGCATCATCAATATTAACATATTAAGCATTGTTAACATGTTCCTCATTATTATCTGGTGGGTGAGACCTAGCATAAGTGATTCAAAATTTTGCATGTGTTGTAAAAAATAAGTTGCATTTGTTGATTTTGTTGTCGTATTTGTTTACTTTTCTCCACATGATTATGCCTTTGTAGCACCCCAAAACTGTCTAGCCCAAACAATCACAATTGACTTTCCCTTAACCTATAACGATAAAATCCTGAAGATTCTATACGTTATCAACAAACAACCACAGTTGGCTTTCCCTTAACCGATAACGATAAAATCTTGAAGATTCTATACGTTATCAATAAACAACCACAGCTTGACTTTCCCTTTAACCGATAACGATAAAATCCTGAAGATTCTATACGTTATCAGTAACAACCGGAAACAATAAAATCTCCTGGAGATGGGATAAGATACACTCCCATCTCAACCACAGCCTATATAAGGCCTTGCCGCGAATAAGCGGGGGTTGAACAATTTTTCACCAAAAAGCACGAGAGAATTGGAGCACTACGGAAACACTAGGAACATCAAGAGAGAACAAACTTGGACAGAGAAGAGAAGACGACACGGTAGGAAACAGGTAAACTTTTTCTCCTTTCTAATTGGATGGTAGTTTAGACTCATAGGTTGAGGCGCAATTAATGAATTGAGAACTGACTAGTTAAGCCTCAGAGGAATCAATCTATTTAAAACTTCCCTGGTTTCTTCCCCGGCTCTCTCTCACCCCTTCCACGGGCCGAGACCATCTCTAAGCCCCCGAGGCCGAAGCCGATCTCGGCCTTCCCTTGTCCAAACCTCCTCCCACATAAATGGTCATGGCCGAGTTCATCTCGGCCATTGGCTTAGCCTAGCCTAGAACCTAAGCCAGAACTACGTGGATTTTTGAATCCTCGCACTCGAGGTACGAAGGGCAGGAGGCACACCTCGCAAGTCTATTCCCCAAACCAAACCATCCCCATACATAGGATTCCATAGTATCTTTAGTAGTAGTCTAGATTCCATAGTATCTTTTAGTAGTAGTCTCATTTCACAATCTGCGAATGTATGACACTCTTTTTATTGCACAATTTTTATGGCATGAACTATTGCATGGCATTACCATCTCTACCCACACACCGAAACCTAGTAAACCAGCTAGTCTTAGGTAACTGTTAGGTAACAGACATGTCGGGGCACCCTGTGCCCCTAGTGTAACCAACTTCCGAACCCATCTGGTTCAAAGACCAACCTTTATCCTTCCCTTTCGGTTTTCCAGCATTCCTAATCAAAACGCTAGTGGCGACTCCTCCCTAGGCCGAATTGATTTCGCCTACCCCTTAAATTTTCCTTTTCGCTTCATCACAAAATTGGTTGCGACATGCACAACTGCACCATTTTTTCCTCAAGTAACTTCTCCTTAGCTTCTTTTGAAATAAGTTCATTATTTAATTTATAGATCGTCTCATGCATCTTTTCTAGTTCTTTTACCATTGGCATCTCAATCAAATTAATCGGAATACATGTTGAGCAAATAAAGTCTATCAAAATGCTTCCAAGCTTCACCATTAGATGGATAACACAAGAAAGTTGAGTCCTTTTAACTCTGACTATGTTGTCTCATGTGAGATGCAATGACTATTGAAGAGTATAATCCTTTTTGTCTTGGAATGAGTGGAAAGTACCACATTTTCTTAACAAAATTTTTCTTTTCATGTATCGATTGGTTTTACAAACAAAACACTTTGTTAGAGTCTTGTTAGAATTTTCATTGTAATACAACATGCATAATTTTTTGCAACAATCAATTCTCAAATAACCCAAACCTAAATTTGCACCAACTTTCTTGCATGATACACATTTGTTACCATTTTGTTACTTTTAGGCATCGTCTCACCCATCAGTTGGACCATTTGATTAAAACACCCTTCTAACACGCTATAGTCAAATTTCAAGCTTAGAGCTGCCAAAGAAATTGACAATTTTGAGTGATTATCACATCCTTCCCACAATGATGCTTGTGCAATTGCAAGCATATTAAAGAATTTTTGAGCTTGAGGATTAGGATTTTCTTTCATATTTTCTATATGTTCATCATTTGAGGGTCCAACATAATCCATGATCATCTGCTCATAAGGATTCAATTCTTCCCATTGTTCACCACTTTCATAGTATGAACCTACGATCACCATTGGACGAAATTGTGGCAACTCTTCAACGTGGTTTGTTTTAAAATTTTTTAAAACAAATTATTAAATTATATAAATTTTGTAAATCATAATTTCTTTTCATTTATTAATTTATACATGTTAATTATATTTATGTGGATTATTTTTTTAACCATTTAGAGACCGAATTTTTCAGTCTCTACCCAACACAAACTAGCTATTGAAATTATTTCGGTCACTAATTTATTCTATAATATTAAAGGTACACCTTCAGTGATGCATTTCCTTTTCGGTTGCTGTTTTTTCATATAATCAAACTTTAGCGATCAATTTGTTCGGATGCTAAATTTAATCATAATTCGGTCGTAAATTAGTGGCTAACTAGTCGTGATTCAAAACCTCTTACATTAAGAGACAGAATTAGTGACATAAAATTCGGTCATTAAAACCAGCAACCAATTGTTTTTGATGGCAAAATCGGTCGCTATTAACGACTAAAAATATGCGATCACTAAATTTGGTGGCTAAAAAATTTTTCTAATTTTGTAGGAACAGTTGAAGGCAATACCCCAAGGTTGGGGTTTGTCATCGATTTCTAATTTTGTTCTTGTAACATGTGATAGATATTAATTTTCCTTGGATGATACCAATTGAATGCTACTTCTACTACTCTCTTCAACTATGTCTCTACATTTATATTTAGTCAAAAGTCATGCATTAATAGATTGAAACAATGTTGTCCCTTTAGTGATTCCAGCAAAAGTTGATAGATAGGTTGTTGATGAAGACCTTGCAAATCATCGAAACTTGGCTAGGTTGTTGACCTCTATGTCTAGCCATGTGGATTGTACTTCTATTTATTCTTGGGAACAACCATTGTTTTATCTAGCAGATAGCTAAGCTACCTTTTAAGAATACTTGAATCTACTTCAGGGTATTTTCCTTCATATTTTGCTTCTCATTACTTAGTTTCTTCAATTGTATAAATTGAGACATAGTTCTAAGATTTTCAAAGGAAATTATACATATAGTTTGTCTTTATCCACTATTACCTGTTGTCTGAGTCCTTTTGCTAACATTGCTTACTATGTGAAATGCTATGTTCATAACTCATAAGCCAGTTCTGGCATTGTTATTCTGTAATTATTTGGGGGTTCCATTTGACTAAATCTTTGTTGATGTCTAAATTTTTTAAACGAAGTAGTCTTTTCTTACAAAGGTAATGCAAGTGAAATAATACAGTAAAATCAATAAAGAAAAAGGGGTACAGATTTGGTAGAAATTGTCAAACTTTTTAGAAAAATCAAGTGACTAGAATTCCACTTATTTTTCCTTCTTTCCTCGTAACTAACCGTTCATTTGGACTTTCAAAAGATAACTTCTATAAGTTTGTCTGGAATAACCTTAATTTAGTTTACTAGCAATGCGCAATTGGTTTAACTTTCCTCAAACAGGGTCTTTGGCTTTGATACAATGTAAAAAACCACTGATATGAAGAGTTAAGTACGAGCCTAAGCTTGATGTTTTATGATCAAAACAACAATATAAGTAGTCTACGTCAAATGAGTTCTTGATGTCAATTGATGCCTATATGGGTTTTATTTTATTGAAGGACTATGAATTGTCTATTGGGTCCAATGTGTCCTTGAACCTTCCTCTTTTTCCCTTTAAAAGTTTATAAATGGCATTGAGGTGATTAGCAGATATCCTTTGGATGAGTTGAGGGTTTTCCTTCTATGTGCCATTGCTAATACATGCATTATATTGTTAGATATGTTTATATGATTCATTGAGAAATCTTTATGAATTGCATTTTACTATATCTAATGTTTTATTCACTCATAAATTAAATGTGAACAAAAAGACTGCAAGATTCCATATCACAAATATGTTCTAAACTTGAGTTATGCATTTAGTCAAAGCCTTTACTAGTATTCTTCACTACACTAATGTGTTTGCTTTTATTTTGTTATTTTGTGATACATTAGTTTTATTTGTAGTATTGTTGTAGTAAGTAGTAACTTTATAAGTGTTTCTATTTTTTATTTTTTTTGTTTGCTAGGAAATAAAGGTATTTGCAAAGTCAGACCTGCGACACCATGTTTCCCTTGTTGTCCATCCTATGCAACAGGTGAGTGATAGTTCTTTAAGAACGTCGTCACTTCTCCTATCAAAATACTAGATTTTTCCTATGTTAAAGTAGCACAGGGTCAACCTAGGTCATTCTTCTCAAGGACACATGGTTCTTGTATTTTCTAGGATGTAAGGCTGAAAAGGTTCCTAAACTAGTTATGTCGGATGCGGACTCTTGGCAAGTAAATGTAAATGGGGATTTTTGACAAGTAAAGTAAATTTACAAGAAATGTAAAAGATTAGCTAAGGCAATTAAAGGAAAGTAAAGATTAACAACTACCTATGATTACTAAGATTACTACATTTTACCAAGACTATTAAGATTACTACGACATATTTGTGCTATCACGTATCTGATTTACCACTTACTGATTTTCACTTGATTCTTACTATGCAGCGATTCCTCACCAATTACCTATGATGATTGTCGAACATTCATCCATTGTTGCCTCGAGTTTGGCAGGGATTACACACTTGACTGATGTAGATTATCTAATGATTATCTATTTTGTTATTAGAGTGGTTCAATCGGCCTCTAAACTAATGTGTTCTAGTCTACTACGCTTTAAACGTGATTAAGCAGGAAAAAGATTATGCTATAGAAATCTAACATAGTAAAAAATATAATCTTGATCATTCATTGATTAACCTGGAACGTGATAGAAAAGAAAAGCGTAAAGTTGTGTGTGGATTGTAGATCGACTTCCCGCGACAATCGCCATGTGAGTAGTTGCAGCGTTCTACCAAAGATGATCAGAGAGCATGAGGCGGTACCTTCTAGGCGTGTCGTGAAGATAGATGGCTTTGTCCTCCTAGTCAATCTATCTCAAGCAACTCTCTGCTCAGCTCGAACTTTTGACCTGCATCTACTCGGCCAAACTAGACGCCACACTGAAACACCTTGGAACTATTGAGCATGAAGTGATCTTGGTTGGGGAGCGGCAAGTGTGCATGTATAGGCTAAGAGTATCTATGTATTCATTTTTCTTGCTAACCAATGAATGTTAACATGCATCTCTACTTAAAGATGCTTTAATTTACTACCCGTATAATCGTATTAATTGACATAACATATTTAACTGCCTGACTTATAATAGATTTAACTGAATTAACTATCTTAACTACCTTCTTAACTACCACGTGCTAAATTACATTTTACGCATGTGTTTGAATCTGCCATAGCTTTTAGTCGGTCCGGTCATGCCGGATGGATCCAGTTCTGGATAGGAGTTGGTATTTGCTTTGAGGTTGGCATGCGGATATCACCTCGAACACGGAGTCGACCTTTGGAGTCAGCTTTATGAGTCGGCATCTGATTGCTGATAATGGAGTCGACATCACGGAATCGACATCATGGGTTGACTTTATCCGGCTGGGACGATTTGGCCCTAGTTGAGATGTCTTCATCTAGTTGTCTTGACTTTGTTCCTTCTCTTTTTTGAAAACAAAATAAGACTAGTACTTTTTCTTAGCTAAAATCAGTAACTTAGCCTAGATTTATATTTTCCTTATTTAATCGTGGAAATCTAAATCTTAACTAATACATGGTTCTTAACTCCAAATTATAGTCTATTCTACCTATCTAAAGACCTTCTAGGAGGTATAAAAATATGTACTATCAGTGAACACAACATATTAAACTATAGTATAGTAACCCATCAACTGTCTTTACTCAATTCATGTTTTTGACATTGGTATGATTGTTTTGCCACTAACTGATGTTCTTATTCAGTTCAATTTAGTAGATGGGTCATGCCATTATTTTTATTGTCTTTTGTTTTTTTATATCCTTGGTGCATATTCCATCTTATGGAGGATTAAGAGCTAGGGACGAATTTTTTGCAGGCTTTAGATGTCACCTTTGTTGCAATATAAGGCTGGCGTTAGGGAGAAGAAATGTAAGAGGATCGAAGCTTAACAGTTATGTTTAGGAGAATGTTTCACCTTTGTGCACTGCGAGCATTATACTATGATTAATACAATTTAGGAATGTATATTCCATCAATTTGCCGTGACCTCGAACCCGTATGCCTATTATTTATCTCTATATCATGATGAAATGAATTTCCATGAGAATTAGTCAGCAAGAGTCTTACTAGATAGTTAACATGTAACATAGAATTACTTGTTAACGTAGTCCCAAAGGATGAATTAATTCACTAGTTTCCAACTTCCTCCTCTCCTCACTGTCTCCATGTACTATATATATATTTATTATTGATTATGCTAACATGATATAATTTGTATTTTATAGGATGAAAGTGGACAAGATGTGCCAACACCATGAGGAGGATCTTAATTAGATAGTAATTTTCATGAAGTTTGACATATATTTTGTATAGTTTGTATACTTAGTAAAATGATTTGACATACATTGTTGTTTAGTTCAACTTTTGTGAACCTAGTAAAATTCTTGAGTACTTGAGTTTAATATACTATGTTGTTTAATTCAACTCTTGGGGTAATTAGTTGAATTCTTATGTATGAGTTTAATATACTATATTGGTTAGTTTAATGTTGTGTTCTTAGTTAAATTTTTATATACTTGTATATTTATTTGAACTTCTATATTCTTTTAACTTAACATATTATATATTTTAACTAGAATTTTTTTAAGCCCTTTTTGTATAATTGTATGATATGCTTTAATCCTTATTAAATTGACTGAATTCAGTATTTTTTTGCTTTAAGATGTGATTAGAGAAAAAATGCTAATGATCTAGCTTGGTCCTAATACTAGTTAACTAGTTTCTAATAACAATTTAACTTTAGGTTTATTTACCTGAGGCTGTTGGAAAGCTGAATTGACGTTTATATAGCTATGATTGTCTATGCTTTTCTATAATTGTATGTTTAATTTTATGCTTGAAACTAAGATGCTTTATAAAGATGCAATTACTACCACGAGGCCTCTAGAATTTGTCAAACTCTTGATGTAGACAAAAAAGTATTGGCCTAGAGTCATTTCTTGTTCCTTCTACATTAATATAGAGTTAATGTTATTTGGAGGAAAGAGGATTAGAGAGTAGAGTAATGAAGAAACTTGACTAGTTTACTAGAGAACTTGGTTAGGAGCATCAGAGGAGGAGTTGCAGAATAGCTTTTCACTGTTGCTTTCAAGCAAACTACCCTAAAACCGACCTAGGCCACTTCAAAGTCAAAAAACAACCTAAAAGAAAAAGGTAACCACTCTTTCTTGTGTTCTTTTCTTTTCTTGTGTATGCTGATATTTATTTTCAATTAGCTTTCCTTCTCTATTGATTCCTTATTAACTAACATTAGAGGTTCACTTGTATTTTCTATATCTATTAATTTATCAAAATGCTAAGTAAGATGGAAAGAAGATTTGCACGAGGTAATTTACATTTCATTTATATTTGTACTTGAAAGATTATTAAGTTTTTGTAATTCAAGAATCTTAATAAGGTGCAAGAATAAAAAGAATGGACAGTAGAGAGGATAAAAATGAGTTTTTATTACTAGGATAGTGAATGAACAAGGAGGTTGACCATACGCAACTGAGTTCTATGACTCAATTCTCACAAATTGTCTGCCTAGCTATTTTTACAATTGATCTCTCCTATTTAACCATCCAATTAACTAACCAAATGCCCACCGATTGGAGCATTTAACTGCCTTAATCATCTAACTATTTTTTTCTGTCTAATTTTCAGTTTCCACCTCACCTAGTGGAATATGGCTTTGTTGTTATTGTTCACTTTCCACTTCCTCTCCTTATTCTGAGGTCTAATAAAGTTTGTAATAAGTTTGCTTGTTTCTTGACAGTTTTATTTGTGTTGACATTCGATTGAATGGTGGAGGAGCACGACTACTTGAGGAGTTCATAGATGTTCCATTGCATGTAGCATTCCACCCATTCTACTTGTGTGAACTCTTAGAAAAGTTTGAACTCATGCTTTTTGCTTGGACAGTGAATATCTTTGGTTCTACTTTTATTCTTCAAGTGTGCAATTACATTATTTTACAGCTGAAATTGTTCTTTAGGAGAAAGAATTGACCGCCATTTTCCCAATTATCCATCATGATATTGCTAATGAAATTCCAGTTTATCTTCAAAGACGGCAATATGTTGCATTTACTTCATTGTTTGGTTATTTATCTCGTCTTTTGTTCCATTGAAGCATGGTTTGCATCATTGCCCTCAACTAATCCCATTTTTAATAACAAGCATTTATGTCGTCAATGTATGACAATATAACATTATTAAATTCTTTTCATGTATAGTCATTTTCTTTTACTTGAAAGTGTGTTTACCGAATCAACCTTCTAGTTTTCTTTTTTTTTGTTCTCTTGGGAAAACTTTGGTAAGTTCAATTAGTAGTAAATATTCTTGTCTAACAATTTGTGGCACTTAATAGCCACCCACTAAATATTAAATGAAAGAAGAATAAAAATTCACTTTTGTGACAATTTTTAACTGTCAAAATATGTTAAGTGTAAAAAGAATCATAATGTATTTACTGGTTTTAAACCCCTAATAAATATTTTTTATTTTCAGCAAAAACCAGAGGTTTGTTAAAAACTGCCAAAAAATAGTTTTTGGCGTCGTAACCTTAATGTTATTTTAAATCCCAGAAATATCATTTGTGGCATTTTTATAAATTGTAATTTTTAACCAGTATAAATAACATGTTCTTTTTGTAGTAGTGTTTTTAATAGGATTCTGAATATCATTACATGCAAACAAATATTTATATCAGTGTACTGAACATCACCCACATCATGAGCCTTTATTTTGACATGTATCAGATTACATTTTAAGTAAGTTTTAAGTAATTAACTCGCCATTTTCTCGATGCCCATTTTTCAGTAGAGCATATTAGTATTATTTTGGTCGTAACTTTCACAAATCAGGATAGCAACCTATTTGTTCCATGAATTCTAAAACAAAGAGTTTTAACCGTAAACTTGTTTGAATTTTCTTGTTGCTTAATTAAGTTTTATGTTCTTATAAGTTGTCCTTTTTTCATTTTTTGTCAATGAATTTTTTTTTGAAATAATCTTCTTAAGTTCCAAACTATTCATTTTTAGTTTTCTGTTGTCAATTTCTATTGCAAAAGTATTAAGTTGCTGACATTATAATAACATTATCACATCCATGTCAACAAAAGATGATATTTGAAAGGGTTATCATCGTGCGTACACCATTATATGTCATGTCATTAATATCGTGTCAACAAAAGTGTCATGTTAACAACAAGAACTAAAAGTGCAAAAAAACATATAGAGACGAAAATGAATTATCTTACAAAAGATGAAAAATAAATAAATTTAATTTAAAATTATTATAAAATAAAAATATTAAATAACAAAAACACAACATACATATTAATTGACATAAATTAATATCATTTGTCGTGCATAAACACTTTTAGCCTCTATCATTCACCATATTCAACATTTTCTTCCTTCTCTGCCATATCTTAGAAAAAATATACACCAATTTTTGAATTATTCTTTTTTTTGTTCTTCTTAACGCTCTCTTTCACTACTAGAAAAAATGTGAGTTATTGATCAATTACTGACTGAAAATTTTCAATCACTAATTTTGTCGCTAAAAAATAATTAAATAAATTTTTCTAGGACCAACTTGCGATTGAAGAATGGTTTGGTTTAGCGGCAAAATAAATTTTTAAGCTACACATTGATGATATTTAACAAACAACGACCGGAAAAAATCTTTTGCTGGACCTATATGATAACAATCAAAACTTTCAGCTAAAAGATATAAATACAATACAAAATTAGTGATCGAAACAAAATTCTATCATTGAAGCTGAAGCTATTATATACAACATAAATTAGCGATTGAAATACATTTCATTATTATGTGTTGGATAGCGACAAAAAATTTTGGTCTCTAAATGTTTAAAAAATATATATTATTATGTATAAATTAATAAATTAAAAGAAATTAAATTTAAAATTTTTTACTATTTAATAATTTATTTTAAAATATAAAATAAAAATTATTTAATCTAAATATCAAATTATTTTATTTATAATTAATTAATTTTAAAGAATAATTAATATGACAGTTTAAGTTAATATATATAAATTATGTAATACACATGATAAATTATTATTTTGATATCTATAAATTTTTTTGTATAACTAAATATTTTTGTATAAATAAACATTTTTAAATAAATAATTATATTATAGTTGAAATTGTTAATAATATAGTTGTCGTAACCGGATCACGGCGGTCTGGCGAATGGATAAAAAAAATTAATTTGTTCATGTCTCCGTTAGGAAATGCCACTTGTGTTTATTGAAACACTGAAAAAATCAGATTGCAGGATACTGGCAAATTAGGAAACCAAAGTTCGAGGTTTGAGAATCAGTTTACGTAATAGGAGATATAACATCACTAATGCTGCTTCAACAAGTAGTTACTATTAGATGCATGGTATGAATGGATTTTATGTCTTAAGCTTTTGCATGCAATACATGAACATATTTACGTAAAATTACACATGCGTGAATGAAAGAGATCAATGTACATAACTTGACAGATTCAACCCTTGCTCCTATGTATCTTAAAATATAGAAAAATCAAAATTCACGTAATTCTTCATGCCATGAATCGGTGAGTTAACAGAACTGGGTTTCTTAACCTGAACATTGATTGAAACCATCTAACATGTCGACCTACCATTGATACAACCAACGACTTCTATCCCCTAGCCAAATAGATTCTTCACAGTATCCGATAATATTCTTCGATCATCTTAGGGGGTGACTTGGGGTTTTCTGATTCTCCTTCACCAATAACAGATATTTGTATTGCCCTTGTCAGTCCCTTCACTTGAACTTTCTTGTGCCTTTTATAGGTGACTTAAGCTCAGTCATCATTCACCCCGATCTTGGCAGAGATCTTGGTAGGGCACTTTCACCGAATATTTAATAATGCTATGTCCCCAGGAGTTTACTTCTCATGTTTTTAATGTGACAGCCAATAACTCATTCTCTTATGGAGTTTGACCTTATGATGGAGCTCTACGTTATCTCGGTAGAGTATGATCCTGGTCGGATGACACACCTGCACCCATTCTTTTGTCAAGGCTTGACACGGGGACAGTAGCTGAACCTTAACCTATTCCCACTGATCTTTCTTTCCCTTTTCTGTCAGAGATAATTATTCTAAATCACATAGCGTTCCATCTGTCTTTTCTGTTAGAATAACATCTTTATCTCCCGAATAACCAGAGACTTGATCGGTATGTAAGTTTTGTTCATTTTGGGAAGTAATATGCATTCTTCTCTTTGTTGATAATGTTTAATTTTACGCCGATGTTTTACTGTCATTCTTTCAGGAATGGTATAATATGCAATTCCTTTTGGCTTCCTCGGGTTCTGTACACATCTTTCTTTTTTGCTATTGCATCAAGTCTGATCCTTTCCTTTTTGGCCTCCATTTCTTTCCTTTTCTATACCTAGCTACCTTGACTATCTGGCTAAATTGACTGAAAGTGTATTGCTGAACAAAATAAAGGTATCCACAATAGTATTTTTTAATATAGTGGTAAGACTAATGTAAAGACCCAAAAATTGATAACAAGGAGAAAGTGATGGATATTTTTGTCACTAATTAATTAGAATTAGATAAGTTTTTCAAAAGTGCAATTCATTTCATTACAATCAAAAAGTTATTAAGATAATTACAATAAAATGTTATATAGGTCTGCAACAATCATGTTTAATAACTAATCTAATCCTAAAAACTAAGAAGCCTAAGTAGGTCAAAATCTAGCAGCAACTTTATAGGCCTAACAAAGTTATACTAGTTAGTTTGGCTTCTATATATATAAAGCACATGGTTTAGCTTCCTAGCCCAAATGTAATCCAAAAATGTTTACACACCAAATACCCAAAATGTTTAGTAATTTGACCTTTAAGTCCAGTAGCTTCCATGTTTTTAAAGCTTTCAAGTTGAATGTGACCTATCATCAACATATACATCAAAAGGTCACCTAAAACTAGTGACAAAAACGTCTATTTTTGGACTTAAACCTAATGTAAGATCACCAACGATTATTACATGCAAATACTACTTAATAACAATGATTTAAAGGTTTAAAAAGTTCACAAATTACCAGACTTACGCTTCGAAAAAATGTATACAATGTTTGACCATTGTTAGGTCTCTTTGATTGTTACGAAGACTCATCTGTCTTTGAACTTCTTGTTGAGTTTTGAGTATGCTCCTTGAAACTCATTTTCGTTTTAACCATTGTAAAAATTTGTGTTATTTGTTAAATCATTGACATTTTGTTAGTATTCATTTTAAATCCTTATCACTAACTTTAGTTTATTTAGTTTTAATATTGATAACAAACAATTGATATTAGTCAAAATAATTAAGGTAATAATGAATATTTGAAGTTGAATAATTATATTGTTTTTAGGTGTCTACTTTTTTCAAAAAGTTAATAGATTTATACTTCAATATATAACTAAAAGTAAGTAGAGAGAGATAGAGCGTATGGACAAAATTTTGTTGGGAGGAACAACTCACTTATAAGTATCAATCGATTTTCTAAGAAAAAGTAAAATTTTTGTAATTAATTGAGATACTCCTTTGTAATCACATGCCCACAAAAAAAATTCAACGTTTAACAATAATAACTGAAAAGAATACTAAAAGAATCTAAATAATTTCGCTAAGAGTTTTTCCATAATAAAAAAATATTAAAATAAAAAAAGCCTATGAGTAGTAAGAGTGCATATATGCTGTTGAAAAAGAAACATGGTGGAGAAACAACCATAAACAAGATCAATCAACCTTGCCCGAGCCTTACAATAAAGGAAACCACCATTTCATGATGATAATCAATGCAACATTCAACATCTTTGACACATTGTTCGTGCCAAACACCTTGTGTACTATTTAAATTGTGTGCTAAACCCTGGTCATACGCAAAGTAAAGGTGCAAAAATGCATCAACTGCGACTTCTTCCATATACTTGGCCCACATGGTTGATGATGCTTTTGACGCATGCTCTTTGTCCATGCTCTTATTGTTACGCTTATTAGCTTCATCACCACCCTCTTGTGGCTGATTGGTCATGCTAAGTTTCTGATTATAATAGAGTGAAAGTGGAGTAGATAACTATATCAGTGGTGCGAGGAGGTTGCACATTAGTTATGTGAGTGAGGTGGCAAGGTGAATATGTTATTTTAAAAAAAAAATAGAGGCGTTAATGTAGTTCAGGTTTTTGAAAGTTTTTTATTATATATAAAGAATTTATAAAACTAAAAAATAATACTTGTTGGGGGTTGGTTCTTAAATGATATATTAAAATAACTATAAATATTTGCTGTAGAATTTTGTGAAGTACAACTATATAGTATGTGCTGCCTTTGTGTAGATATGTGCAACTATTTCATGGCTAGTCACTCTCATCCAAGATTACCTTTTTTTTTTTGTTTGTCTTGTTACAACAAAATTTTGATAAAAAGTTTATTAAATTTCATGAAAAATAAAAATTAATTAATATTTTATTGTATTACTTTATTTTCATGGATAATATAATATTTAAAATATAAGTAAATATTTATTTCTATATAACAATACTGAGTATATAAATTTTGTGACTTTTTTAATACATTACTATAAATATAATATCAAATAATTCCAACGAGTGAATTGATTAATTTTGTTTGTTATAAAAAATTATTAAATAGTGTAAGTATAAAAAAAATAAAAAGCTAGTGTGACATCGTAAGGTGTCATATTT
Source organism: Mucuna pruriens (assembly GCA_025330945.1). Lineage (NCBI taxonomy): Eukaryota > Viridiplantae > Streptophyta > Magnoliopsida > Fabales > Fabaceae > Mucuna > Mucuna pruriens. The sequence continues at coordinate 1,396,250 of JAENHJ010000498.1, forward strand.
TTATACTTACTATTTTCTTAGTTTTGGAATTAATGTGACAATGTTATATATTTTTAGGAACTAAAAAATGATAGGATATTTAAAAATCATATATTAATAATTTTAAAAAATATATCATTTAATTAAATAATTAAATGTATATGAATAACAAGTGTCACATAATAGTAAGGATCACCAAATAAAAATTCAAATTTTAGAGGATGAAAAATTGATCAAAAAATTTTATAAAGACCCAAAATAAAAATTCACTTATTTTACAGGAACTAAAAACATATTTAAGTCAAAAGATAAATTAATATAATATATGTTTTAGTCTGTTGAGAAAATAATTTGATATTTGATTTTTTCAATATTTTGGTTACTTATGAGATCATTCTCACATGATTTTTATCATGTTTTATGACTTTGTTGGTAATATTTGTTGGATTCATGGTTTTTATGTAGATAAATCTAAATGAATAAGTTTCAAATAACGAATCAATATAAAAAATTAAAATTATGTCAAAAAAATTGAAAATTAATCATTGATTTGAAAAAATATTAACTCAATTTTAAAAAGTTATAAGATCAAACTAAATCATTTAAAAAAAATATGAAAAATAACACTTCTTCAAAAAGCTTTTTTGTTATATTCACTTTCAGGCCAAACTTCTTGTAAATAAATTAAAACTATTGAATGAAATTAACTTTATTCATTTTCCAACGTACGAATGCTTTTAACATAATCCTTTACAAAATATTCATGTATGGCGACAGAAATCAGTCACTAAAACTGTAAAATCGGTTGCTAAGTTGCATTTCGATCAGCTAAATTTAACACCATGCGGAATTATACTGCATTTTCGTCATAAATCTGTAAAATCAGTCGCTAAAATTTGTTTTTATTTTCTTATTTTTTCTACATTTTCGATTTCGCTAATTCGGTTTAAAAATGTAATCTTTTGTCTTTTTTCTTTTCCGGTCACCAATTCGGTCCTTCAATATATATTTTTTATTTAATTTTTTGAATTTTTTAAGATTCATTTAAATCGGTCTCTAGCTTTATTTTTTATTTTTAATTTATGTGATTGATTATAATAATTCTTTTGTTGTTTTCTGTTAAAATCGTTAATGCATCGGCTAAAATATTTTTATTTTAAACTTTATTATCGATGTCATTAATTCGCATAAAAAATGTAAATTTTTTATTGATCGCTAATTTATTTTTTTATTTTTATTTTGTGAAATTCGATCGTAAATAGTAATTTTTGTCCTTTACATTCCCATCGCTAATATACATTTTTTATTTTTTTACCTTTTTTAAATTTAGTCACTAAAAACGGTGGTTAAATTATTTTTTATTTTCTAAATTCATCATACCGTTATGATCAAACCTTTCTATTCTTTTCTTTTGTCGTTAATATATATTTTATTTTTTTATTTTCGATCATATAATTCCATTATTTATCATTTGTAAAATTGATCACTAATTTCGATAGCTAAAAAAATATTTTTCCATAGTAAATATTGCTTTGTGAAAAAAAAATATGCTCAATGTTTTGTGCCAACCTATAAATAACAGTGATGTAAATAGTTTTGGATTAGTATTTTAAACATGAAACTGACATCCACCAGCCAAACCAATTATTTTCTGCACCAACAAGTGGTTTTCCAAGTCTCAATTATTTTTTCACAAACATTAATTAATGCTAAATTAAAACTTCTAAAGGCTCACGCTAATATAATTAATGAATTCATTAAGTAGCTTTAATTTGTTTACAGGTCATGTTTGACTTCTTACCTTTTTATTATCTTTCATATTTTTTTTAACAAATAATATACTAATTTATCTTTATAATTTAAAAATTAATCATCAATAAAGTAATAGGTATTTCATACATATGACATAATGATAAAAATAATTATTAAAATATCTACAACACAAAAAATTAGTTTGTCACATCTTAATTCTATCAATAATTTGAAATTAAAATTAATAAATTACCTAATGATATTGTGTTATATTTTACATTTTTAATATTATATATTACTTAATTTATTATATTAAATTTTTATAAAATATTATTTAATTACTATAATTCAATTATGGTTGAATCATCCATCATTAAACCAAGAATAATTTCATCAATTTAATGAACAGTTCAGTTTTGAAAATATTATATATGATATATCTATTTTCTAATTCTTTGGTCATACAAATGAAATTTAACTTTAAAAATTGTTATAATTATTATCATTTAATATATTTCTTTTTATTTGAATATAAATTGACAAGTAAAAAAACCTATAGTTTTTATGATTCTATAAAAAAAAAATAGTATTATAATGGACTTTTTTATCTTCTTTAAACAAAACTATAATCAAGTTGCATGATTAGTGAGATTGTAATTATTTTGGAATTAGATAACCATGTACTTCAAGTTTCAATCCTTTTCTCCTTCACAAGGATAACAGAAGTAGAATTTCCATTATTGTCGAAAACAAAATGAGAAAACCAAGAAACATTCTCATGAAAATGTACTATAAATTTATTCAACAAATTAAAAGCAAGCAAAATGGCAACTCATGGACTGAGATGCACCATGTCGTGTTGAAAACTTGGAGAATCTGGCTTTGTTCTCATTTTGGGGAAGTGCAGAGGTGAAGGAAGCTTGTGTGATGAGGATGCTGTCTGCATTGCAAGGTGATCAAAACCAGGGTTGAAGAAGCTCATCAAGTTGGTGAAACAGGAAATTGTTGGAGTGTGCTGCCTGCTGGCTAAGTGATGTTTGATTGTTGTTGTTGTGTGCTTTGAAGAAAGAGTTGCATATGAAATCCTAGTATTTATTAGCTGATTTTGAATCATCAAGCTCTCCTTGCAACGATGCCACCTAAATTCTTAAAATGATGATTCATCATTCACAGAATTAAATCCTTAACATAAATTTTTTGAGGGTTATACTTCTAGCTAGGAATAATAAAATGGACTTAATTTCTTAGTAGTACTAATAGACATACACAAAATTTATGGTCACAAATTCACACTTACCTTTGAAACAAATTTGTTAGGAAAATCTTTTGGCTTATCCATTGGTGCGTCTTATTCTAAAGAACCAAATATTAAATGACTTTTCTAGGTATTAGGAATGATTCACAATGTCATAACAATTATATTAAAAAAAGCACACATTTTTTAATTTAATTATTTATTTCTAAAAAATTGTTGCTTAATATTTCCGACAATTAATCCTTAGACTAACTCAATATATATTCAAATAAGTTATAACTAAAATTTTATTGATGAAATTTTTTTGAAAAACAGTTGCTAACTTTTTCATGCATGGCATCTACACATTTATAACCGTTAGATAAAGATTTATGCAAAACAAATGTTAATCACAAGTCTCAAATTCAATTTTTTATCTGACAATTTCAGGGTGTGAATACATAGAAAATGTACATCTACAGAAAATATGGATTAAGAGTTACTTTAGCATAACGCGGCTCCATTTTTTCAAAGAAGTTAATATCTTTATACTTCAATAAATAACTAAAATTAAAAAAGGTATTGTAATTAAGCCCATTTATTTAATTTTTTAAAAACAAATAAAAAAATAAAGTAATCCATTTTTTGGTATTGTTTTTTAATTAAAATAAGGATTTCCTTTAATAACTTATACTAATTTTAATATAAATCTTTGAGATGTATAGGTGAAAGAAATAAAGTGATAGAGAGAAAAATAAAAGAAGAGAGAATTAACATATGTAATAAATGATACGATGAGAAATGAAGTAAACAATATGAAAAAAATGAGATGAGATGAGAAATGAAAGCATCTGTTAAAGGTGTGAATCCTAATTTGGTGCATATATATATATAAAGATAACTTTTGTTTGGAGGTGACAACCCCTTACGAGTGTCAACGAATTAAATCCTGGTAATCAACAAAGATACTCTTTTTGTGATTAATAATAAAAAGAACACTAAAAGCAACTAAAAAGCATCTAAAGAAACTTATTTGAATTTTTCCATAATAAAGATATTAAAATAAATAAAAACTAGCGAGTGTAAATATTCTAATAATTAGACAAACCTTTTGCTGAAAAAGAAACAATGGTGGAGAGATAACCATAAAAGAGGATCAGCAAGCCTTGCTCGAGCCTCGTACAATAAAGGAAACCGCTACTTCATGACGACGGTCTGGTGCAACATTTGACAACATCTTTGACACACTGTTTTTGCCAAATATCTTGTGCACTATTTGAACCGGGTGCTAAAACCCTGATCAGACGCAAAGTAAGGTGCAAGACACACTGAACGTGCTTCACTTCCTCCTCATGTACTCCTGCAGGCCCCACAAGGAGGTGGTGATACTTCTGAATTTGCACGTTTTTTTCCTTGCCCTTACCTTACATTGGTAGTCACTCTAGAAGTAGGCTTCATCACCACCCTCTCGTGGTGATCGGCCATGATGAGTTTTTGATAATAGAGTGAGGTAGTGAAGTGTTGGAGTTGATGCTTCTAGATATATATAGTGTGTGAGGGTGGACGTTAGTCATGAGTCAGTTTGGCAAGGTAATATGCTAGTTTTTTTTTATTTCTTTGGAAAAGAGAAGCGTTACAACGTAGCTTTTTAAGTTTTATTATATATAAAGAATTTATGAAATTAAAAAAATACTTATTGGGGGTAGGGGGTCTTAAATGATATATGTTAAAATAACTATAATATATTTGTTGTGTAAAACTTTGTGGAAGACCACCAAGAACTGTCGGTCTTTGCTGCCTTCACACGTAGGATGGTCAAATTAGATATCTACAATGGTTTAATGGCCAATCACCCATTCAAGATTGTCTTTTTTTTTTCTTTTTTCTTTTGTTTTGTTACAACAATTTTTTTTATTAATTAGACCAAGTTTATTAAATTTTATGTAAATAAAAAATTAATTGATATTTTATTGCATTATTTTTTTTTCACAGATAACATATTATTTAATATATAAATAGATATACTAGAGAATATATAAATTATATGACTTTGATATATATTATTAGAAAGATAGTATCTAGTGGATTGATTAATTTTTATTTTATAAAATGTTATTAAATAGTGTAAGTATAAAGATATAATACCTAGTGGAGGACAATGTTAGGTGTCATATTTTATATTTACATTTATGATAAAAAGATAATTTATTAAAAAAATATTATATTTTTAAGGATAAAAATGATAATTTATTAAAAAATCATTATTAATAATTTTTAAAAAACTAGAAGATGTCATTAAATCAATAATATATTAATATTGAAAAATTATTAAAAATATTATTATTAGATAATTTATTATTTCAGGATAAAAATGATTAAAAAATTATTAATAGAGATAAGATTAAATCAAAAAAAATTTATATTAAAAATATTATTTTAATAATTTTACGATAAAATATTAATAGAGATTTAATGTTTAATTATAATCCTCATTTAATGTTTAATTATAATTTGAACATGATTGACCAAGAGAAATGTGAAAAAATAAATTAATATATAGTTGACATATATTATATTTTGTCTCTTAAGAAAAGAATTTGTTAGATTTTTTCATTTTCTAGTTTTTGTTAGATTTTTCAGTTTTCTAATTTCTTATCAGACTATTTTTATGTGATTTTCATTATGTTTATGAATTTTTTCAAACATTTGTTGGATATCATATTTTTTTAGATTAATCTAATGAAAGAAGTTTTTACCTAATGAATAAGTCAAAAAGTTTAAAATCATATAAAAAATAATTATTATTTCAAAAGCATAACACTAATTCAATGATCAACTTAAATTTGAAAAAAAAAAAACTAAAAGGAATTTTTTACGCAAGCTGGTGGTTCTTTAGAAAGCTTATGTTATATTTGCATATTCCACAATGAGTCAACTTGACCTGCAAACAAATTAAAGCTATTGAATGAATTTATTAATTATTCATTGGCTTCCAACGTAAAATGCTTTTAATGTACTACTTCTTGTGAAAAAAAAAAATTCAAGAGTCTTTGTGCCAACCTGTAAGTAAGAAAGAAAAACTGAAGTTATGAAAGTATTTTTGGATGAGTATTTTTAAACTTGAACTAGCATCATCCACTTAGGACAAACTAATTATTTCTCACCATAGTGGTTTTCAAATCATTGTTAGTAGCAAGAGACTTTGTAAACAATTAGATGTGTTCAAGGTTACTACATCAAATACTTTGACTTTGGAACTTGAGACACGAAAACAACATCTTGAATTGTTTTGAAACAACTAACGAGAACATTGCGGTTATTTTTGTGGGAAGTCATTATAATGGGTGACCAATTGATTTTCATTGATTTAGCCTGATTTTGACTGGTTTAGCCAATTTTTTAACATTCCAATTTTGTAGATTTTCTAACTGATCAACTAGTTAATTTAAACTACAATTGGTTGAATCAACCGTTCTGATCCATCTTAAAACATTGTCAAACATAATGTAACATTGAGGTTGAAAAACGTTCAAGTGCTTTTGTTTTATTGTCCAAACACCTTCCAAATTAAAAATAAGTATCAGCACATCATATTAACTTCAAATAAACTAACTTTATATGATATCTTTTGAGGCAAAACTCATGCCTATTGGCATGAAATTTCAAACTATTTGTCCAAGTGACCTGGAATTTTATTTTTGTAGTCCTTGTCGAAAGTACCATTATTGCCATATTGCATTTTACCACCATAAAAAAATAAAAAAAAAATGATTACTATTTTGAAATTTTGCTTACAAAAGATCCTTTAAATCTAGGAGCCCACCATCTACCGAGTTTCCTTACTACTTTGCTTCTCTAACAAGCATATACATAGGTGTATGCTACTTTCTGCTACATAAGACAATTTATAGCTTTAAAAGATCTTTTTTCAACTCTATGATCCAATAGTTGGGTCAGACTCTCCTCTAAATTATGGAGTGCCATTCTTCAAGAACTCAACAAATCTGTGGAATTAGGATGGATTCACCACTCTTGTAGCTTATATGGCAACATTAGCATTTCAGTTCGACTCCATCACAACCTGATATTGTGCATTAGCAATTTTTTGCGCCATCGCCACAAACCATAGCTTCCATTGTTCTTGAGATTCGAGAGAAGTTAGCAGGCAATACTTGGGGTTTCTCTTTTCATCATAACCTATAAGATCATATCCAAGATTAGAAAGGAGATTGCCAAAAGTCATAAAACAAACATTTCCTTTTAGAAATATCATCCAACAAATTCATTTAACTTTAAGCATACGAAAATGATTTATTCATAGAAATAATTCCATTGCACAATTAAAAGACACAATGAACTTATCCCTAAAGGTACATTCCCATGAGGACATGACCAACTCTAATACTCATCCGAAATTATAATGACCCACTATTGTTATAATTGTAAAACATGACATTAATACATTGAAGTTTATTTTAGGAAAACTCTTTAAGTTAATTTGTTTATGAAAAGGCATATAAATTTTTCTTACTGTTACTTAAAGACAAATAAACACAAGTCAAAACTGAAATATACTTCATTTGATTTAAAGGTTGGGTATAAAATTCTATGCCTTCTTGACACTTGGCATCAGGGTTCCAAAAGACAAACACTAAAGTTGAAGATATACATATAACTATCCAAAACATGGTGTACATAGAAAAAATGGGGAGATATAGCACACGCACCCTATGGCTAGTTCTTTAATACTAAAACACTATTATACTAAATAGTGGCTAAAAAGTTAATGCACTCTCAAGTCAAACATCAATAAGAGCATCTCTATAGCGTGGACAAGAACCTACATGTGACAAATGATGGTTGTTGTTGTCAAAACAACTAAGATTAGGTCGAGGTGGTTGAGTCTCCTCCACATCACCTAATTTAGCAACTAGAATTGCAAAATGTGTAGATGGTGATAGAAAAATAGGCAACATCAATTGGTTCATATAAAAAACATGATCTCTACGATACGTACCTCTTAAGCTTTTGGTCAATCTTCCATGTCTGCCGAGGTCCATGGTAGTCTCTAAACCTAATACTGAAAGTGGGCCACATGCACCCAACTTTTATATATGTTAGGTACTCTAACTTCATGACTATCAAATATTTTCTTCCAATAAACACAGCATTTGAGATCATCACAGTCATATATATTTCAAAAAAGCATAAGAGTAAGCTTACAGTAGCATATACATCTAAAAAGTTAAAAAAATGGTATATAGCAAACTCATCAAGACTAAATTATATACAAGTATATCGATTTCAAGATCAATAATTATCCATCATCAATTAATCACCGACTGCACATATACATTACATAGGACTTTGAAAAACAAAAACATTCATCTTTCAATCAACCAAAGCTCAGCTTACAACAATCTATCTTAAACTTTCAAAAACCAAAAATTATATATATATATATATATATATATATATATATATATATATACACACCCTTTAGTCCACTCATCCATCTCTCCTCAATTGAAAAATAGAATTACTTTGTTTATGTTATATCGCATAAACAAGAAGAACAAAAATGGAGCTTGAAAAAGAGGCTTCTTTTTATCTTATTTTGAATCTTATCTTTTTTTTTTCAATAATGAGTTCATCGTCCATAAGTGAACTTAGCGTTCAAAGATGTTCTAGTCGTCAAAAAGAAGTGATTTTCCAAAAGCAAAACGATTGAACTAGTCTAATTAGGAAGTATCTCTAGTAAAATAGTAAGTATTATCTTATCTTATCTCGTGAGTTCTTTCATTCATATAAAGTTGGTTATCTTGATTCAATGTTCAAGTCCAAAGACGTTCACAAAGTCAAAAGGAGAGATCGTCCAAAAATAGAACGACTAAACTGTTATAATCAAGAAGTATCTCTAAAGTATTGTTTATCTTATCTTATCTTATCTAGTGAATTCTTTCATTCATATATAAAGAGTTAGTTATCTTTATTCAATATTCAAATTTATAGCTTATACTATTTGAGAATGTGTTGCTTTCAAATTGATAAAGAAACAACAATAAATATCTTAAATTCTAAGTTAAGTATGATAAGGAAATCTAAATCATGACTCTTGAGAAGGAACTAACAAAAAGTCTCCATCACTTATCAAATAGTAGACAATATATGTAAAATTCAAAAACAGTTTTTCCTAACAAAACCTTCTCTTTATTCAAAAAGAGGCCTCCAAAGAAGTATTGCAAGAAGCAATCATTTTAATGCTCAATCCACCCTTTTCATGCAAAAAAGCAACGTTCAATTTTTACATGCTATATAAAAAGAAGTCTATCAAGCCTCAGAAAAGATGGTACAAAAGAGAAACTGCAATTCATACTATCCTTTAAAGATAAACTCTCTTATGCTTTGGACAGGTTGTCTTGTAAAAGCTTTCTTTGCAAAGTGTTAAAAGTCTATGTTCAGATTGTAAAGATCACTATGTGAGTTTCTTATCTTTAAAGTTCTCTTGAGTTAAGTAGGATAGCCCCAAGAGGCTAATGTCAAAGAATACTTGTATTTCTTGTAATTAGGTAGATTACAAGGGGTATAATCTGAAGAGGTAGAAAAATACTTGTTTGTAAGTTAGGTAAACGTAGTGAAATTCCTTTGTTTAAGGGACTAGATGTAGCTCTGTTGAAAAAAGTGAACAAGTATAAACTTTATTTTTCTCTCTTATCCTACACTCTTTTTATTTTTGCACTCTTTTGGACGACCAGTTTGGAGGCTTCCTTTGGATGACGTGTCTAAACTCCTTTGTTGATATTGTTTTTGCTAAAAAGCTTTAGAAAATTACACACACAATTTAACCAACATTCTTGTGTTATTTCCTTCAGTTTTCAAAGGAAAATCACATCAAAATAGAGGTTTAATAACCAACAGTACAAAAATAAGGGACAAAATAAAACTATGATTATTGGAAAAAAAAAGAATTATAGCATTCTTTGATGCATGTCACATAGACAGATATTGTAGAAAATGGAAATTACATCTCCACTAACAAAGATAGAGCAAAACTCTTAAATCTTCGAGGAATGAAGAACAAAAAATTGAGGTACCTTCTTAACTTTAAAGCTAGAAACTTTCTCATGTGCCTTAACAGAATCAAAAATAGAAGAAAGTTCACAGTTTGAAAGTCAGTCTAAAGAAATGTGTACATTTGCTTTTAGCTTATGAACATACATCTCAGGTAAGAGATTCGAAAAGTAGTATGTTAGTACACAATATGAATTGTTTAAAATGGAAGACAACTAAACGATTGATCTAATGTTTGGTAGATTTCAAGAAATCATTAATAATTTTAGATCTCTAGAAAAACTTATGGCAATTATAATCTCACAACAAAATTTTTAGAAGTTTGCCTAGAAGGCGGAGACCACAGTTTCGTCTTGAGGCCGTCCAAAGACCAAAGAAGCTTCTAACAGAAAGAGATGGAGGCCAATGAAAAGTTGTAACTCCATAGCCCTTAAAGTACAAAAGGCTCTAAAGGGTCAACATCCAAAGCCTTCAAGGCAGAGAGGATCTATGGAGAATCATCAAATGAAGATTGTTCTAATGAAAACAAACTCTCATTCATCTAAAGGAAGATCCAATCCATGTGGAAGCACAAGAGAGGATTGATAAAAGCGTTTTTGTCGTGGTGGCTTATCAAATAAAACTAAAGCTAATTATAGCAGATGACCCTAGGTCGATTCTTCAAGGACATAGTATTCAATCATGACTAGTGCGAAAACCAGAATCTTATGCAAAGGCAAAGTGCATGTAAATGTCAACTATGATTGAATAGAGCTGGTCTCGGATGGAGGCGTGTCTTCGAACTCTGGTCTCAAACGAAGACGATTTGTCCTTTACGTAGACTACTAAAACCTGAGTTGGACTTGAACAAAGTCGATTCTGACTCGACTCTACGAATTGAAACGAGAGGTTTTGTTGCAAAAGACAAAGTAAGATGAAAGTAAACTAAGTACTAAAAGTAATTGCGACTAAGTTACCCTACACTACAATACCTATCATACCAACACACGTGTCTGAATAATGAAATGGTTTCAGTTCTTTTAATGACTGATCGTGATCTCCAAACCAACCCAAAGACTTGCGACAACTGGCTCACACATCTGCCCCTTTGCCTTTGAGGACTTACACAACCGCATCCCGAGGGGACAAGGATTACACACCTGGTTGATTTTAGGTTTTTTAGTGATTACCTAAGTAGTTGTTAGATCAGATTTTGACTGGCCTAATCTAACGTTATAAACTATTATTCTCTTTGCAAGCATGGAGTACAAAGCAATAAAATACATGAATCACAAGCAGAAAAGGTATAGAAACATGCAACCAATTTTATTGACAAACAAAGGTATTGATCAGAAGTTACATGGAGGATGAAACCGCTTCCCACGGCGACCACCATGGACGATCGGTGGTGGTCCACCCGGAGATGACTAGAGCGTTGAGGGGTTCAGTCCACCAGTAGTGTGTTAGCTAAACTAACAATCCCTCCGTGACCTCTGGCTACTAATCTTTAGCTTTGCATCGATTCGACCGAGATAGATGCCATCAAAGCACCGTTCATCACCATGAATGGAAGAACTTTTGAGCTAAGTGTATGTGTGTGCAATGGATCATGTATCTGTAATTGCATAACTTAGCTAACCTAAGAATGATCTACGCAGCCTCTTATATACAAGTCTCAGTTAAGAATAACGGACTAGTAATAACTCGGGGGTTACACATTACTCACATGTTAAACATTTGTCTCGTGGTGATTATCCTAACTGACTAGCTAACAGAATTAATCATCTGGCTTCCTTATGAATCACATGCTTCATTTCCTTCATGTGTTTTGATTCCTTCGTTGGTCACGTGCTAAATTGCCATGCTAATCTTGTGCTAGCTTGCCACGCTGGACATGTGCCCTTTTGTGCCTAGAGTTGGTCCGTGGAGTCGGTCTTCTGGGCCGACTTCATCTTGGCCTAGGATGGTCCTGATTCAGTTTTGACCTGCACAATTGAGTTGAATATTTTGTTAGCTAAAATATCCAATTAGCACTGATTTATATTTTCCCTATTTTTAGGCTAATAATCTGAATCTTAGCTAATTTTGTCTCTTAGTTATAAGATAACCTCAACTGTACCCCTTTTAAGATCTTATAAGGTGGCTAAAATATGACTCATCAAGGATCAAGATGGAAGAATAACTCAGGAAACACACCAAAGAAACAAAAGATAAGATGCAAGAAAGTGCTATGAATGTAAGCAACTAGGACACTTCAAATTTGAATGTCCCAATCTTGAAAAAGAAAAGGAAGAAGATGAAGAAGCTAATATATGCTTAATGACAGACACACCCTCTAACGATGAGAATGATGAGGAGGTAAATTTTAATAATTTAGAATATTTACAAATAGCTTATTAGGAACTTCTTTCAAATTTATCAACTCTTTCTCTTGGATATAAAGAACTAAAGAAAAAAAATTTCAAAACCATCCAAAGAATTTGAATCTTTGAAAAAATAAAATGGTATCCTTAAGAAAGAAAATGAAAGGTTGAAAGAAGAACAAACTAGTAACTTATCTAAACTCAACATTTCAGAAGTAAATGAACATAAAAAAGAAGTGATTGACGTTAGAAAACGTTTGGCTAAATTTGTTGATGGCATTGAAAATTTAAACAAATTGTAGAAATATAGAAGAATTCTACATGACAAATCTAACCTAGGTTTTGAAGAAGATAAAGAATTAAAAGAAAAACCAATTTTTTGTTGTTTAAATCATAGAAAGTTTAGACGTAGATCCTATGATTGTAGAGAGCGTCCAATAGGATCATCCAAACCTTTAAGGACTAACCCAAAAGGCCCAAGATAATTTGGGTACCTAAATTAATGATAATTCATGTTGTAGATGTGTTTAATACCAGGAAGAAAACCCTTGTCATGCTACTTGGATAGTGGGTGCTCACGACACATGACAAGCAAAGAGTCTATGTTCCAAGACCTCCGTCCAAAGAAAGGAGGTTAGGTTACCTTCAAAGGTAATCAAAGAGGTAAAATTGTTGGAGTTTGTAGAATTGGTAAGCATCCCTTCTCGTCCATAGAAATTAAACATCATTTTATTAGGGATTATGTTCATAAATGGATTTTAGATTTAAAATTCATTAGTAATGAAAATCAATTAGCTGATATCTTTACAAAACCACTTCCTGAAGATAAGCTCATCCATACCAGGAATCTTCTTGGTATGACTTTTATTCTAGAATGAAATTTAAAATCATATAACTTAGGCGTCCATAAATTGTGTGTCCATAATGTATACATCCAAAGCTAGTGTTGCGTCCATAGCATGTGTATCCAAAGCATAAGCATCCATATTTTGTTCATACTTTGTTTGTCCATTGAACACTTGCATCTTTCTTGTTTACGAGTTGAATCAACGCGTTTTATTTACTCTTTTTAACATTTGTAAATTCCAAACAAAAATACCTTTTTACAATTAAATGTTCTTTTTACCATTATAGTTTTAAAAAGGGATTTCTAAAAACGTTTTATTTACAAAATCTTTTCATTTTCTCTCTTCTGAAATTTTCAAATCTTTTGCTCTCTATCTCTACAAAACTCTCTTTTCTTTCACCTCTTCACTTTTATCTCCCCCCTCCCCCTTCCTTCACCATTGCAAACCACCATTCATAACACATTGGACATCTTTAAACCTAGCCCTTCTTCACCTATTTAACCCACTGTCCAAACACCTTTGGATGACTTCATCATCCTTAAGCCTATGGACTCCCCTAATCCTATCACCATCATCAGAAAATAATGGCCCGTCATTTTTCTTCAACAACCCAAGCCTAAAACTTATCCATGTAGACTAGATTACCGACTACCTACCTATACCTTCAAATCAATACCTCCACCCTCATACCCTCTCCTAGCCACTTACAACTTGAACGTAACACCTCACATGTGGGAAACCCTCTTCCAAACCTATCTTCACCCCTCATAAACCTCCTATCTCACCATACATGCAACCACCACCTTCTCCAAACCCTTAAAAATTTTCTTATCTTATGTTTCTTAGTTTTTTTTATGTAATGGTTATAATTTCAATCCTTTTGTTGATAACAAAAAAAAGGGGGACAATGGTGTAAAGGAGAAAGAGTATGCATTTTTGTATCGTATGATGCTTCACTCATCTTTATTGCTTATATATATACTCTGATCGTTTTATATGAATGTTTTGATGCATCTGCCATATGTTTAGATATAATAAGAAAATTCATATATGTATGCTCTGATATTTTTACTCTGATCTATGTATTAAATCCTTATGCTCTAACACACTTAATATATGTTTCTTTTAACTGTCCATTAACTTAAAAAGAGCTAAAATAAAATTGAAGTTATATATCTTAAGGAGAGATAGTAAAGTAAATCACACGCTTAAAATGTTATATCTTGAAATCATCTTTCTCTTTAAACATAATTTTTGTCATCATTATAAATAGGGAGATTGTTGTAACACAAGTCTATGCATCCAAAATGACCCAAGTGTTTTGATATTAATAAACATTATGGAAATACATAATAAATTATGATTAATCAATGTTCTCTAGATTTCAAAAGACTTGCAAGTTATTGGAATTAAAGGTTGGAATGTATCTGTTTAAGGGAAACTGATCTATTGCGTCCATAAGGGGCTTGTCATCCATAGACATACTCACTGTCCAAAGGATGTACTCACCATCCATAGAGTCATTCACCATCCGAAGGACGTATTTAGCATCCATAACGAGACTCATCGTCCAAAGGATGTTCTTAGAGTCCATAGCAAAAATCACTGTCCAAAGGATATACTCAACATTCATAGCAAAAATCACGGTCCAAAGACGCAGTCAAAGGTACATAGAAGAGCTCAGTATCCATAGATATAGTGATCATCCAAAAAGGGACTCATCATCTAAAGGACGTATTTGTCATTCAAAATGGGACCTAGCATCCAAAAGATGTATTCATCGTCCAATCTGAGAGCTTAACATCCAAAGGACTCATCCAACGTCCATAGAAGAGTGTGGCATCCAATGACAAGTTCACCATCCATAATTGAACATAGCGTCCAAAGACATTCTTGTCGTCAAAATGACATATCATCCAAAAGCATAACAACTGGAATGTTCTAATTAGGAAGTATCTCTACTAAAAGCGTAAAATAGTGTTTATCATGCTTATCTTATCTCGTGAATTCTTTCATTCATATAATATCTTGATTCAACATTCAAGTCCAAAGACGTTCTTGTCATCAAAAGGAGAGATCATCCAAAAGCAAAACGATTGAACTGTTGTAATCGGGAAGTATCTCTCATAAAAGCGTAAAGTATTGTTTATCTCTCATAAAAACGAAGCCTAGATCATGACTCTCTTGAAAAGGAACCAACAGAAGCTTCCTTACTTAACAAACAGTAGACAACACATAAATTCAAAAAAAATAGTTTTTTCCTAACACAACCTTTCTTTGCCTTCAGAAAAATAGGAGTCTTTGTAGAAGTATTGTAATAAGAAATTACATAGCATTTAATATAGATTCAATCATTCCTCATGTAAAAAGCAACGTTCAAATTTTTACGTGCTATATTATAAAGGGATCTATCAAGCTTGAATGATCATGCAAGAGAAACTGCAATGTGTACTATCAACTAAGATAAACTCTCTTACGCTTTGGACGACTGTTTGTAAAGCTTTCTTTGCAAAACAAAGGAAATTTTGTGCTTTGTATTTTAAACACTCACTATGTGAGTTTCTTATCTTGTAAAAACTCTCTTGAGTTAGTGTGATGGCCTGAAAAGGCTAAATATAAAAGAATACATGGGTTACTTGTGATCAAGTAGATTAAAGGGGTGTAATACCTAGAGAGGTAGAGAATACTTGTTTGTAAGTTAGGTAGACTTAGCGAAATTTTTTCATATTTAAGGGATTGGACATACCTCTGTTGAACAAATGAACTAGTATAAACTCTGTGTGTTTTCTCTCTTACACTACACTATTTTATTTTTTCATTTCTTTGGACAACCGGTTTGGACGATCCCTTTGGATGCTCCCTTTGGATGACATATATAAACTCCTTTGTTAATACTATTTTTTCGAAAAGCTTTAAAAAATCACATACACACAATTCAACCCCCTTCTTGTGTGTTATCTTTTCCTTCAGTTTAAGTAGAGGTTTAATAACCAACACTACAAAATAGGGGGCCAAAGGCACACCCTACATCAATTAATCCGTGCATTACATGTTATCATGCAAATAATAAGCATTTCCAAGTCTTATGAAATAAGTCATTTAAAGATTACACTTGTATTCTTTTACACCATTTTGTTTAAAAAGTTACTATTAACATTCATTAAGATTTTTAAGGGAAACTTATTAAGAGTAGAAGAGGTTTTACTTAAGAGAACGACATGTTTTCTCACTACTATTAAAATTGCCCAACGAATCTCACCCACAATAAAAGGTAAGTTCTCAAGTAAACCTTTCTCACTCGACAAACATCTAGCTCACATAGTGAATGAAGTCACAAAGAACTTCACTCTTACTATGTTAACATAGTTGCTCAACGAAAAGTCATTTTGCTCACCTAAGAGAGTCATAGAGAACTATATCTCACATCTCTCGTCTTAAGTCACTTAATGCATTCTTAGTTAGTTAGAGCAAGATATGAATGTGTCCAAACTCGTACACGTTTTAATGATAACAAACATTATGACTCAAGAGTAATGATTAATCTTTTAATTAAGTATACATACTTTTTTAAAGTACATTATGTCATCATAGCACAAACAAAAGGAAATTGCGTCCAAAAGATCACTCTTAAGCAACACAGTCCATAAGATCAATGTTGTCCATAGATCACGTCATCCAAAAGAGGACTTTGTCCAATAATGTATAGTCGTCCAATAAATTCCAATGTTCATATCAAACATATAAGTGTCTTGGAACTTACATTTTAACTTATACACAAAATTCTCAACCAACAACATTATTAAAATGTTACTAAAGAAATAAATTTAATAACACTTTTAATTATTGGTAATAATATATTAAAATGTTAAAACCATCAATATTTTGTAAATGTTACAAAAGAAATAAATTAGTAATACCTATAAGGCTTAAATATGTTTTTAGTTTCTATAAAATAAAATAAGCAGGTTTTGATTTTGATCCTTACAATTTTTTATTGATTTTTATCCCTCTAAAATTTAAAATTATTATTTTTATCCGTATTATTATATGCATTTGATAACTACTTATGCGTTTAAAGGAAGGTCAAGTAACTATTATATGTCACACCCACTAGTGTTTGTGGTATCATATTCGAATATAATATCTTCAAAAAATTTTCTAAATTATTAAAATAAATGTTATTTATCTATCTTAAAATGAACATTAGAAACTAAAAAATAGTGATTGCAAATTTTATAAAATGAAATTCAACTAAAAATGTTTTACAAAGACTAAAATCAAAATTTACTCATTTTATAAAAATTAAAAATATATTTAAACCTAAATATAATTGTTGCTAATAAAATATTAAAAAAAATTATATAGTTATAACCCTTTAGCCATGTTAGCATTATATTTCACTTGTTAAAATGTTGCTAATGTAAATAGTAATATTTTTTAATAATTTAAAATTTTTTAAATGTTTCTAAAATTGAAGACGTAATTGTACTTTTAATATCTCGTTATCGTAACGGTTGTCCCTCAAATTTCAATTTGGAGAGTGATGATGTGGCGGATAAAAATGAGTTACAAATTTACAAGTTGAGAGAATTAAGATTTGAAACCTGGAGAGTGTTGATGGGACAAATAAAAATGAGTTACAATTTTACAAGTTGGGAGAATTAAGATTAATAGTCTTTATTAAACCACTTAACCAATATGATTCTTAATATATATAAGTTATATTATATATAGCTTAAAAGATTAACTAAATTCTATTATACATATCAACCATTGGTTCAAATTCTTGAATTTATACATATTTATTAATAAATTAAAATATAAATATATAAAATATAAGTACATTTGCTACTAAATGTATTATTAATATTATATGTCGTAAATTTATTATTGTATATTTCGGTTGAAGTATGTTAATATACTATTTTATATTTATTAATTTAGTACTAAATATACGTAGTAAATATAGTAAATATATTATGAAATGAATGTAGTAAATATATTATCATGGAGTATATAATAATAAATTTACTAATAAACATATTTACATTTTATATATTTATACTATTTTTAATTTATTAATAGGTATAAATAAGAATTTGATCTAGGGGATCATAATAGAATTTGAACTACCATCTTTTAAGCTTTGCATAATATATATATATATATATATTACTTAAGTTAATTTTGCTATATGTTCAATAAATACTATATATAAAAAAATATGTCCTTATATATTTATATAGATATTAAATTAATACTTGTGTTCAAGTATATTTTAATTTTTAATTTGATAACTTTAAAAGATTTTTATTGAACAACAATAATTAAAATTTAGAATGTTTAATTTTAATATATAATTACAATTAAAATAATAATTAATAATATAAATAAAGAGATAAACTTTTATATATACTTATCAATTTATATATATTACATTAGTATAAATTTCAATTTTTATATATTAAAATATATTTTGTAAACTAGATTTTAAATCAATCATAAATAATAATAAATTGTTAATGTATATTTTTAAATATTAAATTTTAAAATAATTACTTTTGATACAATAATAAATTTTTAATATATGTAATTTTATATGAAAAGTAATATATTTAATAAACCTATAATATATTTATTAAGTTTAATAAATATATTGCATTTCATAAATGTTATATTTAATAATATTACTAAATTTAATTATATAATATATTTAATGTTTATATAGATATTACATTAAATACATACATCGTTACAATTACTCAAGTATAGTTTCCTGATATATTGTTCAAGTATCTATATTTATATGTTAAATTTTGTAATAAATAATTTTTTTAGATATATAATTGTTTACAAAAAATCATACATTCAATAAGAATATATAATATTTATTACATATAATAAATATATTATATGTCATAAATTTTATATTTAATAAATACAATAAATGATATTATTTAATGTTAAAATAAATGCTACATTAATAACGTCAAATAAATTTAGAGTTTAATTTTTTGTTAGAATAAATGTTACATTCAATAATATCATGAAAGTCAACTATATATTATATTTAATAAATATAATAAATAATACTATTTAATATTTATATAAATACTTAAATACTTACATTAATAACATTAAATATATACATTATTGTCGTTACTATATAACATTTATTGATTTACATTAAATACATATGTCACCGCCACTACTTTGTTCACTATTACCAAGACTAGCCATTAAATACATTTGTAGTGGTGGTCGGTGTGACTAGTATTTTTTTATTTTCATTTATAATTTTTTTAATTGTGATACTAAGACTTTGATGAAAAGTTATTATTTTTTAATTATAACTAATTTCTCATTTAAAATCACATATATATATATATATATATATATATATATATATAAAAGTAAATTAAACTTAAATAAGTCTAATAACGATTGTATTCAAAATTATTAATGTAGCATTTATATAACCATTAAATAGTATTTTTATTATATTTATTAATATATTATTTATGAAATATAATATATGCCTAATAAATATAATATAATTAATTTAATAATTTTATTAAATATAACATTTACTTAATGTAGTATTTAGTTTAAGACTAAACAGTGCTATTTGTTGTATTTATTATATATAACATTTATGAAATATAATATATTTAATAAATTTAATAAATATGATGCATGCTTATTAAATATATGACTTTTCATATGCAATTTAATATATTAAAAATTTATTATTCAACCAAAATTATTATTATTAAATTTAACATATAAATATAGATATACTAAAATATACATTAATAACTTTATTATTTTTATTATTTCATAAAAAAATAATTTATAAAACATATTTTAAAAACTAAAATAAAAATAAATAAATACTTATAGGATATACATCAATTGATAAATATATATAATTTTATTTTTAACTTTTATTCCTATTTACTATTTTAAATAAATTATTTTAAATTTAATTTTTATATTAAATATTCTTAAATTTAATTGTTTTTGTTCAAAAAACATATTTTGAAGTGATCAAATTGAAAAAAAATCAAAATATTGTTGAGCAGACTATACTTGAACAATATTTAAGTAAACTAGATTTTATAAGGTGTAATAATGTATGTATTTAATGTTATCAATGTAGTATCTATACAAATGTAAAATAATATTATTTATTTTATTTATTAAATATAATATCTATTGAACCTTAATAATATTATTAAATATAAAATTAATATATATTTATTAAATTTAAAATTTATAATATGTTTAATAAATATGTTACTTTTCATATGAAATTATATATATTAAAAAATTATTATTAAATAAAAATTAATTACGCAAAATTAATATATAAATATTCATTAATAATTTTATTATTTTGATTATTGTTTAAAAAATTAGTTTAAGAAACATATTTTAAAATATAAAATACAATTGTTTAATATATATATATATATACTACATTTATATAATTATATAAAAAATGTTAATTTTTTATATAGTATTTATTGTACAGAAAATAAAAAATAGTAATACTATTAAATATCATATTTTATAATATAATTATATATTTATCAAAATAATATAAATTAATAAAAAAGATGAATTTTAATATATATATATATATTCATTAGTAAATAAAATATTTATAACAAATATTTATTATTTTATTATTTTTAAAGAAATTAGTTTATAAAAATATTTTAAAATATATATATATATATATATATATATATATATATATATATATATATATATATATATATATATATATATATATATATTAATGAGAAAATAAGATAAGCATACTAACTATTTTACATTATCAAACCATGACCATTTATCAATTTATATATATATATACATATATATATATATATATATATATATATATATATATATATATATATATATATATAATATAATATAATATAATATAATATAATATGATTCATTTCTTAATTATTATCCTTAGTTATTGTTTTAAATAAATTGGTATGAACCATATATTTGAAATTTTCGTACTTTTAATTATTATTATTATAAAATATATTTTAAAGTAATCAATATCAAAATAATTATGGAATTATTTAATTTTTTATTTGTTAACAATTAACTTTATCTAATGCTTATTGTATTTTTATTTTATGAATATAATATAGTAAGTTAAATTTTATTTACTACAAATAATTAACTGAATGATTAAAACTATGAATTATATGTAATTTATAGGATACAAGTGGAAAGACTGGCATACTGCCCACAATTTTATTTCTTTGATTTTTAATAATTTGATTTTTAACAATTTAATTTGGTTAGTTTGATATAAGACTTCGAGAAGTGAGCAGCTTAGAAAGCAGTGAAAGTGTAAAGCAGTGGGTATTCTAAGGAGTAGTTAAAAGATAAAATAGTCTAATAAAAAAGTAGGAACGAAAAGAGTATTTCCTTTAGTGTAGTTATAGATGTTAAATGTCAAATAAATTAAATCACATTATTTTGTATAGAAGGAATAGAATAATGGGATTGAAAATTTTAATTTATAAATATGCATGTATTATTGAAAAATATAAATACAAAATTCATAACTAATGTTAAAAATATTTTTAATTTCTATTTATAGTTGTCGAATGATATTGTTTCTTTTAAATAATATATGTAATATAAATAAAAAATATATATTTTTCATTTGACAGAAAGAAAAATATTCTACCGAATTTAAAAGTAACTCTGAAGATTTTTTTATTTAATTAAGATAATGTGTTTCTATTTTAAGTTTGTTGTGTTTTATTTTTATTTACAATTATATGTTTTGCATCATTACTACTATCAACAAGTAGAATGGCTAATAATAAATTTTAAATATTATTAAAAATTTTAAAGAAGGCATGTAAATTTTAAATAAATATATACATATTAAATTTAGTTTATTTTTAAAAAAATAATTCATTTATTACTTTTTTGTTAAAAGAAAATTATTGTTTTGTTAATTTTAAGTTCAAACATACAATTAATCTAATAAAGGGGTTGAATTTAACGCCTTTAATAGGTCATTCAAAGAAAAACACTATCATTATAATAAGGAGAAAATAGTTTAAGGTGAACAAAATTATCAAATTAATATTTAATTAAGTTAATGAGTAATTTATTAAAAATACATATCCAAATTTTAATCAATACATGTAAAATAAGAAGTATTAAAGAAAAAGAATAGTAATCACTCCTATATAAAAGAGAATATTGTTAAGATAACTTCTGGTGCAGAGGGACTACGGTTAATGGGTTAGTCTTTTGTTCGCCTAATTATGACTTGTAGCCTTAGGCCCTTTTGACAAGTATACTGTTCTCTTTTTTAGTTTGCTTGGGCAGTTTTTTTCTGAGTTTCAAAGGCCCAATTCAGTTTTTTTTGGATGGGCCAGTTAGTTTTCAACCTTGCAAAGTATCATATAATTCAAAAAGTTGATACGAGATAGACACATGTGCTCCCAACTTATGTACCCTTTAGTTTTCTCAAATTTACTCAACGTGCGACTTGTATATTCTCCTACACATGCAATTTACGAACATGATTGTGAAATATTAATGATGATACTGTATGAATATATTCAGCAAAGCAAGCATAAATTGTACTATATAAAAATGTCCACATTTGCAAGCAAGAAAAAATTATACTATATTAATAAAGCTTGTATTGTTGTTGTTGATTACTTGCCCTAAAGACATTCGATAGAAGGATCAAGTAGAACGTGCGCACGAGTGCATGTACTTTAAATAATAATAATAAAAGAATTAAAAAAAAAAACAAACAAACAAACTTACATAGTGCAAGCTAAGCATATTTTTTAATGAAGCTAAGCATATTTTTTAGCAAAGGAGTTACAACATAAAGAACTTATACTATTCTGATGCTGTATTGCAACCATTAACCTTTTAGGCTTATAGTGAAATATACAAAATATAAAGAGCGGAAAACTGTGGATTGACACTAATGGAAGGGTAGTCTTTGAGATTCTGAACCTGGTGAGCCTTCACTACTTTGAGAATCCCCTCTCCATGCATCCTGTACTTGAGATGCAAACTGCAGGTTCCACAAAACATCCTCTATAGAGGGTCTATCTGCTGCCTCTTTAATCAGGCACCTCACACAAATCTCCATCATTGTCTTCAATGATTGATCCAAGCATGCCTTGCGAATTGCTGTATCAACAATACTCTTCCTACCCTCTTCATCAGCTCCTAAGCTTGCTTGCAACTGCCTCATGATGCAATTAAAAGAAGCAGGGTCATAGAATTGTAGATGGTTTATATTGAATATGGATAATGAAAACTAGGAGAGCTAACAACACTATTATTGATTAAAATTTATTAAAAACTACCAAATTATGAGTGGAGTTCATTAAATCAAGAAATGAGACCCACACAATTTTGAAATTAATAGTATTATAAAAAATGTTCAGCTTCCGCTATGTGTCACCTTTTTATGCTGTGTAGGCTCACTTTTTTTTTGGTTACTCTTTTATCCCTTCATCTCTTCATCCTCTCTCTTATTTTCTCTCTCTTTTTATTCTCTCTCACTGTGTAAAGTATGAACACTAGCTCTAGTTTCTAATAAATTTCAGTGTGTTTAAAAAAATGTTAGATAGTGTGTTGTTGGCCTTTCTCATGAAAACTATCATTATCTTGCAATCTGATCATTTAGGCCTTTTTACTTTGATAGCCCATGAGCACATCATACGGATCTGAACACTGCTTTATTGCTTATTCCAAAAGCCTTATAATTCATATCCCTATCTTATATTTTCCTGCTTGGTGTGGGGGGGGAAAGTCTTTTGACATTTAATAATCTCTTTAGATGAGATAATATGTCCATATACAATAAATTCAAACCAAACTTTATACAATATGCATGTATAGATTTGTTAATCCTAGCTAGCAAAGGCAATGAAGAGGAAATCTAGTAGTTTCTATAGTCTACTACTCGTTAATTATACTTACCAGAAAATGAGACTATAGTTTCTATTATGATTAATCAAATAAAATGAATCATTGAGTCTTTGATGTTTCGCTTCTTAAATATTAAGACCATTATCTGGAGTTGGTGGCCTTTTTGTTTAATAACAATTCAAATAGTTCAAGCAAATCAGTGATGAAAGAGTTACACTCTGATTTAAGCATCAAGTATATCCTAGTTGGACCATACAAAAAATCTCTATTAAATTAACAATTAATAAACTTGAAAGACTTAAACGAAGGAAGGAAAAGAAAATGGCATATTAGAAATGAATCAGAATTCCTGTCATTACCAGATCTCTAAATGCGTCTGCATCAGTCGTTGTCTTTATTTTCCTTGCTAGAATGAGTTCGAGCAATATCACTCCAAGGTCGTATATATCAGACTTATCTTCATGCTTTACACTAAAAACAGCAGAATTCATTAAAAACCAAGCTTACATGCATATACATACACACATACATGTAAACAGGGACCCAAGTATTTTTTTCTACATGAGACATTTTCATTCATATCATATGGTATGCAAAATTGCAGTATGATGAGTTTTATTTTTCATGCATGTTACTCAACCTGATTAACTTTCTATCACTCACCTTTTATTATTGCTAGAATTTTTTAATCCACTGGAAGAATTTCCATGCCGACCCTGCAAGGATAAGCTATGGCCAATCAGTACCAACTGAGGCATTTTTAATCTTGAAGGAAGATAAAAGAACAAACTTACTCATGATTTTTTTCCTCATAAGAAAAAACATGCCAATTTAAAAAAAAAAAAAAAAATTCATACCTTTCCCATGTTAGATAACAAAGGGAGGTGATAACTGCTGATTTTTGCAACAAGATTCTGATCCAATAAAACATCTTCTATCTTGAGATCGTTGGAATATACACCAGGAACAATCCCTGTATGCAAAAACTGGATTCCTTTTGCCACTCCAATTGCAGCTCCTATGCGTTGTGTCCAACTCAAGGATTTTCTAGCATGCTCATCTGCCAAAAATATGAGGCATCAATGCCATAATTGTGAAGGACAAAAATAACTAGTTCAGATGGGGGATAACAAAAATGGCCTTATTGTCTAATATTCCATTACAAAATGATACTGAAATGACTAGTTTAAGAGAAAATATTGTTGATATGAGTAGATAGTCAATGCACTGGCATTACACTATCATCCAATCATAAATTGTTATGTATAATAAGTTTGTTGACTTTTACAATAATTACTTTAAAAGTCATACATATCATGATATCTGATTAGTTGACTGTAAATTTTTACACCGACAGACAACAGTGCATATAAATTAAATTCGGTTGATATTTCCTCCTCCTCAAGTACAAATTTGTAACTTCATGCAAGTTAGATATAGAGATCACTAGAAGGAGATAAATGAATTTGTTACTACTACTAATGGAATGCCCTCTAGTGAATTTTCCCCATCCTTTCATTTTCATGTTAGAATAATACCATTTTACAACCTCCAACCTGAGAAATAAGCTGTGTTTTTTATAAATTACCAGAGATCCAACTCCTGAGTGTGCCATTTGATACGTATTCAAAGACAAGAAATACGTTGCTGACACTTGAATCATCTAAAGAACATTCAAAGCAGTGTCCAAGAGCGCTGACTAGATGACGATGCCTAAGTTTTGATATCAGCTCTATGTGGTTCACAAATTTCTGAGTGCTGTATCTCTTTTTCATTTCTACACATCGAATAGCAACAAGTGAGCCATTCTTCAGCTGACCTCTGTACATCTAAGACATATCAAAAACACACTATTTTAGAATGAAACATGCATCACATAAATGTTAAAAGATAAAAGTTGCAATTTCTAGTAACAAATTCATGCTCAATAGTGACGTAGTTGAATCATGACTGCATGATCAAATTAGTTTTGTTATTTACAACTGTCCATGGAAGGAAAAGCCTTTGATTTTGTAAGTTCAAAGGCAATATTCCTCTATATGCAAAATAATTTGAGACATTGTACCATACCTTCCCATAAGAATCTTCACCCATTAAAGAAGCTGTGTCAAAGTAGTTTGTAGCTGCCTCAATCTCTTCCAGTGAGAAACTTCGATAAGTTGGCAGGCCAACTGCTCCCAACTTCTTCGTTTGAGATATATACCCTTTTAAGTACAGGAAAAAGACGTTTGTCAATCTATCTTTAACATGGAATTATACAGAGAAATGTATGAATGACTTATTATATTCTTTCATATCATCCTCCCCAGAACTATTTTCCAATCATTTGTGGCTTCATTGATAAAGAAATATTGTTATAACTTGTTCAGCTTCAAATAAACATGTTTTTCTTTTATCAAATACAAACAAGTATGATGTCCTTGTATCTCTACTTCACAAGTGGGAAACTGTTTCTGTTCAGGTTATCTAGAGCTATATGAGTTTCCTATATACAACTACTGAATATATTTCAGCAATAAAGAAATTAGTAGATATTGCTTAGGTTAAAATTAGTTTCCCCTTAGCAGTTATCATCCTTATTTTCCAACCAATGTTAATAGTAGATTTTAATATATAAAACCAACTTTTGTCAATCAAGGTACAGGACTGCTGCAGCAAGATAGATATAGAATGCAAACTTAAAATTCCAAGAAGGCAGCAAAATCCTACACTAAAGAATCTAAACAAAATTACCAATTTTCCTCTAAATAACAGTTTAAGGATGTATATATATATATATATCGGTAAGTGATCATTTAACTTCGGTATTTTATTTTTCTATGGCTACACAAAAATCCTATTCCTAATAGTGATAGTAATGCCTACACATTAGACTTGAGAATATCTGATAATTTTCTAAATACTCTACATGTGGATGAAGAAATGTATAAAACGGGACAAAGTAGTTTGATCATACACATACCCTTGTGTGTGTGTGTGTATGTGAGAGAGAGAGAGAGAGAGAGAGAGTTACTTGCGTCAGAAAGCAACTTAGAGGTGTAACCAGAAGCAGCATTTTCTGTTATAAATCTTGTTGGAGGATTCTTCATTTTGCTTCTGGCATTTCCTCTTCTAACAATAAAGAAAATTAGCAAAACAAGTGCTACTCCTCCAAGAGTCCCACCTACTATGCCAAGGGAAAGAACTACCTTAGATACTTGTTTGTGCTTCTTTCTCTCAGGTAATATCCCCACAGCCAAGGCTTCAGTGTGGCAAAAGGGCTGCGGCTGCTGATTTTGATTAGCAGAGTCTAGACAATTTCTAGCATACAGGAAAGTCCTACCGCTGGAATTGGACACTAAACATTTTGGTAAGGCCCCAGTCAAAAGGTTTGAGGATAAATCAACTACATCAAGCTCCGAATTGCAAGACAGATTCTCAAAAAGCATCCCAGTTAATTTGTTCCCAGAAATATTCAGATAAGTAATAGAAGGAAGTGCCAACAATCCTGGTTGAAATGGCCCCACAAATGCATTGGATGAAATATCCAATTGTTCAAGCTGATAATATGTGCTCAATTCAGCAGGAATACCAGACCTGAACCTATTGTTTCTTAGCACTAGAGTAACCAACTTGTTACCAAGCTGAGGAAACTGAGGTCCAAAAGCATTATCATCCAATTCAAGCACTTGAAGATTCTTCAACCGGCTCAAATCAGGCACCACCCCATAAAAGTGATTATGAGAAAGTGAAAGAGTTCTCAAATTCTCCAAGCTACCGAGCGAATTCGGTAGAGATCCATTGAACATATTTTTCTTCAAACTCAGCACAGTTAAGGCTGGAAGCGAATCAAACCAAGTAGGAATCGTATCAGCCAACATGTTGTTGTCAAGAATGAGAGTTTGGAGATTTGACAGTGATGAAAGTTCCTGAGGAAGGGAACCATAGAGAAAATTGGAACTCATATTAACTATTTCCAGGGATGATAAACGAGCTATCTTACCAGGCAAAGGACCCCACATACCAAGAGAAACCAATGTGAGGACTTTCAAACTGGGAAGCCTTACTAGTGTTGTGACAAAGGAATCTATTGAGAAACTTCTTGGTAGAGGTGAATCTCTTCTTTCACCTATTATGTGAAGCTGTGTTATGGTGTCTTCATAGCACACTACCGTGAGGGAAGAGTTTGAATCTGTGTTGCAAAAGTCTGTGTGGTTGTTCCACTTGCTTAAAGCAGCTGAAAAGTTCAATAGCTGCTGAATTCTGAGAAGAGTCTGAGACTGAGAGGATTGTAATTGCTCAGAGTAATGGATAGAAAGTAAAATAGTAACCAACACAAGACACACTGAGGGATGGTGTTTATTTGCCATCAGCACCAAGTCATGCAGTGAATGAGAGAGTTTTGGTTATATTCTCAAAAGGATTGAAATTCTCTCAAAATTGAAGCTTGGGGAGTACAAGCATAAGCCCTTCAATCACAAGAAAGCATGTTAGTTTAAACAGACATAAAAAAAAAATGAAAAATGCAAGAAACTACTGAATTAAAATAATCAAATACACTATTGAGTGCATGAACTCTCTAAATTTGAAGTTGATCCATGGTCAAATTCCCAAAGAAAAGCACTGTTTCATGCAAAATCAACAAAGTATAACCACTTGAGAAGAGTTTAGCCAAAACTCAACATTTACAGAAAAAGCTTCGGCAGCTATAGAACATACATACAAATCAATGAGTATTGAGTGCTAACCAAAACCAAAATACTTGAAAAATGGGTAGAGAGAAGAAAACAAATTTTAAACAAAAAATGGGAAGAAAACAAAAACTTGTATGCCTTCAGAAGTTGCATAGAAACCCAAATGAACAAAATCCAAAAATTTTTCAACCATACATTTCAGAAGTGGGTCTCCAAGTGAAGCCTGGAAACCCTTTTCCAAGGGGTCAGCTTTTCTCTGCCCAAAGCAAGAAAAGGTAGTGATGATAAGAATTGAAACTTGAAAACAAATGGAAGAAACCAAAACTCACACTATGCTCTCTCACAAGGTGACATTTCATCATCCTCAGTCATAAATGAATTGAATAGACAAATTTATTTTCCTCTAAATGTTTTGTTCTTGGGAAAAATGTACTTTCTTTTTTTTCCTTCTATTTTCTTTGCCTGAAGGGCCCAAAGAAAAAAGAAAGATTCTTGCATATAAGGGAAACCTTTATTCTAAACTATGATGATTCTTTAACCTTTAACCTCAGCATGTGGTGTCCAGCAGATTTGGTTGAAGGAGCTAGTTTTGTACTTTTCTTATAAGAATTATGAGTGGGAAAATTGTGAAGGTAGCATTAGTTTGGCTCAGAGTTCAGTAACGTAAGCTGTTACTTTCAGAGAGGGGTAAGGCTTTGCTTTCTCTCACTCCAACTTTATGACATGGTCCCCCCAATTTGTGTCTCTATTGTTGCTTTTGCCTTTTGGTTCCCATCACTCTCTCTCTTACCAACTTCTATCTTCCATTTATGTGTCAATGGTAGGATCAATGAACCTTCCAAGGAAGAGTTTCATCTGAAAAGTTGACAAATCCACGTCAGCAAACGATGCAAGATCTTGAAGGAAAAGGAAGGAACCACACTGGCATTATTTTACATTGGATGTTCTAAACAAATGCTACCTAAATACTATGTGATGGTTAAATCATGTGATTGTTATTTGCTACCACTTTAGTGTTAGGAATATTTTGTAAAAAGATATGCCAGCTCTTTTTGGTACCGAAGAAAAGATAGATTGGGTAAAAATTGCATTTATATGCTGCTTGCGTGATAAAATTAATATAGAGTTAATAATGATTAATAAAAATAATAGATTATATTTTTTTTTCTTTTGAGTGATGTTTATATTACACCCTCTTTTCTTTTTATTGTTAAAATATATACTTTCCTTAAGTTCATTTTAATATAAATGTGTTTTTTAAAATAAAAAAAGAAAAGAAAAGAAATCTACGATGATAAGTCTTGACATAATTAACAGTTAAGTTTTTATTTTTATTATCAATTTTGTGACTTCAAAAGATAAAATAAAGATTTTAGAAGAAATTTGAAAATTGATAATAGAAACTTCAGTTTGCTCTTTAAAATACGAAAATTAATAAGAAAAAATAGGTTATTCGCTTAGTATTAAACTCAATTAATAATTATTAGATATGTAAAATAACTTGGTGATGACACCGATAGTTCTAAAAAAAATATGATAAGGCGATATTATTAAAAGACGCATTCATAATTATTTACTTCTGTTGAGAGATTTCTTTTTATTAAAAAAATAAAGTATAACTCATATTCATATTTCAGGGGAAATATGTATATATTTTAAGAAAATAAATTACACTTTTTTAAATTAAAAATAAAATAAAGTGTTATATAATTAAAATTTTTAACAAAAAGTATTGCATATTTATATTTATATTTATATTTATATTTATATTTATATTTATATTTATATTTATATTTATATTTATATTTATATTTATATTTATATATATATATATATATATATATATATATATATATATATATATATAAAATGAATCTACTTTTTTAAAAATTAGAGTTATTTCTTATTTTATATTTTTTTATTATAATCTAACGAATTAATCATTAGAACCATTAAATAAAAAAAATCATGAGAGTAAAAAGTTATTCTTAAAATAAATAGAACTCTTCTTTTTATATATATATATATTATTCATTTCTTGTTCGAGTGTGAATTTTGATTATTTTAAAATAAGAGAAATAAGAAGTGTATCCTAATAAAAAAAATAATTGATATTTATAAATATATATTTAGATAATAAATTTTGCGTTTGTGAGCATTTATTCTGTTTTTTCTCGTTAACAGTTATGATTTAAAAAAAACATCCTAAATTAAGTGATTGAAAAAATTTATAAGTCAATGAGTAAAATAAAAATGTTTTAAATTTGGTCTCCACAAACAAAAACATCTTGAAGAAACAATAATATATGTAAATATAAAAAGTTTAGAAATTTCAGCTATTTAGGAGTCCCTCGAGGCCAATATGTTTCTCCCTAGTGGATTTCCTAGAGGACTCTGCTTCCTTCTTTTTTATTATTAAAGGGCAGAGGACTCTTCTTCCTAAATCAACTTTGATTGAAATTAATTCTCACACGTTCCAACAAGATAATTAATACGAGATACATAAGAATTTGTTTGAGCGAGAAATTCAACCTACTTCAACATTTTAGAAAATTTTATGCCATTTTTTGTGCCTTCTACTTCACCCAATCAACCCATGATATACTGGCATTAATTATATATATCCCAGTTAGTTTCTTGACATGGACATGTTATGCTAATTCATAATACCGTTTTGAATTAACTTATTTTAGATTTTCTTTTTGTGATTTCTTAAAAATAGCTTTATTAAAAAATAGTTATTTAAAAATCATTAATGAGCATGCTGTCAATGCCCTTCATTATTTTCCTGTATAAGAGTTGGTGATAAATGAAAGCCAATACATATCTTTTTCAATCATTTTATTCATATGTTTCTTTCATATTATAAAATTAATTTTTTTTAAGCAAACCCGTGCTGCTTTACAATTTAGAAAGAGTAATGAGATGCAGACATTTTTCTATTTTTTTTAGCATTATCATTTCTTTTATTATATCATACCAATTATCCTACATATATATTTTTAATCTCTTTCTCTTACCGGTTGTCAACTAGATTTGAGGTGTCCATCAATCAATTTTGTTTAGAAATGCCACAAGTATAATGTCTTTTCAAAATTAAACTATTACTCATGCATAACTACTCAAGATCAAATTGAGTTTAAATTAAATTGAACTTAAATTGTATTTGGTCTAAGATTGGAATGATTATCCAAATTACTTCCCAAATATTCTTCAATCAATGTGTTGTGTATCAGAAAAAAAATCATTCAAGTAATTATGAATTCAAGACAACATCTATTCTCGAGTGGTTATTTGATAGGTGGAAGTGAGGTTAAGCATATACGTACAATGATTCAGGTAATAGGTACCATGTCAGATATGCAAACTAATTTGGCTTGAGAAGGAACATACCTAATATAATGGGATTAACTCTCTCAATGGATGTTTTTTTTCATACACAAAATTTAAATGTAAAAGCTTTCTTTATGTTACTCATAACCTCATACCAACCACTTGATAATATACCAGATATGTTTAAGAATTAATGGGGTCTAGTTTGACTTGATTAAAATTGAAAAAAAAAATAGATCACTCGATTGGATAATGTATTTAAAAAAAAGTTGAAACTAACATTGTTTTATTCATGATGAATTGAAAAAAAAATACTTGTAACCTGAAAAAGAAAAATATAAGAAAAATAATTAAATGCTTAAATATATTTTTATTTCCTATGAAAGAATAATTTTTTTACTTTGGTTCTCATAAAAATATTATTTTCATTTTCAAAAATATAAAATTATTATTTTTTGTTTCTATTATAGGACATTTTTTAATTATCTATGTGTTTAACAAAAAGTCAAGTTACTAACTTAGATTATATGCATGAGTATTTACATTAAAATTTCCAAATTTTTAAAATAAATATTATGTAATTACTTTAAAATAAATATTAGATACTAAAAATAGTAATTTTATATTTTATAAAAATGAAATAAAATTTATTTTATAAACATCAAAATTAAAATTCACTTATTTAATAAAAATTAGAATTAAAAAATACAAAGATGAAAATATATAATTACTTATTTTATAAAAAATTAAAAATATATTTAAATCCTAATAAAGAAAAAGGCAAGGTTACGAACTTCAGAATCAGATATATAATTTGACGAAGACCGGAACTTGACTTCTTAGACATAAATTGTATTATGTATTGCATGTGTTATACTTGTTTTTTCATTGTTTATTCGTGTTTTAAACTTGTTCACCCGTGAACTTGACCCGAGATAAATATTGATTTGGTCAATATGGCTGCATCGGGTAGAAAAATATTACCTCCTTTGTTTTCCATTATATAATTATTCATTATGAAATTTCTTTTAATAATCTTTTAATGTTTTTTATTTTTTCTTTTTATAGAATTAAAAATTATGTAATTTATTTTCTTTTATCGATATTTTCAATATATATATATTCTCTTTTACCAATATTTTAAAAAATAAGAATAAAATAAAATGTAACTCTCTTATGTTTATTTATAAAATAATTTGATCATTCTTCGTGTGTATGTATATATATATATTCAACGTGACCCCGATATCTTTAATTATAATCTCTTAAAATTTGGAGTATGAACACACATTTGGATAACCTAATATCTCAATCGAGATAATGACTAAATTTAGTTTAATAACATAGCTTAAAGTGAACATAGGGTGTTGATATGGAAGGCAGGGCTTTACGATACCCTCCTTGACCAACATCTGGATATTGAAATTTGAATGGTAGATACAAAGTTAACAATTATACATGGCAAAAAAATATATAGGTACATATAACTGTCTAGACATCTACACAATGTAGCACGAGTGGCTACTAGTTGGCTCTTTTAAACGTACTAAGTATATTTCTAGTTATATAAATAGATAATCCTATATGAGTAGTAATGGTGGTAAAGATAAGTTGGTCTAATTGTGCTAGTCAAAGCATATCCGAACCTTCTCATTATATACATAATATTTGAATATTAAATTTTGTATATAAATTAAATTTAAGATTTTTTAACTTGATATAGTATGAACCTACATAGGTTTAATTCGCAAAAACTTGTCAAAAGTTATAAAATAATAATCTTTTACGAGACTTTTACCTTATTTTAAAAACACGAATTAAATATGAGTTGTCCTTACCAAATTCCTATTCCGCAAGACATTGCATAAATATACTTGTTCCAATAATAATTAAATTATAAAAGATAAACTTACATGTTTGTACTAATAATATAATGTGATCTTTATATATTTACAACAGAGTAAAACATGATTTTTATATATTTACAACAGAATATGTTCCGTTCTCATGTAAGGTTTTTGTAATAATGGAAACCGGAAAAAAAAAATTGACCCCTCTCCCACTTTGAATTATATATATATATATATATATATATATATATATATATATATATATATATATAAAATGACCACGTCACTTATCATTGGTATGGAGGTCTGCCCTTGGCCGAAGTAAATTTTGGTATCTTTCCGCGTGGTTGGGATCTCGGTCGATTTCCACCAATCTGGCCCTCAAGCCGTCTATGGGGACGTAAGCTTAATTTCTCTTCCAAGCACGTAGTTACAGGAGATCACTGCCCTAAGAGTAGGTTCTGAGGACCGACAAATATGCAGCCCCTCAAGTGTTGGGTATAGCAATAAGTAGTTTGAAGGTGTAGCCGGGGATGACGTTTGATGGCCGAGAGGTCTCGGTTATGAAATGGCTTCTACATACGTGTCCTGGATGGTCTTGACCGACTCATCGCTGATAGGTCATTTTATTTGTAGAACTGCTTCGTTGTAATCAGACCTCGGATCGATCTCTTCGGCCGTCCGTTTTGGGCCTTGTAGATTGTCGTCGATTGTAGTCGGACCCCGAATCGGTCTTTTCGACCGTCCGTTTTAGGCCTTGTAGATCGTCGATTGTTGTAGTCGGACCCCGGATCAATCTTTTCGACCGTCCATTTTGGGCCTTGTAGATCACCGTCGGTTGTAGTCAGACCCCGGATCGATCTTTTCGACCGTCCGTTTTGGGCCTTGTAGATCATCGTCGGTTGTAGTCGGACCCAGATCGATCTTTTCGACCGTCCGTTTTGGGCCTTATAGATCATCATCGGTTGTAGTCGGACCCCGGATCGGTCTTATCGATCGTCCGTTTTGGGCCTTGTAGATCATCGTCGGTTGTAGTTGAATCCCGGATCGATCTTTTCGACCGTCCATTTTGGGCCTTGTAGATTTCTTGTTCGGGATGGGGGCCGGCACCTTTTTGATACCTGCATGAGTTGTATATCAATGTCATGCGAATTTTAAGATATAAATATACGTACCTCGGCTATGAAATTTCTTTTCGTGGCGTTGTGGACATGTTGCTGGAGGATGCGCGGTTACTTTTGAGCTTCTCCTGGATTAGTTTCTTTCCTTCTCTTGGTGATGGGTTGTGGGTTCAAACCTATTATGCTTCCAAAATACCTGATTTTTTTGCCAAATTTTAAAATTCGAATAAAGGTGTGACGTGACAGCACTAGACAGTTCTAACTTCAGATCCTTACTTCACTGCACCCTTACTTCAGATCCTCGGAACAAGAGTAAGACCTTGAAAAACTTGAAACACCAAATTCTAACTTTACCTTTAGGAAACAGTCTTTCCCTGATCTGAACTAACGAAAAGCTAGTGATCTTAGCAATGTTATGCAGGTAAATCCCGCATATATGTAGTTATGCACTCATAAAAGCATATTAGTATAAGAAAATAACAACAAATTTCACACTTCCACAAACTCGTCGTGGGCTACAGCATATAAACAGGTAAGATTTGGTGAAATTAAATAAAAAATAGACAACCACTTATCTGGTAACGAAAACGCGTATTTATTCCACCCTCAAGCCCACCTTCTCCTCGGTTCTGCAATGGTGGAGAGAAATGGTGCATTCCAACTTCCATTTTACCTTCCCCAGAAAAAACTTTTGGCTTTTCCCTCACCAACATTATTCCTTTCTGGTTATTGTAGCTTTATTTAAAACACCCGCCCCATTCTTTGTCATCTCCACAGTATTATTTAGCATATCAAGCGCAACGTTCTCACCCCAACCCGGAATCTGCTACGGCCAACTCTGCGACAACCTTCCAGCGTCGCAAGAATCAGTTTCACTCCTAACCTCGCTGAACACGAAGCGCGTGAAGCTCTACGATGCCAACCCAACGATCCTCCACGCGCTTGCAAGTCTCCATCATGGTCCCGAACGAACTCATCACCAACATCACCAACCAAACCCTCTTCGACGAGTAGGTCTCCACCAATGTCGTACCATTCCACCGTCACGCCCAGCTTCTCCTCGGTTCTGCGACGGTGGAGAGAAATGTTACGTACTGTTTTGCCGATGGGTGGTGGCGTCGTTGCCCAGATCTGCTGCAACCAGATCTGTAGGAGAAGTTCTGGTCTTGGCGCTACCGAGTTCCTGGAAACGGAAAAAAGTGAAGGAGATGACCGTCTTCCTTGAGACCTTGCAGGCGGCGACGACGACGCTGTTCGGGGGAGGTGGCGAAGATCCTTTGACGAAGAAAAATGAACGGGGCGTCAGAAGATTTACGTGTGGCAGTCGGCAGATCTGCTTGTGGTGAAGCCAACATTTGCAGCTAACTCTGACGGTTGCTACCTTCCTGCCCCGGGTTGCCTAACTTTCTTGGTGCAGCACTCCTCTCTTCTCCTGCATGGTTGGGACTAATTTTACCTGCCCCACGATGGGCGCCAATGTTCCATTCTCATGTAAGATTTTCGTAAGAATGGAAACCCGAAAAAAAAAGATCCCTCTCCCTCTTTGAATTACACATATATATACATATAAAATGACCACATCACTTGTCATTGATACGGAGGTCTGGCCGGTCGAGTCGGTTGGTATGCTCCATGTGGTTGGGATCCCGGTCAGTTTGCCGACCAGTACAGAATATAATATGATTTTGATATATTTACAACAGAATATAATATGATATTTATGTATTAATGATCTAAAATGTACTTTGATATATAATTTGTTTAAAGAAAAAAAAATGAGATTGCACAACATAATATAAGAGCAGGATTTTATTTCTCCGATGTCCAACCGGGTAAGATTCAATACCCATAACGTGTGGTTCAATCAGTAGCTTTGACTCTTTACATATATATAAGAAAGGTTTGATCTCTAGAATGTGAATAGAGCAACGAGAGTTACTTTTTAATAGCACTTTTTTTTAAAAGAATAGTGACATAACTTCCTATTATAAAAGTACTCCTAGGAAGAGGAATACAAGACCCCAACCTCTGTTATAATTGGCAACATATAGTGTATATTTGTGAAGTGTCACAACTTGATTTGTGACTTTCAAGGTCTGATACCTGTTTCATTTTGAGGAGAGACTGAAATAGGTTGAGTCGGAGTCATCTTGGCTATTCGACCACCGAAACTGACTTGGATGCTTGGTTGGAGTTGCTACTAACGTTCTTTTGAAGAAGGCCAGGAAACCTAATGAGAAAAGGCTAGTCTTCGAATCGGGGATGGATTCGAGAGTCGATTACGCGCTGGGTACATAGGGTGTCCCAACAGTAGATAATTATTCATCTGCTTCTCACGTTCCATGAATAGTCAGCACATTGAGGAATATCCAGAAAGGATTTTAGGGAATCGCTCTGATTCTATCTATGTTCATTCCATTTGAAGAAAGGTAGGATCCTAACAAAGAATCAATCTTTCTTTTAGTTGTTGAATCCCTCTTTGATTGATCAATGTGTGATATTTCAAATCCTCATTCCTAATGGAATCGAAATGATCCTTGGATTGATTAGAAGATCCTTTCAATTGGCTAGAATCCGTTACTTGAATGAAACTAGATCTCGTGGAATCATATTGAATATTTGATTATACATTCCGTACCTTGCTAAAAAACTGATCCTTGTTTACCAACCACACATTGTCTAACCAAATCCAATTCTCTCTCGACATGTTCCTCAAAAAATCCGATTCGTGTGGATTCTTCCCCCACCAACGAAGATGTAATTGAATATACACACACACACACATATATATATATATATATATATATATATATATATATATATATATATATATATATATATATATATATATATATATATATATATATATATATATATATATATATGAATGTGAATGTGAAACACGTAGAATTTTATGAATATATTATTTCTTTATTTTTGAGCAAGGAATCCTCATGTGCTTGATTAGCAATACAAAAAATTATTACTACTGAAACTAACTGTATTTTTCGTTGGGTGTCCCAACATGCTTATAACCTTATGTAAGAATAGAAAGTATATGTATTTGAACTGGTGCAAAACTGAGTTGCTTTAATGATTTCAAAGAGGCTATTATATAGCCTATAACATAATACATAAAAATAGCTTCACATATGACTACGTGACAACGTTCAAAAACAAATTATTCCTAAAAACTAGGATTTATTAAACAGAACAGAAAAATAACTACTAACAAATAGTAAAAACCTTTTCATTCCCTCCCTTAAATTGACTACAATATGCAGTTAGTTTACTTTAGAAAGATCAAGCATTCCTATCTTCTTTTTGAGCTTTTGGAAAGCCTTAAGGCTTTAGTCATCAAATCTGCAACTTGTTCCTGAGTTCCACAGTGCACCAACTCAATTTCTCCATCTTCACAAGATCTCTTAAAAAATGAAAATGCACTTTAATATGCTTACTCCTTCCATGCATTACTGGATTTTTTGAAAGTTTAATGGTTGAACTATTATCACACATGATAACAGTGCTACTGTCTTGAGTATAAGTTAAATTTCTCAAGACTCTTCTCATCCACATTGCTTGACAGGCACTGGCAGCAGCAGCCACAAAATCTGCCTCTGTACTTGAAAGAATAACAGTTGGTTGTTTCTTGGACATCCATGACACTACTCCTGAACTTAACAAGAACACATAACCAGATGTGTTTTTAGAGTCATACTCATCTCCTGCATAATCAGAATCTGTGAATGCAAGCAAATTTTCTTCCCCTCCTTTCCTATAGAATATCCCATAACTAGTAGTTCCTTTTAAATATCGTAAGATTCTTTTAGCAGCTTGCAAGTGCAACTCTGTTGGTTTGGACATATACTTGCTAAATAAGCTCACGCTGAACATGATATCTGGCCATGTAGCTATCAGATACATTAAACTTCCCACAATTTGCTTGAAGTAAGTGTCATCTACAATTACACCATCAACATCTATGTTAATCTTACTACCTAGAACAATCAGACTTTTCACAGGTTTGCTCTCAGACATTGCAAACTTCCTCAGAACATCATTGGCATATTTCTATTGACACACAAAAATTCCTCCTAATTTTTGTAAGACCTCAATGCCGAGAAAGAATCTCATTTTCCTTAAGTTAGCCATGTCAAAAGCTTGCATCATAGACTTCTTGAATTTAATCGTCATACTCATGTCATTGTCTGTATAAATCAGATCATCAACATAGATGCTGACAATTAATATGTTTTCTCTAGCGCTCCTTTTGACGAACAGGGTCTGCTCACTTGAACATTTTTGAAAGCCATCCTGCATGAAATGTTCTTCTATACGACTGAACCAAGCTCTTGGTGCTTGCCTTAGACCATACAAGGCTTTATGTAACTTGTAAACCTTGTGCTCTTTACCTTTCTTGACATATCCCTTTGATTGCTCTATGTACACATCTTCACTCAACTCTCCATGCAAGAATGCAGATTTTACATCTAGCTGAAAGATGTCTCATCCCTTGCATGCTGCAAGTGCCACGATCAACCTCACTGTATCCATGCGTGCAACAGGGGCGAAGACTTCAAAAAATCAATTCCATGTTGTTATGAATACCCCTTAGCTACCAATCTTGCTTTGTACTTATCAACTTCACCCAACTCATTCAATTTCGTCTTGTACATGCATTTGACTCCGATTGTTTTTGCTCCAGTTGGCAGGTCCATTAGTTCCCAGGTTTGATTCTTTTCTATTGAGTTTATTTCACTGTCCATAGTCTTTCTCCATTTCTCATGTTTGACAGCTTCCTCAAATAGAATCGAATCATCACCTATAACATCTTGTACCATGTAAGCCTCTACTTCTTCTTCTTCACTCAATCCCTCACCACTAACAAAATCCCCCATCCAAGTCAGCTTCCTCCTTTCTCTCCCTTGAATCACGTGTTCTTGTGAACTTACTGCTCCATTTCTAACTCCAATGTCCTCATTATTCTCACCATCACTATGAAATTCATCATCCTCATTATTCTCATCATCACTATGAAATTCATCATCACCCCACAACAGCTTAGTTTCTATTTGTTCTTTATAATTTGAACCTCAATCCCTACTCTTCTTTTCTTCAAACATGACATCTTTACTAACTACAATTCTCTTTGTCTTAGGGTTAAATAGACGATAACCCTTTGACTCATCACTAACACCTAGCATAATACAAGGAAAGCTTTTATCATCAAGTTTACCTCGTTTTACCTCTGGTATGTGCACGTGAGCTAAGCATCCCCAAACTCGAAGGTGTTTGATAGAAGGTTTGATTCCACTCCAATCTTCTTGTGGAGTGATGTTCTTCACAATGTGTGTTGGACAGCGATTCAACAGATAAAATGTCCAATTTACTACTTCAGTCCAAAAAGATTTGGGAACCCCTTTTGTAGAGAGCATGCAATGTACCATGTTCATAATAGTTATGTTTTTGCGTTCTACGACTCCGTTTTGATGTGGTGTATAGGTTGTGGTAAGTTGCCTTTCAATACCATTTTCTTCACAAAACAATTTGAACGCGAGAGAGTTAAACTCTCCTCCTCTATCTGTTCGTAGGCATTTGATGAATGCTCCAACTTCCTTTTCCACCATTTTCTTGTAGGACTTGAAGCACTCCAAAGCTTCAGATTTTTCAGAGAGAAAATACACCCTACCTTTACGGCTATAATCATCGATGAAGCTTAAGAAATACCTTTTTCCACTATTTGAGATGGGTTCTATTGGTCCACAAATGTCTGCATGTATGAGTTCTAAGATCGTGCTAGCACGCCACTCGCTCGCCTTAGGAATTGGATTACGATGTTGTTTGCCAGTGAAACAGTCAGCACATACGATACTTGAGGAGTCCAGTTTGGGTAGACCATGCACCATTTTTCGTGTTTGTAGGGTCTTCAAGCCTTTGTAGCTTAAGTGACCAAACCTTTGATGCCAAAGATAAGTGAGATCGGAGGAGGTATGTAGACATTCTTTAGTAGGAGTAGGGATGATGGAGCTTTCATTAAAAAGAATGAACATACGATTGGTTCTCATGTTTGTGTGTGTAATCAAACCTTTAGACAAATGATAAATATTGCATTTCCCATTCTCTATAAGGATGGAAAGGCCATTTTCTTACAGCTTTCCCATGCTCAAAAAATTTTTGTGAAGCTCTAGGACATAGTATACATTTTGAATAAGAAAGGCAATGCCATTAAATACCAATCTAACACTACCTGTTCCAACAACAGTCATTCGAGAGTTATTTCCACATTTGACGAAGTGCTTAGCTTCAGATACCATTTTTACGAACACACCTTTATCACCACACATATGATTGGAACACCCTGAGTCCAAAAACCAAGTGACATTCCGGTTGGCTCCCATGTCTACAGTAGCCATCAAGAGAAGCTCTTTTGTTTCATCTAATTCTGCATAATTTGCTTCTTTGTTCCATTAGGGACATTCATATTGGAAATGACCCAAATTGTGGCACTTGAAGCACTCCACAATTACTTTGGAGAAAGATTGTCTTCCTCTTCCACGTCTATGACCTCAGTATGATCCTCTTCCTCTTCCTCTGTCTCTACTGCTCTCCAACGTGAGTACTTGCTCATCATCTCAGCTGACTTGTTTGAACTTTTGCTCATGGATCACCAAAGAGCTTTGAAGTTCATCAATGGATATTGCCTCTGTGTCTTGTGACTCCTTAATTGAAACCACCACATAGGTGAATCGGGCTATCAAGGTTCGAAGTGTTTTTTTCAACCACCTTGGAGTTAGGCATATTCTCTCCATTGCTTCTCATTTTGTTGGCCATTGCCATTACTCTAACAAAATACTCTGTGATGGTTTCGGTGTCTGTCATTTCAAGCACCTCAAACTATCGTCTCAATGCATTAAGCATTGATTTCTTCACACAATCATTTCCTCCAAATTTACGTTTCAGGGAATCCCAGACAATCTTGGATGTGCTCCTGTCCAAAATTTGTTCGAAAACGAATCTATCGATAGCCCTAAAAAGGTAATGTTTGGCCTTGTAATCCTTAGTTCTGAATTTCTCCAACTGTTCCAACTGTGCATCAATCAGAATAGTGCCTACAATAGGCTCCTCAACACCAGTTTTGACCAAGTTCCAGAGACCCTTGGCACGTAGTAGATTATCCATCAATTCACTCCAATGGTCATAATACTGATTGACAAAGTAAGGGATTTTTGTGGAAAGTTTCTCGTTGTCCATCGTCGGAAATTTTTGTCCTCACAGGTAAGCTGCAGCTTATGTATCAAGCCCAATGGGGGCTCTAATACCAGTTTGTAAGAATAGAAAGTATATGTATTTGGATTGGTGTAAAACTAAGTTGCTTTATTGATTTCAAAAAGGCTATTATATAGCTTATAACAAAATACATAAAAATAGTTTCACGTATGACTACATGACAACGTTCAAAAACAAACTATTCCTAAAAACTAGAATTTATTAAACAGAACAGAAAAATAACTCCTAACAAACAATAAAGACATTTTCACCTGATAGTTACCCTTAACTGGCTAGAGGGAGCAGGGGCGACATTCAGGCTTTGATCTTGTTTCCCTAGGGGGTGAGCACATTGATGAGTAGGGCGAGATTAGGGTGTGTTGAGTTTTTTTTGGTTCGTGACTTGACAAGAGTGTGTCTCCTATGCCTACGTACTCCCATAGTTAGGGAAGTCAAAGTCGACATAGTTCTAGCTAAGGCTTGGAGGATAATAAAAAGTGTGGGTTGGAGGGAGCGGACTTACCCAGTGTGATAGATGCTCCTATTATACTCGTAGTCTCTGAAGGATGAGAACCAACTATGTAGCATCTACATTGAGAATTCAAGTATTGTGGACTGTCCATTGGCGTCCAAAGAAGGCTAACTCTTCATGAGGTGATTATGTGATTTTTCAAAGCAAAAGAGCCCCTAGGATTGAGTGGACTGTCCATTGGCGTCCAAAGAGGGTTAACTCCTCATGAGGTAATTATGTGATTTTTCAAGACAAAAGAGCCCCTAGGATAAAGTGAATTGTCTATTGGCGTCCAAAGAGGATTAACTCCTCATGAGGTAATTGTATGATTTTTCAAGGCAAAAGAACTCTCGAGATAGAGTGGATTACATAGCTAGTCTGGCCATTTGCAGTCTTAGGGGTATTAAACTACCCTATAGACATACATATGAGATGGTATTACGTTATCCTACGAACATGCATATGAGA
Organism: Mucuna pruriens; assembly: GCA_025330945.1. Classification (NCBI taxonomy): domain Eukaryota; kingdom Viridiplantae; phylum Streptophyta; class Magnoliopsida; order Fabales; family Fabaceae; genus Mucuna; species Mucuna pruriens. The sequence continues at coordinate 1,439,660 of JAENHJ010000498.1, forward strand.
TTTTAATACTAACCTGGAATCTAGAAGGTTTGGCGATGGGCTTTTCCTTCTCCTTTTTCTCTAGTAGTATTTCTTGAATGGAACCGTCTTTTCCTTCCTGTCTTCTACCCTTTTTCTCCCAAACTTTTTCGACCCCTTTTACTTCGTCTCAAGGCCTTTTATAGACTTCGAGGCTGACTTGGTTCCACTCTTTCATGATCCCACGATTCTTGGTTTCACTTCTCCATGATTCTACGATTCCTTCTCAGACATTGTAAGTGGTTGACTCCACTACCTCCATAATCCCCTCTTCAACGCAAGCCAGTGGAGACGTGTGGTGAAGACTTGATTCCGGACACATAAAAAAAAGATCTAGACTATAAAGAGAGGTACTTGAAACATCGCATCACACTGTTTTGTACCTTGTGTGGGGTTTGCTTAAAGATAAACTCTGCTAGACACAAAATTGAACAAGACTTGAAAGGGTGGCCTAGGTAGAGAATGACATAGTATTTTTTTTATTATTATTATTATTAAAATGACATAGTATTATCGATGTTTTATGTGTATGAGTGTATCTAGGTGATGATGTACTATGACTCGGGGTCAATGTAGTGCCGGTCACAGTACGATATCGGATCCATATGCACCTAAAATAACTAAGAAATTTCATGTGGGAGTGGGGGGATGAAACAAAATCTGACATCATTTAACCAAATATTGCTTATTGTACAACAAATGCAGATAGTTGTACTTAATTAGCATTTGCATGAGTATATATATCACATGTCTGCAATACCACCTAACTCATAAAGCCAAGTTTGAAAAAAAAAAGAGATACTTTCTGGCAATTAACTGGACTTGGCATTTTCATTGTACTTGTATTGAGTTATATATTAGAGCCATTAGTGGTTACAGCCTGATCCACTATTATACATAAATCTGTTGGAATTTTTTATATAAATCCTTTGGAAAAACCAAAGGTTTAAATTGCAACACGTTACATTTCATCACGATTTTTGACGTTATAAAAAATTATAAGTAAATACAATTGATGCGGGCGTAATTATAGTCGCGATAAACACAAAAATCTTGATATTGTAATTAAAATTATAGTCACGGATCATTTTTTAAAACCATACAAAAAATAAAAGAGTTTATTTTATATATATATATCTAAAGAGTGTGTATAAACTTTTAATAAAATGAAAGAAGGATGAAAAAATTGTAACATAGTATTACCACATACATATTATTTTCTTATAGCAACAACCATACATGTCTGCCCAAATGGCATATTCAACTTTTTTTAGTGGTGTTTATCGTCATAAAACAATTATTTCTTTCCATGTTGGAAGTTTGAGTTGGATTTTTGTCGGGAAAGGATGGTCTAACGAAAATACAGCTTGCTAGCACTCATCCTAAAGTCCTTCATCAATAATTTGTGAAAACTTCATTTTCCTGTTATCATGTTTCCTCCTTTGCCTTCAAATAATTTTAACATCAATTAAATTTAATTTAGGTCATATTATTAATGGGAGAGAGATATCCAAAGTATTTCCTCACATCATGGACTGAACATATTAAACATGAACTTCCGGTAAGCTTAACAATAATTATTAAGATAAATTTTTATATCATCTTAGAATAGCATTTTAATATTTAACCATTCACGGTAGAAGTTCAAATAATATTTAACCACTATAAACAAAATCTTATAGACAAAATCTTACAATGTTAAAATGGTAAGTTTTAAGTTTAACTCAATCCTACAAAACCAACATAACCAACATGTAAGATGAATATTATCTTCACTTATATATATTATTTGATTATCACAATAGTCAATGTGAGATTTCCAACAAATAATATTAATTTAATTAAATAAAATTATTATTTCAATTCATCGACCATATTAAAATAATATTAATATAAATCTTCAATTATGAAAAAAAAAATTCAATTTAATTCTTAAGTCATGTAATTATGGTGGAACTAAAATTGACCATAAAACTAGTTACTTCGTGTTAGTTACCAAAAACAAAACAGAAAGAGAGAAAATTATATGAAGTCGTTTAAATTAATAATGTTTGAATTATTGTGTCGGTGTTGGTTGGAAAACAATGTGTCACAGCACACAAACACGTACCAACAATAAGAATAGAGGTTGAACAGAAAAAGCATTGTAGGTAAAAAGAATGCTTAGAAATTATAATAGAAAAGTATGGTGTGAAGGGTTGGGTTCACCTCATGTTATGACCCACCACAACTAGCGACAGAATCAAGCAACAAAGAGGCAACCCACCATGGAATTGAGAGCTTTATCCTAAAACATGAGATGGAGGGTTGTGCAAAAGGGTGGGAATATTTCCACACTCCCACTTGCTCCCCCCATCATTTTCTCATTCTCTTCCTTTTTCCTCCTTTTACCTTTTGCTTTCAAAAAAGATAAGAGGATTATTTTCCCAGGAATTTTAAGAGGATCAAAGTTCAATTCAAACCTTTCATGATTGGGAAGTTGGTGCAATGTGATTCTGAAGGAAATTGAAAAACTAGATCCTGTTCTTCTCTTATGGACCCTAAAGATGGATAGGGCCATAAATAGGAGAACACTCGTTTACGTTGAGGTGGGTCCTACAGTATTAAATAAGAGAAGCAGGTTTCACATAGGAGAAAAGAGGATTAAAATATAGACAACACATATTTTAACTATATTCATATTATTTCTTTCCAATGTAAAAGTATTTTAACCAATTCATATTCATTAAGAGATTTAGTTAATTATTTAATAACATTAAATTTGCTAACAAATTATAATTTCTTTCTTAAAATTATTAAAATTTGTCATCTCACTCTTTTACCTAACTTATGTAGGTCATTTTTCTAACAAGAGAGAATAAATTTGTCTTATTAATTTATAACATTTATTATTTATTAAATATAAAAATTGTAAAGTAATTAAGAATATTTTAGTTAGAAAATAATTAAGACAAAAGATAATTTAAAATGAATCTTATAAAAAAAAAGTAACAAGCAAATTTCTCATAAAAATCTTTGATATATGTAGGTAATATATATATATATATATATATATATATATAACCTGTGTCATTTGGGGTTTTTTCTTTAAGGCGCACAAACTACACTAAACTCGTTTAAGTGTTCTCCATATCCTTATTCATCCAATAAACATGTAAAAAGCCAACTATGATGATATTTTTGCCTGAAGTCCTCCATATTTTAAAGAGACACCTTGTCGGTTTAAGGAATAAATCCTAAAAACACATGTCAATAAAGTCGACAAACACCAAATCCCAAGGACAGGTACAATCCGCCTACACTTTTATTAGCATGCCACCTTAAATAAATATGAAATGAGTTTGTCAAACAAGTTTCTACTTCAATTGGCACTAGGTCCTATCGATGTTTGCACATCTCAAGTACACAGGAAAAAAAAAAACAAATTGGGTCCAGCTACACCTTTTTAATTAGCTTACGTATACGATTTTTTAAAATTTTATGCTGGGCAATGTCCATAGGGAACCAAACCCAAGACTGAACCAAACTGTCTAAAAGTCTCATTTGAGTAGGTTCGATTAAATTTAAGTTTCCGAACCAAACAAAAGATAACGTGCCCTCATACCATAACTTTGATAATATATTAATGTTATTTATACATCTTTTATCAGAAAAAGAAAGAAGGAACGAGGAAAGATAGTGAGAAGTAAGCTCTTTCGGCTACTTTAACAAAAGGATAAAATGTACAGAAATGTAGGGGAGGAGGTGGATAAATAACATTACCCATTATAACATTAATAAATAAAGAGATAATATGATAGCAATTGCTAACAACAGGGTTTAAAGCTACTACCAACATTACACTTCCTATAGTTTGATAAAATTACACTTCCTCCGCACAACCTTCCATATAGCAGAAAATTAAAAGAGTGGCTCCGAAATTTATCAAACACTTGGGGATGATCAACATAATTTCCCAACTCTTTTTATACACCAAGTCATTAACAGAACCTAAATGAGTGAAATCCCATTCCATCGTAATCACCGAGCTATTTCAGTGAAACCGTCTTTGTTTTGGCTTTATAAAAAATGAATCCATTTGTTTTAAAAAAATGAAACATTGTAGATCAGCTGGTAAAGTGCACAACCACCCCTTGAACCCCCGTCACTTCAGAGTATTTTCAGAAAGCATATATGTTCACGGTTTCCGAGCCATTAATTCACAGGTTACTACATCCATGGATGAAGCAGATCTCCCAGCACCTATGACAGGAACTATGTTGAAGATTGGCTCCTCACCACTTTTAAACTTCTGACTCATTTCCGAAAGTTCAAAAAGTGCATTGCAGAACATAGGTTGTAATAGCTGCACTGACATTTTAAGGCTTGCCGGGATGTAGAACCTCAAACTCTGCATAAGATGAAAAGAAACTGTAAGAGAATGATCAAGCTCATAAATACCACAAAGGGGTAGTGGAATAAAGCTGATCCCGGCCTTTTTATCTCAAGATAATTATACCCTTTTGCTAAATCACCTACACTATGCTCCACTGTCCCTTACTTCCACGAGGAGACAGATCCCCAAACTGCATGGATACCTTTTTGGCGGAAATGAACATGATAGACATGGTGATGCATAAATTATCTGAATCTAAATAAAATGATAATTAAAGAAAGCAAGGAACTTCTAAGCTTGTCCTTCATCTCCCTCCCCCGAAGGTTTGTGGTAGCCAGGACAGTCCAGAATAGAAATGGGTTTTGTAGAGAATGCACAACTAAAATATAGTCCAGACAATGGAGGAGTACAATTAATCTGGTATATAATATTTTAAGAAAGATACTAACCATTATATCTTCCCAGGCAAAGTCATTATCTGTTATAACTTTGTCAAGAAGATAAATGCAGAACTTCGATATCTTCTCCATATGTGCCTTGGGGAGAGAATATTGACCATTATTCACATAATCAGCAGGCAGAGAATCGAAACATATCTTCGCAACCAGCTCACTTGTAATAGACAGTATAATGGCACATATCTTTCCAGAAATCACGCATTTCTGAATGCAAGAATCATGCCAATTTTCCTGCTTGAAACCCCAATAACAAGGCAGTGTCTTTGAACAAGATCTTTCTGCTATGGTCTCAAATTCTACATCTGTGCCATCCTCGACATAAAGAATAGGCTTTACTTCTACACATGCTCTGGAAAGTAAAAATTGCAGATGCCCATGACATCAATACTGTGAGGAATGTGGATTTATAAAAATAGTCAAAAAAAAAAAAAAACAAGGATTCAATAAAAATTATTTCTAACCCCTCATATCCTAACCACAAAAAATGGAAGAAAAAAGATAATCCAAATGATAAGTCTGATAATGTCTCCAATCAAGGAACCAGATAGATGTCCACTTTTTTCTCTAACCTTCAGTGCAATTTCATTTGCAGTTATGTAGCGAGCGAACAAGAAACTGATAAAAGACACCACATCCTTAAAATAATGAAACCTAATATAAACAGATAGCAAAAGAGACCGGGGGTGTTGGAATAGCAAGTTATAAATAAATAAATGGGCCTCCTTCACTAGTTGCAGATCCATGAATGTTTGTTGATAAAATAAAAGGCACAGCTAAGAAAATAAAGACTCATGGGATACCCTACAGTACCTTTTAGGTAGATCAGGTACAAGGACATAAAGGATCAAGGGATCCAATGCTTTGTAAGTGTCTCCTTCCTGTAAATGGGAGATTTTCATCTGCCTAAGGATTGTTTCTTGTTTCTCCTGAATATCAAGTCTCTCCAATGATGAAACACGTTCAGAACAGTAAATAACAAAAACAATGGCAGACGTTGATATTGAACAGTTAAAGCAGTTTGCCACCGCTTCACTGTTCATTAGTGCTTGTTCCAGTTCAACACCAGGGCCTCCATTGCAAAGATTCATTGTAGGAGGGTCAAGCCCCAATTGACCAGCCATGTGAAGTATACCCTCATGCAAGGTTGCCTGAAAGCAAAAGCATTAGAAAGAACAGAAGTGCCACTAGGTAAAACTTGAAATGTGATAATTGTACCATATGCTAAATTAAATGTTAAATATATTAATGAAAGTATGTGAGGTAAGAAAACACTCAACTAAACTAACTGCACTTGCATTATTCAGTTGGATGATAACCATGCACTTTATCAGCTTATAGTATTAAGCAGAGACTACAACTAAACAAACTAAGGTATTAGTCCAAATATTGAGGAATCAACCAAAATTAGTTTAAAAAATCAAGAAATCGTTTTCCCTTAAGAACAAACTTATAGAAATTAGACAGAAGTTCTGCAAATTGCTTGAGTGGTACTATTCAACATCCTTTATGTTTATATACATAAAAGAATAAATGCATTTCACATTTATAACAATAATAACGAATTAAACCATTTCCAATGACTCTTAATCTTTCCAATTATACATTAACCCCCTTGAGCAGTCCAATAACTTGGTTTCAATACCAGAAATGTTTGACATTGATTTCAGCAGAAGCAAATGCCCCATTCTCTAAAGAGCACTAATTCCAAAGAATAAAGTGTTCCTATTTGAATTTTATCAAATTATAGAATACAGACACAAAAAGTGAAAGTTGATCCTAAATCACTTCAATCTAAAATAAGGCAATAAGCAACGTTCATGCTTCAACTGCTTTTAGTTGTGTCTCAAATCAACTTTCACAATGATATAATGAAACAGCATATAGAAAACATCTACAAACTACTTGTTCTGACGATAATAATTGGCTGCTGCTGAGATCGATGGGGTTTACCTGGCTGTATGGCCCAATGCAACTAGGTGCCCAACAAGAAATACTCTGAACATGTAAAACCTTTTTATCTTTATTGTTTGCTACCAGAACTTCAATGTATGCTTTGCTTATACCCATTTCTACTAGTGGCATTTCAACAGTACTTCGAGAAGGGACGCCAAAAGGACATTTCTCCTGTGTTATAAACTTTACATATGTCTCATTTGCCTCGGAGAACTTACTCATGTCATCAATGTAAAGGTGAATATATAGGACATTCTCCCAGCCAAAACCAAGGCCCAATAACTGTGATTCAATTTTCCCCAAAACAATCTTCAAATCTTCCTGCAAACCTGCTTTAAGGAAATAAGACAAAACTGTGTCAAAGAACAAAATAATGTGCAAGTGTAAGAGGAAACACAAATCATTTAAAAACAACAGAAAAAGTAAAGAAGAATGACTATGACCATTGCATGGATCTTGCAACCAGCAACATATGGAGAATGAGCTCTTGTTATTCGATCTTGAGATGTTAAATTTATGTTCTATGCCATCAATTGGGTCAGCTTTATAATCCAGAGGCTTGCATGTGGCCTCACTTCCTTCTAGACAGTCTTGCACTTCAAACACAGATCCCAGTTTCTGTGAACAAATCTCATGTATTTTGTCTTGTGATTTTAACTGCTGAACATCTGCCTTATTTTCCAAATGAAATGCCAAGGGATGAAGGATTCCAACAGGAGCTATGGAACCTGAAGAGTGCATCACAACTTGATATTCATCAAGCACAATGCGAGCATTCTGAAAAATTGAATGAATATATAGATAACAGAAGAAACTGGAAGAAAAATATTGATAATAAATTTAAAGCATAACAAGTTATCAATTTACAAAATTGAATTCTGAAGATCAATATTTAATAGGACCACACAACTGACATCAAAATGAACAAGTGCAAATTGAGACCAATTTAATGGATGACAACTAAAGATTAAATGGACAATGGCAAATTCAAAATGTACAATCCAGTGTGCAAACCAAAGCGTCAAACTAAATAAAGTAGTGGTAGACCTCAAAAGGAAAAAAAAAAATAGTTAATCACAAAAATGGTGATGGTATGAACTTACAGAAAAGAGCGGGCAATCAAGAGTTAATGTTTCATATTCCCCTCCTTCACCACAAACATTGATTCCATATAATCTGCAAAAAGGAATTACAAGAAAGGATAGGATGAAATGAATATATGAAAACACCATAGAGTCATGTTACTCTAGGAACATTGAAGAATTTACAACAGATATTACACAAAGAAAAAGGAGAGAGAATAACTTCTGACATACTCTTTCAATTTATGTAAATAAGCATTTAAGAAGGCTAATTCTTTACCCAAGTGCTTTGCAGGATCCAAACCCATGGCAGCTACCTTCCAACATAGATAAAGCATTAAATTCCAAACTAACAATTATTCAAGTACATGCAAAAAAAAAAAAAAGCTTAACATAATTCTTGGGTAGTAGGAAACGTTTTCACTTGTATAACTCAACACCATGACCATATAACCAAACAATCCTCAATTTTTTTAAGATTACATGAAATCATTACATTAGCATCATAAACCTATAATTGTTGACAATTGATATCAGAATGACACAATGCTCAATATTATCAAAGCACCATTAGGTCTCTCTGCACAGATGGTAAGTAAGAACCACCCAGTAATAAAAACAAAGGAATTCCCTCCCATTTACAAATGAAAAAGAAAAAACACAAAGAGCAATAAGCATTAGAAACAAAGTTAAACGTTATACCTTCACAGTTACAGCTACAATTCCATTTGTAATCTGGTCAGGATCAAAATAGAGTTAGAATTACACGAACAATGAAGAAAAAAAAATTAAAATTTAATCGCATACATGCATGCATGCTATCAATTATGGTGACAATAGTCCAAAACACTAGTTACCATTTCCTGGAGAAGCAATGACTGATCTTGTTTCCATAAGTATGCCAGAGAAACAAGGCCTAACCTTGAACAAACACTTTCCACCCGCAACCTTTGATAGTCAGATGCAATGGCTCCAGAAGACACTGCAGTAACTGAGGGTATCTGCCTTTTCACTTCACGTAACAAAATGAACAGGTCTTCAACTTCATCACCTTGAGTTGCTTTGTAACCAAGCTCCTGATGCCTATGAAGAAAATATAATTAAGGTTTAAACCAAACATTAGATAAATTAAGACAGTATAACATTAGTTACAGGTCATTGGTTCAAAGGTTAACCAACAGTCATCAGAAGACAGAAGTGTTGAGGAGATTAAAAAAAATAGAGGGGGTGAGGGTTGGAATCATTCTAGCAGATGTTCTAGAACCCACTGGACAGGAAAATTAGCTTGAACTTTCATACTTTGTATAAGTGGCCTCCAGCCACTATTCTAACTGGTAGCAGGAGTTGTGGCCACTATCCTGGAAAATCACAGCCGAGATAAGCCACTATGGTTAACAGAGGGAAATCCTTTTATTAAAGATATTCTTTTATTTTATGTAAATAGGAAAATATTGAAACATTTCATAGCTAGAAATTAAGGATTTCTATCATTATTTGTATTCTTAATCCTTAATTGATTATAAATAAAGCATTGCATGTGTAGGTAATAGACACAACACATTTAATAAATACTTTTACATGGTATCAAGAGCATAAGGTTTTTCTCGATCCTTCCTTTTTTCTTTTTTCTACAGTAGCAACGCATGAACAATATGTGACTACTGTGTGCCCTCTCTAAGTGATTTAGGGTTCCCTGTGTTTCCTTTACGCTATGGATGCTTCTTTTCAAGAGTTAATAGTACTAGCCCCTAGTGTCAACCACTCTTGCCACCACCACGTCACCCATTCTCCAACCTAGTCATGCAATCAAAACCATAGCTTTTCTCGTCACCAACCACCACGTGCCACCTTTCTCCAATGCGTGAGATACACACACTTACACAAAAAGGCATGTGCACCATTTCTTAGTGCGGCTCACACTCCAACGACCCTATCGTGCTCCCATGACTCCAACAACCCCTTTGCAGCTCTCCCATGACTCTAGCAGCCCCTCTATTACATTTCAATGATCCTCTAAGGGTTGAAATTGTGTCTCTTAAGGACTCTCATGTTGACTAAATTTGTAACAAGCTTGGTTCATATGACATATATGCTCCAGCTTGAAGAGGAGTGTTAAAAACATTCATTTATTCTCTATAAATAGAGAAATATGGAAAGATTCCATGATGCATATATGGGAGACCACACTCAAGGACATCAAGGAGGCATGAATGAGGAGGCCAACCCTGCACTTGAAGGAACCATGACTAGGGGGAGGCTCGAGAGAATCCAAGAGGAGGTGCAACTCAAGTTGGCTACACTTAAGGGCCAAGAGGAGGCCTAAAAAGGCCTAGTTCTGTATTACTTGTCCAGCTGCCATGAGGCAATGTATAGAGCTGGAAAGACATTATTTTCCTTGTATTTTTATAGTATTTGAGGTACCTTTCAAGTAGGATTGCATAGCCTTGGGCCAAAGCCCATTTCGGATGCCATTTCTCCTAGCTAGGCATCTCTGTCACTTACTCGGTTGCTAGTGTTTCCTCGCTAATTCGGTAGCTAAGGCCGAGAGCTAGTTGGCTTGCATTTTTGGGCCATTTGACCTGGGCTTTTGTTAGCTTAGTCTAATTAGGATGAGGGGACCTTAATTAGGACTTAATCAAGGGTATATAAGCCCTCTTTGTAATTAGCTTAATCACTTTTGAATGAAATTGAGTTGTGCTTTGCACTCTTTTGAGAGCTTCCTCTCTACTCGTCTTGTGCAAGAAACCTCCATTCTTATCAAGCTTCCCTGATGCTTGTGGCAAATCTCACTTCTCTTATCTAATTCTCTAAGAATTAGTGGCAAGCTTCATCTTCTTCCTTGTCCATTTTCACGTTTTCTTCCATTTTCACGTTTTCTTCTACTTTCATTTCGGTCCCAAATTTCATGGCTAATCTAGGTTTTACTTGAAGCTAAGTCTTGAGAGTGGATCCAAGGGTGCATCATTCCGTAGCTAAAAATTAGGAATTTCTATTTTTAGTCTTACTTTATTATAAATAAAATATCATATGAGTGGGTAATACACACAATACATTCAATAAAACTTTTACACCCTTGTTTACCTGTATGCCTGTGTGACATTAAACCTATATTTTGGGATTCCAGTCTACATTTGAAACATAGGGTTCAATTAAGCTCTCTTTCTCTTGAGGCTTAAAGTTATTTGATTCCTAACCTTTTGTTATTACTGACTTGTGTATGTTTACCTTCAAATTATCTTTTGATTCTTGATTACTAATGTCTCTCCTTTTGGGTACTTTTTATTTTTGAGCATTTATGCATATGTAGTATAAAACTTTAAACTATTTAGTATATATCTCAAAACTTCAGAATAGCAGCCATCCGACTAGTAGGCAGTATTGGGATCAGTCACTCCACATGGCTATTCGTTATCGATAACTATGGTATGCCAATAGGAGTTTAATTACATCGTAAAGCTAAGCTACTTTAACCTACTGATTTCCCTCAAATAAAATAACTGGTTGTATCAAAGATTTATGATTAGAATGCTTGCCTTGAGGATCCTTGTATTCGCCTCCTGAACAATGGCAATCCCATGCATTCAGCATAGCTGACGATAATTTGATGCCCAACCTATGGAAACATTGAGCAGCCCATTTCATTTTTGTACATGAATGGAAAAACACAATCCAGTAAATAGTTAAATATGAGCAGAGGTCTAAGATGGTGACTCTGTAACAATTCATTGAGGGCGGGATTCAAATTTCTAATCTCATTCATCTTAGTTACTTTAAGAAAACCCTGATATAACACTAATGCTAATATTTTGTTATCTCACTTTTCTTCAGTTATGAAACGCATTTGAAAGTGAAGTCCATTTTTTTTGTCAAACTTCACCAAAAAAATAACTTGAAAGTTAGAATTGAGCAATGGAAACAAAAAACAGGAAAATGGAAAAGAGACATACAGTTTGGTACATGTAACTATCGAGCTCGTCCACAGAATCATCAAGCGGCATCAAATTGGCCAATGCAACAATCTATTGCAACACCAATTAGAATAAATAAATAAACAGGATGATAATGAAAATTGATTTCGGGAAAATAAAAAAAAAATGAAGAAACCTCGTGGCCATAGTGAATGGACTTCATCATGACATAGCAGCTGTCTTTGCCGCCGCTAACGAGTGCAACCACCTTCATCGTCTCGTCGTCACCACTTCCACGGCTGAGTAGTGTGCGTTTTAGGGCTGCACTGGACGAACAGAGCAGCAGCAAAACGTTGCGTTTTGGTTTCTTTTGCTGTTGGGCTGCCCTGACTAGAAATATAAAGACCGGGTCATTTGTAAGTTAACTAGCTGGGCCCGAAAATGGGTCACATTTTGTCTTAAAATACTTACCAATTTCCATTCCCCGCGTTATGTTCCTCAGATGTTAAGCTCTCGTTTTGGGCCTTTCGGTTTTTTACTTCAAATCAAAATATTAGCCTGTTTGTTAAATACTTTTTTTTTTTTTAAGAAATACATGAATACGTTATAGCTTTAAATATAGTTTAATAATTTAATTATATTTTAATAAAATAATTCTTTTTTAAATTTGAGAATATATTGTGAAAATCATCGATTATTTCGAAGAGGTTATAAAAAAGAAAGTAGTATGTGGTCAATTTAAAATTCTCTCACAAACCTACATTTATAAAATTAGAAAGTTTTTTGCAACAATTTTTTTTACTCTATTTAAGAATTTATTTACATGTAAAATGATAATACATGTAATTGAATATGTATGAAGAAAGAAACATAAATGTCTCCTTTAAATATCTTTCTCGTTTTTATTTTTTTCAATTGATATTAGAAAAAACAATTTGAGACTTGTTTGCTTTAGCAAGTATATATATAGTCCAAGTGCTTATAATACATGGAGATTTTACAATACACAATAAGGGACTATAATAATTGTTATTATAGGACTAAGCTAAATTGGTTGAATGTTGGGCACTAACTAATTACCATAATAGATTTTGTATCGTTAGTTATCTTGATAGAGAAACTTAATAATGGTAACTATGATGTGTGGAGAACTCGTATAAAATATTATTTGTTTGGGTAAGATTTGTGATTTATTATTGGTAGCAAAGAAACAACCTCACCAACTAACAAGAGGGGAAAAAGAAGTGGAAGATTAGAGAAAACTATGTATGTATTGTTTGTTAGTGTGAAAGATGAGTTCTTGCAAAATATCAAGAACTTAGATACACAAAGAATGCTTGGGATATCTTGACAACATTATTCATAGAGAAGAGTGATGCGAAGCTACAACTATTGGAGAATGAACTCCTATTTATCCAATAAAGGAACATGACAATGAATTAATACTTTTCTAAGGTAAAACTCATCTACAATGAAATTGCAAAAATTAGACAAGGGAGTGCAATTAATGAGGTAAGGAAAAAAGGAATTACTATACATCGATTAAATCCAAAATATCATGGAAGAATTACATCTAGTTGAGGATGAGCTAATGAACTAACTCTCACGAAATAATAAAATATCTTATCCAACCAAGAAGCTTTAGATTAACAAATGATTATAGTGCCTATAGAAAATATAAGACAACTATAAAGTCTAGCAATGAAGGTAAAGGCTTAAGTATAAGACAATAAGATAAAGGTCAACATGGAAGAAGTTCACAATAAGGAGAAGTTAAACAACTTTGACACATAGATGACAAAGAAAATAAAAAGATATTGTCATCAAGATGAATAATGTTACAAATGTGACTAGAAATGTCATTTTGCTCGCGATTATTAAACTAAGAAGGTAGAAGTAATGTTGGTAGACTTAATGAGGTAGGGAAGAATGGGATTTTTAAGCATCGTTTGTTATAAAAAAATGTCTGATTCTAGTAAAGAATTAGATAATGGAATAGAATCTCATTGTAATGATAATGAAAAGATTGGTGTATCATGTATTGGTGAACTAAGAGATGAAACAACATTAATCACAATAAGTGACAATTCAGTTAATTATAATGATGAATGGATTGTTGATTCTATATTAGTTGTTCAAACCATATATGATTGGAGGTAACGAAACACTCTTAAATATGTTAAAGTACAAAGGTGAAAGGGTTGTAATGACTACAAACAACTTTAGGTTGTTAATTACTCATATGGGCAAGACAATTATCCATCCTTGTTTAGTTCACATCAAGTCTAGCTGGACTATGTTCATCATGTACCAAGAATGAAAAAGAACTATCATATATCATATAACTAACATTTCTAAGCAATTATGTGGTGTTCGAGCCTAAAGATTTTTTTAAAAAAGTATTAAAGTTTGAAGCCTACAAGTCCACCACTTACGGAGGGAAGGTAACTCAAGTTCATTTACATAATGTTAGCACAAGAGGCATATATGGACAAGATAAGATGATAGAATCCTTCATAGGATTGCAAAAATTGAGCTATTCAGAAGCAAATTCATTCATCACCATTGAAGCACACCCAAGAACTTCAAACTAAAAAAAATAGAAAAGAAAAAAAGATTAATTAGAAGACACTATATTAGATTGAAGATGAATGATAAGTGAATTACAAGGTCAACACAAAAGAATGAAAACCTTTGATAAGAATTAAGAAGGTTCAATCTCAAGAACCAAAGAGGAGTAATGCTAAACTCACACTTTCAAGTGTTCAATCTCAAATCTCATTCAAAGTTGTTTAATGAAGTGTTACTAATGGTATTTGTACAAAAATGAACCTATCTAGGAGTGAGAAACACCATTATCATAGGTTCAAAATTACATAGATATGCTAAAACCAAACACTCGGCAAATTAACATCTAATGCCTTTTATACATACACCTAACATGAAAGAGACACAGATTAGGTTTTTCTCTCTAAAGGATTGGCACTTGGCTTAAGCCAAACTAGCCTGGCGCCAAGTGTACTAGTGCCCAATGGTAAGTATCTTATGAACTCTAGTTCACATGATGTTTAAGTCTATCCATTTGGTGTTCTTTGGTGGCTATTCCTAAATCATAAACTTGCGTTATTTCATTTCGATTTATCCTTTCCTTTTCCATAACCTTTGAGTTCCTCAAGCTTTCTAATAAAAATTGATCGTGATCACATTCATTAACAATTTTTTCATATACACGAGGGTAGACCTTTTAAAGGAGAAACCAAAAGTTAAAAACTAAGATCAAGGACTTCAAAGAAAAAATGAAAAAGGAAGGTTAGTACTAAATCTAGCATTTGCATACTGACAACGGGGGAGAATAAACATTAAAAGAGTTCACTTAGTATTTACAAAAAGTATGGTATAATACTCCAAATTTGGTGGAGACGTGTAAGAGCATACTCCTCACATCAAAAGAGTTCACACAATTACCTATGCAAATACTCCATAAGCAGAAATAAAAATTCAACATTTATATAGATATGTATGGGAGCATTTTCATGCTAAAAATGTTCCATCACAATTCTAGGAAGAGTGTGTGAAAGTAATTATTTATGTCACCAACAAGTTACCTCAAGTTAGGCTTAGGTTCATTTCATCATGTGCAAAACTAAAGGGTACAAACTCATCAACAATTTATTTTTGAGTATTTGAATGTATTTGCTACGTGTTCCTGCCAAGTTAAGAACATAAGAATTTGATAAGAATTTTTATTGTATATTTGTTATCTATATCGATCAAATAAAAGAGTGAAGATATGGTCTAACAATAAAATGTTACTATGTTCTTAGAAATTTTAAGTTTGAAGAGGCATCCTTGTGGTGGTCCCTACAAACCATGTTATAATTAAACTTTAAAGAAATTAAGAAACAAGTACAAAAGCGAATGGAAGTATAATTATAATAATGTCATTAACACAAGAATTTGATAACAATGAATCATTATTAGATCAAGATAAAGTAAGATCTCCATATAAAAACATATGGTACACAAGAGAGCACACCTTGTCTTTGGAGGAAGAAAGACCATGTTAGACAAAATAATTAAGTGAGAAAATTCCTTAATTATAACTAAGAATATATATAAGGAATTGAAAGTCAAATCCAACGTATGTTAATGTAGCATAAGTAGAAGACAATGTCATAAAGGAGTTAAATGTGTATGACGAAATAACACAGTTAAAGGAATGAAGAAAATCAATGAAAGAAAAAGCTTGAGGCATTAAAACAAAATAAAAGTTAGGAGCTAGGGTCATTGTGACACCTTTTACCTTATGATTTATTCACTAATATTTAGTCAATTAATAAGAAGAAATAAACATGACTTTTTGAAACATCGTATAGTTTAATGGCAATAACTAAAAACTCGTATCATAAATATCTCAAATCGAAGGGTAAAAGATTGACATGTCTATAGTCAACATCCACTAAATTTCAATATAAAAGTTGCTCAACATAAATATTATTGACACTCCAAAGGTCAATTCAAACTACTCAAGTATGAAAACATAAAATGTAGTGTGATTAAACCCAAAAACATGTTCATCCTCATTGTCACATCTTATTAGAGTTGACAAAATCCAACAAAAGCAACATAAAAAGACAATAGCTCAGAAATGTCATTCATCATCCTGTATCTGGTCATCTTTACCTACAAATGACGTTCATCCCAAACAACCAAGACAAAATAGCAAGCGGAGTGAGAATACATCTTACTACTATGAGGGCAACCTTGGCAAGGCCTATAGCACACACACGATAACAGATAAAATATAGTATAAACATCTACAATAATGATTATGCACATGCTAGGACAATATGCATCTTACACGCTACTTCATATGCATGTGGTACCAACTATACTCAAAATGGGTATGGTCACATTTGAAAGTTATATGCCAAAATTTGAGATATATCAAGAATACTATTGATTATAGAGTATTTTATAAGAATGATACTCCATGTGAAATTGTAGGATATTACAATGTTGATTGTGTTAGTGGCTGTTGGAGATATTGTAAATATTTGATAAGACATGGTAGGTAACTCATTAAAAGGTTACAAACATCTAAATATCTTATTAAATTAAGTGATTACAAATATTTAAATATCTCATTAGGAGATCGTGAATATCACATATCTAGTTATCTTTTAATTTGTTATTAGTTATAATATCGTCAGGTAGTTGACATTTACCCTTAAAAAGGGAGATAAAAAATTGTATTATTCAATTCAATCAATACGCAGTTTCTTTTACTTCCAATTTGGTATTAAAGCTCCTGATATTGGGAGCTCTGTTTCCACTGCCTCACTTCAGTGAACTGCTACTCTCTGACGAGACTCACACGTCGGTGACTAGTCAAAATCTTCTTTCCCAACTATCAATGATAATGGCAGAAGACAAAGTCATTTCCTTGGGACCTAATGAACTTCCAAATTTGGTGAGTTATTCTCGCCTTGACGATCACAATTATCTATAATGGGCACAGTATATTTGTACTATTCTTAAAGGGCACAAGAAGTTGAATCATATTGAAGGAAATGACCCATCTAGAGATGACCCAAAGTTTGAAGCATGGGATGAGGATTCTCTCATTATGACATGACTATGGAACTTTATGACTCTCGAAATAAGCCATAATTATATGTTTTATTCCTCCGTACGTGATATATGGGAGAATCTCATTGAGATATATATTCAACGAAAAAGGACTCTACTACTTGATATGATACTAAAAGCAAAATTTTCAACTCTAGACAAGGAACCATCTCCATAATAGAGTACTATAGAACTTTGAATGGGTTATGGATCGAGTTGGATCAATACCAAGGATTGAAGATGTGCAAAGTTGATTCTATTGCATACATTAGGCTTGTTGAAAGGGGGGAATCTTTAAGTTCCTTCATGGCTTGAATTTCGAATATGATCCTATTCGGGTTCAGATTCTAGGTAAAGAGAAACTTTCCTCTTTGTTTGAGGTATTTTTTATTGTGTGAAGTGAAGAGACCCGACGATCAGTCATGCTTAATAAAGGAAACTTCAACATAGGATTTGCAATGGTGATAGGAAAAGATCCCATAAAAAGATCAACCTTCGAAGGAAAATCCTTCACAAAGAGTAGTTGTGGAGAATACTATACGTATTGCAAATGACCAGGACATACCAAGGATACCTGCTACAAGCTTTATGAAAAGGAGAAAGTTCTTGAACGAATGGGTGGAAATAAAGGCTCAACTCAAATGTGGGTGAATCAAACAACCTCTGATAAGGAGAATGTAGTTGAACATCCTTCTACCTCACAACTTGACCAAGATATTCAAGCCTTTAGTAAGGAGGAGATGGACTACCTTTAAGCCCTCCTAAACTCAACAAGTAAGTCTCTTGGCTAATGTGGTTTAACCATTAAAGGTAATAGTTCCTTCAATATTTTTGGTTTAGTTCCATAAAGCATCTGGATCCTTGATTCTGGGGCAACGGATCATATGACCTCGTTTTCTTCATATTTTACGTCATACCTTAAAGTATCCAAAAAGTAACTCATTATTGTTGCTAATGGAGATCATGTTCCTATTATTGAATATGGCAACGTCTAACTTTACTCTTCTTTATCCCTATACAATGTTCTTCATGTTCCAAAACTAGCTAACAACCTTATCTCCATTCATAGACTTACACAAGATTGGAAATGTGTAGTGACATTTTTTCATTCTCATTGTGTTATTCAGGAACTTACAACGGGGAGGATGATTGGAGTAGCTAATGAGCAGGGTGGGTTATACTACTTACAACATATAAAGATAGGTAACAACACCAATTAGGAAGAATTGTCTTCCAGTCAACGGGCAACCTCAAAAACATGGGCAGCCTCTCAATTTTTGTTTTACCATAAACGTCTTGGACATCCACTGTTTGGGTTACTTAAGACAATGTATTCACATTTATTTACAAAAGAGTCGTTCAGTCCTTTAAGCGTGATGTTTGCCAGTTTTCAAAGTACCATCATATAACATTTTCTCCTAGTAATAATAAAAGTCTTGAACCTTTTGACCTCATTCATTCTGATGTGTGGGGGTCAGCTAGTAACTCTATATTGGGGGCTAAGTGGTTTGTATCATTTATTGATGATTGTACCCGTGTGACACAGATATTTCTTATGAAACGTAAATATGAGGTTTGTCAAATATTTGTTGATTTTTCCAATCTTGTCAAAAATCAATTTAATAAATCTATTAAAAGACTATGGTCAGATAATGGTACTGAATTTGTAAATCGTGAGTTCTCCAAGTTTCTTAAAGATAATGGTGTGGTTTATGAACTGACGTGCGTGAATACTCACCAACAAAATGGGGTTGCATAAAGGAAAAATCGTCATCTCCTTATGGTTGCTAGAGCCCTCCTCTTCCAAATGTCTACTCCTAATGTATATTGGGGAGAAGTTGTCCTAACTATCACCTATCTCATCAACAGGTTACACACTCAGGTCTTAAACGGTATTAGTCCAATTAAACATATGTTATCCTTCTTTCCTTCTTCTCCCCTAATGTTAAGCTTACCAAGTCGTGTCTTTAGGTGTGTTTCCTTTGTCCACTCTCATGATCCACATAGTGGGAAGTTAGATCCTAAAGTTGTCAAATATGTTTTCATTGGTTATCCCTCAAACAAAAAGGGTTTTAAGTGTTGTCATCTTCTGAGTCGTCGGTTCTTTGTCTCAATGGATGTTACTTTTCATGAAACATAGTCATTCTTGTTTGTCCTCCACTTCAAGTGGAGAGTTATCTAGAAGTTGAGTCTATCATCAAGTCATTACCTTTTCCTACTCAGGATGTTCAAGTTAAAGTTCAAGAAATCACAAAACCCACTCTGGTCTTAGAACAAGTCCAAATGTCTGAGCTGGATGTAAGTATTTCTAATAACTCCATTGAGGAAAAAGTCCAAATGTCTGAGTCAGATGTAAGTATTCCTGATAACTCCATTGAGGAGCAAGTCTAATGTCTGAGTCGGAGTTAAGTATTCTTAATAACTCCATTGAGGATGTTACTGATGACATGCTTATTGCTTTAAGGAAAGGGAAACAATCATGTGTCAAATATCATATTTCTCAATTTGTGTGTACTAACCATCGCTCTATACAACATCAAAGTTTTATTGTTGTCATTGATGCAATCAAAATACCTACATCAGTACAGGAAGCTTTAAAAGATGAGAATTGGGTTCAAGCAATGAAAGAAGAAATGAAGACGTTAGAGAAAAAACTCAACTTGGAAGGTTGTTGATAAACCCAATGACAAAAGAGTTATAGGTTGTAGATGAATATACATTGTGAAGTGTAAATCTGATGGGACCCTTGAGTGATACAAAGCAAGATTGGTTGCTAAAGGGTATACACAGACTTATGGAATAGATTATGAGGAAACATTTTCCCTATAAGCAAAGATGAACACGGGAAAAGTTATTATTTCCTTAGTCGCCCACTTTAGCTAGAACTTACAACAATTTGATGTTAAAAATGTCTTCCTTCATGGAGACCTAGAATAAGAAATCTACATGGAGATTCCCTTAGGATTCTATTCTCATAATGAAAAAAACAAGGTATGCAGACTCAAAAAGGCATTATATAGACTTAAATAGTCACCTCGAGCATGGTTTGGAAGATTTGCTCAAGTCATGATATCCCTAGGATACAGGCAGAGTCAAGGTGATCATACTCTCTTTATAAAACATTCTCCTAATGGTAAACTCACCCTTATCCTAGTCTACGTAGATGATATGATTGTTACAAGAGATGGCGAGATTGAAAAACTAACTCTGAAAGAAAAGTTGGCAACACAATTTGAAATGAAGGAGTTAGGAAAGCTGAAATTCTTCCTTGGGATTGAGGTTGCATATTCCAAACAAGGTATCTTTATCTCCCAAAGGAAGTATGTACTCGATCTTCTCAAAGAAACAAGAAAATTGGGATGCAAGACCTTAGGGGTACCTATTGAGTAGAACCATAGGATTGGGTGTGAGGAAAGTCCAATCATAGAGAAGTCTCGATATCAAAGATTGGTGGGAAAATTGATCTACTTATCCCACAGTAAGTCAGATATTGTCTATGTTGTTAGTGTGGTCAGCCAATTTATGCATGATCCTAGGGAAAGGCACCTTCAGGCAGTTGAAAGGATCCTCCAATATTTGAAGGCAAGTCCAGGAAAAGGACTATTGTTCAAAAAAGAAGGTACATTGTCCATGGAGATATATACAGATACAAACTATGCAAGATCAGTTATGAATAGAAGATCCACCTTCGGATATTGTATGTTTTTGGGAGGAAATCTAGTAACTTAGAGAAGCAAGAAGCAAAATGTGGTTACTCAATCTAGTGTAGAAGTAGAATTCTAAGCCATGACACATGGTATATATGAAGGATTGTCGATAAGGATTATTCTTGATGATCTCAAAGTAAAATATGAGGGACTTATAAAGTTGTTTTGTGATAACAACTCAGCTATTAGTATTGCTCATAATCCAGTTCAACACGATAGGACAAAGCACATTAAGATTGACAGACACTTCATTAAAGAGAAGTTAGATAGTGGACTTTGATAAGCGGTGTTTAGTCGTCTTACGCGCATCAAATAAAACTAAAGCTAACTATAGTATAGCTAACCTAGGTCGATTCTCTCAAGGACACAGTGTGTTCAGGTTGTGCTAAGTGTAAAAATCAGAGTTTTGCAAAAAACGCTAAGTGTTGTAAAATGCCGACTTGGCCTCGGTGACGCTAAGACCGACTCGCTCTCGGCAATCCGGTCTTGGCTAACAGGGAACTGATATGGTTTTGGCCAAAAGTGATTTAGACGCGACGGAGTCGGATTGACTCAGTCTCGGACTTTGGGAAGCAGTAAATAGGGGGGTTTGTGTTTAAGTGCAAGAAAATAAACTAAGTGCTGAAATTAAACTAAACTAACTAATCTACTGTACTGATTCGGGAATCAGAAACACATCATAGCTTGCCATTCCTACTGGGAGTTATATTCCGAATCAACCTTAAATTCTTACAACGACCGCCGAACGTTTGTCTACTGCCATACCGAGGATTTACACAATCGTTACCTCATCAGTTGACAAAGAGTATGTACTTGGTTGATTTTAGGTTCTCTACCTAATCAGATTGTTAAACTAGTTCCAACCAGTCCTAATCTAACATGATCTACTCTTAACAGTGTGTCACGACAAAATTAAGAGTAGGATTAAAGCGTAGGAATTATAGAGAAATTCAGAATTGCAAACCAGCTGTATTTATTGATGTACCAAATCAAATACAAAGGTGAGAAATTAGAGTTTCCAGACAGTCCGCCTTCCACGACGACCGCCAATGGAAGAACAGCAATGATGCACCAACGGTGGCCAGACGTTGAGGTTTCCGTCCAACAGAGTGCGTTGGCTATACCGAGCGATCACCTCCGAAGGCTTCCAGCTTCCCAAATCTTGGTCCTGTACCTCCTCGACCGAGAGAGACACCATATTGAAGCTTCGTGTACCACTGGACTAGCTTGGAGTGTCTGTGATTGCTGACGGTGCTAGCTCTAGATCCTGTTGAAAATTCCTTTCAAGACATGGCCTGGTGTGCTTATTTATACAAAAGCTGGAAATCCTAAAGATTTCCAATTCGAATTAGAGATTACAATCTCCTCAATCTTAGGAGTTTCCCAGTTTCCTAATTTCTAGCAGAATCATATATGCATTCCTAGTTACCCGAATTACAGATTCCTTGATCTTAGCAAATCATATCTACATCTTAACAAATCATATTTGCATTCTTGCCGGAGTGATTTTAGGCAAGATTTTCGTCACTGATGTCGGCTTGACCGGGAGCGCTGGACTGGCCGGGATGTTCTCGGCTTGGGCCGAGATGACTTGGGATTCAGGCCTGCAAAATAAGTCTTAACCTTTTTGTTAGTTAAAAATCTTATTTTAGAATGTACTTGTATTTCTCCTATTTTCAAGCCCATAATTCAAATCTTGGTTAACACAAGACTCTTAATCATTAAATATTCTTAACAACACTCATCTTAAGTCCACATAAAGTGTATAAAATATGACTCATCAGACTTATAATCACAACACATGTTCCTATAGGGCTCCAAGTGACAAATATTTTCACTAAAGGGCTCCCTGCAACTAGATTTCAAGGACTCAATGGTAAGTTAGGAATGATTGATATTCATTTACCAACTTGAGGGGGATTGTTGGAGATATTGTAAATATCTGATAAGATATGGTAGGTAACTTATTAAGATATTACAAATATATAAATATCTTATTAGATTAAGTAGTTACAAATATTTAAATATTTCATTAGGAGATCGTGAATATCACATATTATTAAGTTATTTTTTAATTTGTTATTAGTTATAATATCTTTAGGTAGCTGACATTTACCCTATAAAAGGGATATTAGAAATTGTATTATTTAATTTAATCAATACA
This sequence comes from Mucuna pruriens, assembly GCA_025330945.1. NCBI lineage: Eukaryota > Viridiplantae > Streptophyta > Magnoliopsida > Fabales > Fabaceae > Mucuna > Mucuna pruriens. Next base: position 1,462,956 of record JAENHJ010000498.1, read on the forward strand.
CAATTTCTTTTACTTCCAATTGTGGCTACAATCAATTATAGGAGTAGTGTCTTGGTGTAATAAGAGACAACTAATTATACCTCGTCAAGTATATAATCAAATTACAATACAATAGCTATGGTAACATATGGGTTCTCACGACTTATACAACTTCTATTAAATTTACATGATTGCATCTAATAATGATATATTGAGTATGTGTCTACTAATTAAGTTTCACTTTTGTCACGAACCGGCCCGCGACCGCAACGACGATGGCTTTTTCTTGGTTTGAAGGAACTCAGATTCTCCTCGAAGGAGAAACAAGGGTGGCGTATGGAAAATACCAAGAAACCTTTGGAATGGATAAGGCGAATCTGGAACGAGAGCATGGATCCTTGAGTCGGTTATGCATGGGAGTGACATACACTCATACGTCTGTCAAAAGATAGTTACCCTAACCAAATGCATGGATTTCAATATGGTCTCCTTTCTATGGTTCTCTACGTTCAATGCATGATGAGTGATGGGGGATTTTTGTTTATTTTATGGAGGAATAACTTGACAAGAGTCGTCTCTTGCTCCTACATATCTCTTGCGCAATGGAGAATTCAAAGTTTACATAGTTTTGGGTCAGAGGCTTGGGGTGTACTTCGACAGGGAGGACCATCCATTGGTGTCCAACAGTGGTTTGGGTGAGGATGGGTTATCCATAGGCGCCCAAAAGGTTGGAAAGGAGGGGAGTTATTTAAATACCTCATAATGGTTTGAACGTAGGCAGACTTTCTATTGGCGCCTGACTATGGTGGTTTTGTATGTAAGCTATCTGTAGATATCCCAAAAGAGGATAGTTGAGCATCGATAGGCTTTCCATTGGCACTTAAAGGTGCTAATAGTAGTTGATGGTTTAGAATGGGTTCTAAAGATTTAGATGGGACCAAACGTCATTTGTGGTTTCTCGGGGACAAGGTTGATTGGGCTCCTAGGCACAGGGGATCGCCTCTTAGCCATGCAAAGACTCTCTACATGAATATTTATAGAATATGAGGCGAAGGACCAAAATTATATTAGGCAAGGGATGGCCGGCCACATGTCGGCCAACCTGTCTGTATGACAACAGGAAGGTCGAGAACCTTTCGGCCTAGAGGTCATAAACTCTTGGTGTCGGCTAGCATAGCCGACGGGGATGACATACTAGATTGAGGTTGGATGAATGCATGATTAGCAAATGAGGGACTGAGGCAGGGTTAGAGAATATGAATTCTCAACCCTGCATGGTTCTAAATCATATGGATGGTTGAGTCTTAAATTCTAGTCCTAATCTGATGTTTGCCTTTTTGAGTTTAAATCTTTCACAAAGGTGTTCATGGACTTGCACACATTTATTAAAGACTTTAATCGTGCTTACCTAGTATCCAGCGGTGGTCTTTCAAATGAACTTTATCATTGTATCTCTTCCTCCTTCTAGCGCTTTGTCTAGGTTATTCCTCTTTGGTCGTTATCCTTCTTTGTTGGTTTCCTTCCCTATGGCGACTGACTTTGTTTCCTTTCTCTTCTCTCTAGAATGTTAAGGACACACTCTCTTTTTGAAGAACTCTTTGTTTTTGTTTCTTAAGAGACCCATCCCTTTTATCAAGATTTCCTATATATAAAAGAGCTTCTTCCTTCTTTTAGGAATCTTCTTTCTTTCTTGCGAGTTTCTTAGTGTAAGGACCTCACTTCAGTTTGAGTTTTTAAGTCTCAAGTAGTGGAAAAAAATTCTTTTCTTCTCTCTTCAATGGGGTTTTTATAGGCTTGCATGTGATGCCTTATATCTTCTTGAGGATCTTTGCCATTAATGCGGTAGCTCTCTCCTAGGCATATTTAGTGTTTTGGTGCACTCAGAAGGGATTTTTCATTTAATGTGATGGATTCGTCATTAATGAGGTGGTGAACATTTTTCCTTTTGTAGCACGCGTGCTTTTCACATTCTCCACTTGCCCCCGAAATAACGGCCCAGGTGAAAGCACACAAATCCCTATGTTGGTCATTTCTGCTCAAGATGCATGGGAGGGAACATAGTGGCATGCTTCCTTTCATCATTCATCTGCTATTCCCTGCTCCACTAACTCACTTTTGGCGGATCCTTAATCCTCCGTCGTTGATTTCCTACCATTCTCTATGATTCTGATTTTATTCCTTTTGTCTTTGTTTCTCTTTGTGCTTTAGGCTTCAACGAAGCTTCATGACAATTGTATAAGATGCCTAACAACAAGTGGCTTAATTATCTATTGAATTGATTTTTGGATTTGGACCAAGTGTCATTCTGCCCCAAGCATTATTTTGAGATTGGGCTTTTGAACATCAAAGCCCGAATTATATTATGCCATTACGAACCGCAGATGGTTATCATAATTGGACTTCTACCGTTTTGACCCAAATGTAATAACTTCTTTTGGATGAATTGACTCAATGGATCTGTCTCCTATGACTGGGCTTCTACTGCCAAGACTCCTGATTACAACTTTTATGCATATGTACAGAACTTGAATCATAACGAACTTGCTTATAGGACCTAATTATTATCATTACATCAGAATAACAATGTTACATCAAAGTAAAACAAGAAATAAATAAGCTAAACCAAACTAACATTATTAGAGAAAAATTACAAGTTTCTTTGTTGTTATTAACCAAAAAAACATCAACATAAGTATTTTATTAACATAATCTTATTTTGCATTCATCATCTTTTTATCATAATCTATTTAAATACTCACAAAATCTATTATTTTTTCTTTTTATATTAATGTTAAACATTTCTTTCATTTATGATTGAAATATATTTTTTTAAAAAGAACTAGTAATTTTAAAATATAATTTAAAATATTTTTATTATTAATATCTCTTGTTAAAATATGTATACATTAAAGTTATATACAAGTGTGAATATATTTGAAAAAATATTTAAAAAAGACATGTTTATATAAATTAAAATAGTATAAGACATGTGAATTTAAAATTATTTGAATGTATATATATGTATTCATAATTATATTTATAATTTCTTAATTATATATATACAAATATATATTTGTACAAAATTAAAAATAAATTGAAAATTATATTAAAATCATAATAAAATAAATAAATAATTATAGATTGTAAATTTAAAATCTGTGAATGACACGTATTATATAACTAATTATAAATTAAAATATACAATTTAGAGATTTTTTTTCAATTAAACTATGCACGTATTATTAGACTAATTATAAATTAAAATATATAATTTAAAAATTTTAACTTTCATTCCTCTTATTTTATTAATTAAATATTTTTAATATTCTATTTTTCTCTTTTAAATTACATTTCACACATTATCTTTATAACTAATCAAAAAGTATTTTCTCTCTTTTAAATATACATTTCACACATCATCTCTATAATTAAAAAAAAAATATTTATTTTATCTTTATCTATATATTTAATTTTTTTTCTTTTTTATCTTTTAAATATACATTTTACACTATATTTATAATTAAAATATAAATATTTATTAAATATTTTATTTTTATTTGTATATTTAAACTTTTTTAATTATTTATCTCTTTCGATCAACTCTTTTTAATCTCTATTTCTAAATTAAATTTTAATATTTTTTTTACAAAAATTACCGATTGAAAAAGTTATATATAAATTTAAAATATAATTAATGTAATAAAAAAATTTAATTATTATAAATTTTATTATAATAATTTAATTTTTATACACCATTAGTGCAAACAAATTATACTATCAATCAATTATAAACTATTATTGATATGATTTTAAAAAAATTATTATAAAACTTAACAAACTTAATTAATTAATTAATTAATATATATATATATATATATATATATATATATATATATATTTTTTTTTTACATAACTAATACATTCACTATTTACTATAAAAATATAATATATATCTAAAATAATTTTATTATAAATTTTATTTTAATTTATATAAAATAAATATTTATTCTATATTAAAATATTAGCTATAATGATATTAATTATTAACTTCCCACAAATACCTCATGAAAAAAAAATCATTAAAATCAATTTAGTGGTGCGAAGCTTTTTCAAAATCATGATTAGTTATAAATATTTTTTAAAATATTTACATATTTTTTGTAATTAAATTTTTTCATATTTGACTTAAACAAAACTTTTATGAATATATAAGTGATTAAATAAACTTATGTAAAAATTTATTATTTATTTTTTAATGTTTTTGTTTATCATACTAAATTTTTATTGTTTAAAATAAATCAAATAAATGTTAGTAAGTTGTTATGCTTCAAGTATTTTAATATAAAATTTTCAAAAAAATTAAATAATTATCACTATAACTTGTTTTTTTATAATTTAATTTTTTTAAATATCAAATTATCATTACTTAAGAATTTAAACAAATATTAGTTTTTATGATAACTAAATAAAAAGTAAATTTAAGATGATTATTATTCACAACTTATTTTTAAAAAATATTTAATTTAATAAGATTATAATTAAATTATGTCTAATAAATTATTTTTATTTTTTATATAAATTATTTATTATTGTTACCGTTCATAAGAAATATTACAATATTTTATTGTAGGTAAAATTAGATAAAATTTAAAAAATAATTTAATTAAATTATAAGTTTAGATAATTTAGTTATAAAATAAATTTTTATAAATTTTAAATTAAAAATATATTAATGTAATTCTTAATATGTTTTTATTTAATTTTAAAAAATAAATTTTTATTCTTTTTATTTTAAATAATGTTTACAATTTATTAAAGTATTTTTTGTATATTGTAATAATAATATCTTTATACAGTTTGTTAACTAATTTTACTTTTACCTTGATAATTTTTAAATAATTAAAAATAAAAATATAATGCTTAATAAATAAATTTATTTTTAGAATTTTATTAAATAAATTAAAAATATTTATTAATATTTCTTATTTTTAAATATAATTATTTATCACAATTAATAAATTCTAAATTTATGATTGTAATAAATAGGCTAATAAGAATTTCGTAATATTTTGGTATAATTAAAAAATTTTCTCAACATGAAAAGATTAAATTCTCACCTCTCACATGAAAATTCTTTTTAAGAATTGATAAATAAAAATCATTTCCAAAAAAGAATATTTTAAGCATGCTTTTAAAATAATATACCAAAAGATAATCTTCAACGAAAAAATAAAAACTTTCCTCTTCCTAAATTTCTTTCTTTTATAAAAAAATAATTTACTGTGAAAAGCATATATTTGACCCTATCTCCGAAAGTGATGCCGGTCGTGGATGGCTTTGAATAACCATGTCGGTCAACGTTATTCACCATTTGCTCAATAAATTAAGTAACCACTGTAGACCCTTGGCAAAAACTGGAACCAAGCCCAATGATGCTCCTAACTGATTGACAGGTGAATAACCTCAAGCCCATGGTTTTTATATACATGACAATCAGTCCCATAATGTTATATACCAACTAGCAAAAATGTGCGAATTATAGGTTGGTACATTTTCAACGTTAAAGAACAAAAAGGGTACACGTGCACTCATTCTTTGAATATGGACACATTGGGAAAGTGATGGGTGATTTTGTGTATGCCCCGTAGCATTGGTAGTACATAGTAAGATGCTACTGATTAAGGTGTGCGGTGGAAATGAAATAGAATAGAATACATGTTCAAACTAAAAGGGTGTTGGACCCAGGTACTCAATGCCATCCATTTCCGAGTTCTCTGGCATCTCAATTTCTTCCAACCACGCGTAACTATCATTTTCCTCTTTCGCCTCACCAATCCTATCGTCTGCAGGGTAAATCATTAATGGTCAGAGACATACATAGCAATTGCAATAATGTACAATTGTACCTCCTCATGCACTGCAATAAAGTGGAGGAGGTGCCACATCTTCAAATGGGAATAATTCCCAAGTGAAGGCATTATCCGCCACTGTTTAATGTTTGTGCATATATGTTCTGGCCCTTTTGTATCTTTTTTCAAATTCAATGTTCAAATTGAATCAGTGTTGATGTAAGAATCTTCATAGGTGAAACTTCAAAAAATAAGGAAGAAGTATGAGCAATAGAAACATTTTAATCACATGTTTAATTTTTTTTTTTCAAGAGAAAGGATACAAATTAGAAGTGCCCTCTTCTCTATCTTACTAGAATTAGAGTGTTTTACCTTGATAAGTTCAATTGAGATCTAATGCAAGATGAACTCCAAATAGAATTGGAAAATAAACGTCAAAGAACTATGTAAGTTTTGTACTTAAAAGCAAAAAAATATGGACATGAGGGGAAAAAATTAAGTTGTTAGAGTACTCAGAAAGCTAAGAATTTTGATAAAATTGTTTTAGGGCCAATAGTTAAATGAGTTTGAACACATGAAGAAAGAGTTTGTCAAACCAAAACCCTCAAATTTCCAAAGGTACTATAGAATTTCTAAAAAACAAATAGCGTGCTTGCAAATATAAATGTGTTTTGGTTAACAGTTCTATGACAATGGTTGTGTACAATGATAGAGTTACTTACTGGGAAAAGAAGCATAAGGGTGATCTCTGTAGTAGGAACAGTCCCTGCCATCTTCTTTGGAGTAAGGAGGACCAATGACATCAAGCACAGCACATGGGGTTATGGCTGTGAATTCATGGATGTTGCCTCCTGTCGTTGGATACAGCACAGAAGTGTCACATGCTGCTGTGAACACCTTATCAGCTTTTACCTTGGCCAATCTCGCTGCAAAAACAGGATCTGTGTGGGTCAATTTTCAAAAACTAATTACACACCTTAAAATTCATGGTCATTCAAAAATGATAAAAAAAAGAGAACCTACATTGAGATGGTTGTTGCAACAAGTTGTGAGAGGTCTCAGGATCAGCCCAATCGTAGGACTTAATGTGCATTAGTCCTAATAGAAGCTTGCTGAAAACAGTCATGCCTGGGTGGTTATGGAGAGGAATGACTCCTCCTTCGGGTATGAAAAAGATGCACAGCTGCACATAAAGAAAATGTTGCCATTAATTAATCAAGCACATTAGCAACAAGCAAGTAGCAATTGCAGTGGTGAGTGTTGGTGATTAAGAAGTAATGACAATGAAATCCTTACTGAGAAATTGTCACACTTGTACACGGTTGTGTACGTGACCCTTTGGTTCTCTCTCACAATATTCCCAGGCTTGAAGAACTGCAGATCTCTACTTAGCCCCACATCTTCTGGCTTCATGTTATCTGAAGTTATTAAAGAACCAGAACAACACTTTAGTATGAATACACAACAAGGTTAATAAAAAAATGCCCAAATTCTAAATTGCAAATTCACAATACATTAATGGAAACTGGTGTATTGTTTTCAAACCACTCATCCTAAGATATTTATATCAACAATTTATTCAAATTGGAAAGAAACAAAAATAGAATAAAAGAACACTGCGGCAGCAAGACGTCATGTCCCAAAAACAATTTGAGGGCCTTCCAAGTTTTGTAATTTTATGCAAATCGGGAAAGGAAAGGTCAATCTCAAAATGCACGACCATCACCCGAAATAGAAATCACCTAAATATTTATACAAGCATGTATACGTAAAATTCTGAGCACAAAACTTGGCAACATGTGACTAAATAGATGAAAAGATAACAAACTTTCTTATCCAACCCCATCAAGAATATATTATGAGCAATATCATACCTAGGATGTGGCGCAATTCCCGAACATGTTGTGGTGAAGGAACGGTGCCAGGGCCTTTGAATGCTTCTCTGCATGAGTCACACAGTTGCTGAAGTGTCTTTGAACCACTCAACTCTAGCCTCCTAACCCTGCCAGGTCCTTTGAATGCTTCTCTGCATGAATCAAATAGTTGCTGAAGTATCTTTGAATCACTCAACTCTATCCTCCTACCCCTGCGATAAATCATCTTCTTCTTCTTCTTGGCAATGAACCTTCTCACATAACCAACCTTGCTAAAATGTCCAACTCTCTCTCTACCCCTCTCCACCAAACCTGCCATTGCCACCGACACACACCACAAATGTGATGAACCAACTCTTCTATGAAATAATAAGCCTCACTACTCCTTCCACACCAACACAAGGTTTAGAAGATCAAATAGACCACTGAGTCACTCCTCCTCAGATTCCTCAAGATTAGTTTTAATTTGCATGAACTTTTGGATTGAAAATAACACTTCCAAGGGAAAAGAAAGAGAAGAAAAGAAAACCGAATACCCAGAACTCAAAAACTGTGATATGGAATAGTTATGGTTTGACTTAAAGAAGAAGATAATGATACTATTAGCAATAAATAGCAGTGGAAATTAAAGTGCATGAGGATGAGAAATCTAGGATGAAAATGGGAGATGATAGTTATATTAATAAAGAGAGAGAGAATATGGAGGTTTGAAAACTAGGGGCATGCCGCATGGTATTGTGCTACTGTTTTGTTTGTAACCGTGGTGTAAGTTAGACCAAAGGAAAAAAGAAAAGCAAAACCGGATTTTGTTGGTGCAGTCCATTCTCGTCCCCATAGATTGTTTGGAAACTGGCTGTTAAAGCGACCCCTGTTTTGTGGGTCAAGACGTGAGCCAAAATGAAATTTACATAAATCTCCACTTGCTTGGAGGGTGTTGCTGCCGCTGGATATCGCTTTTCCTTCACCCTATGCATATGGTGAAAATATAACTAATTTTCATTTTATTATATTATTAATATATGATTTTTTTAATTTATATATATTTTAATAAATTCAATGTTTTTAGTTTATTTAAAAATCAAAAATTAATTTTTCGATCGACTAAAATTCATTTAAAATAGTAATATCTATTGACATATATTATTTTATAAGTATAGATAAAAGATCCAATTCCTTCTCTTTTATAACATTGTTTATTGAATAACAATATTATACAGTGATTTAACTCATTTAAATTTTTATATATAAAAAATTATAAATAATATACAGTAAATTTTAAATATAAATAATAATTATTTTTAAAGTATATAAAATATTTTTTTTATTGGTGCATAGTATAGAATTCTTATATTAAAAATACATGTTTATTATATAATTGTTTTTATTCCGTTAAAAATGTACTATAACCTCCCTCCCAAAGTTTAAAAAGAAAAACATTTTTGAAATATAAGACTGAAGCGTCTACATTGTGGAGGTAAAATGAATCAATGAATGTGATATGCATGACAGCAAAAGTCAGGGTGCATTTGGGGTTTACAAAGATTGAAAAATCTAAAATAAAGTGAAAAGAAGTCACAAGTGTCACAGACCCCACACTCCATAGACCAAGCGTGCCAAGTGCCTTCTTTATCTCGTACATACGTATAGATTCATAGATTGTCCATAAAATTATTGTAAGACAGCATGATATTTCTTAGGATTTTTATTTTTTTTTTTTTTGTTTACGTCTGGCACTGTCCTTGTCGTTTGAATTTTAATAATATTTTTATATTTTAATTATTTGTTTTTACACACATAACTTTGGATATAAAGAAATTACATTGTCCACTTTAAAACTAATTTTAAAATAAAAAGAAAATATTTTAAAAATATTTAAATTGGAATATTTGTTTTCTAATATTTCGAGAATAAAATCTTTTTAATATTTAGAAACACTGTAACTATAAATAATTTAATTGAAATGATGATAAAAGTATTATATAAATTTAAATAAACTAATTAAAAATATAATTTTTTTCATATTCTCATTTAGTCATGAATAACATATTATTAACAATTATTGATTCTTAAAAATTACTTTTATAATTATAGTTAAAATGTTATCTTCAACAATCTAAAAAATTATATTTACAATACATTGAAATCACATCTGTGACAAATTTTCAGGGAAACTTTTTTCTCCACATAGTACATGTGATTTTGCTGTTGCTATTTTTCCGAATATAACAGGTTCTCTTCTTTCGTAGGCTATTCTAGTTTGTTAGTATTTTTTTCCCCGGTTATAATTAAGCCAAATGTTATTTAGTATCTTACTATCTCAAGGACACTTATTAAAAATAGTAGCAATACAAATAATAAATTAATTATAATATTAAATGAATTTTAAAATAATTATTATTAGTATATGTTGACTAGTGTCCAAAGAATAATAAATAATTATTTCACTTATTTTATTTTAAAATAAATCAAAATTAATTATAATAATTAAAATATAAATGATACTCTTATTTAAATACAATATGTTAAATTATGTTGTTTTCATCTCCAACAATATTAATTGTTAGGTTTTACTTTGTTATTATAACACTTTATATATTTAAGAAACATTAAATTATAAGTATAAATATTATCAATCATCTATATTAGTAATTACGATTATGATATTAATAATATAGTAAACAGATGATATATATTAATTTTTTTATCCAAAAATTTATATTAACATAATACATTGATATCTACAGTAATCTTATAATATATAAATTTTAATAATTCAATTTCATGGAGATAAAATTTATGCCAACTAAAACGAGTTTAGAACTAATATTTTTATTTATTTTTTAATGAAATATTTGAAATATTTTTTTTTTATTATACAAGAAAATATTTACTTATGCAAAAAAAAATATGAAAACAAATAATAATTATTATTAAATTAAAATTAAAAATAATAAAATAAATTAAATTTAATTATATAATACTATTTTCTTTATGATTATATTATTCATATCATTAATATCATTACTAATACTTTTATTATTGATCTCTTTATCATTATTATTATTATCGTCCTACTCACTATTAATACTTAAAATTATCCCTTTTAATATTGTTATCCTACCACTACCACTATCAGTATCACTACTACTATGCGATAATAACGATTATAAGAATGATAATTATAATAGTAACAGTGATAATAAATTTGTGGTATCATAAAATGTATTTATAAATGAATTTTATTTTAATTTTTTATTATTTTTAATCATTATCTAATAATTACTATTGTTTTATTTTCATATGTATATAAAAGCAAATATTCTCTTAAAAGTAGTTCACTATTGTGCAAATAGATAAAATAATATATTAATAATTATTAGTGATGAGCTATTATATATATTAATATTTTTATTTTTTATATATTTGTAGTTTGTTATTTATACTTGAGTTAACTTTTTCAGCATAAAAGAGATATTATTTAAGAAATTTTATGCAGAGGATCGTAGTTCTAAATTCATTTTTTCATTTGAAAAAAAATTAGTCTTCAAAAAAATATTAAAAGACATACTCTATTTATTCAATAACAATTAATTTATTATTTATAATAAATTAATATTTCAGTATTCTTGGAAAGGTGGTTAACAAGACCCAGTAATTAATTGTAAAACAAAGAAGGTTGGAATGGCAACAGTCAGGAGGAGTGAGAATGAAAGGACACACTGACACATCTTATCTTCTTTTGTGTGGATGAGAGGAGTTGGCAAGCAATTAAATGTTGCAGTAATTGTTAAACTTCAAGGCTACTTCAGACATTTCCCACTTAAACTTTGGTTAAAGTCATTTCTTTCGGTTTTAAGTGTAGTAATTTCTTTTCATTTATCTATTTAAGGGATAATGAAAATAGATTTTCTACTCTAACACCCATTGCTAAATTAGGAGTATAGGTGGATGAAGATTGTACATTTACATTTCAAATGTGTATTTTAAGTAAAAATTATCTAACGATTTTGATCCTCTGGCTGCCTAGTGCGTGAATTTATTAAAATTCTAATAGTAAGAAATCCAGATTCAAGAATAATAGACAGAATAAAACTATAATTTTTATTATTTAAAGTACTTAAGATTTAAACAAAAAAAAAAAATCATTAATAGGGTCTTTAAATTTTAAATGAACAGACAAATATGAATTTTTTTTTCAAAAATAAACATATAAAAATAAACAAAAACCTACATTTTTATCTAGTGCATTTATTGCCCGCATTAAATTTAAGATATTACTATACATTTTTATCTTAATAACCAAATAAATAGTTAATATGTATTTATAATTTATAAAGTGTAATAAATAAATACACGATTTTTTTGTTTTATTTAATACTTTTATACATATCTTTTCATTAATTTTATAAGTTGAATATTCGGGTGTAAATAGAAAAAAAAAAGAAAAATATTTAAATATATGTTATCATATAAGGATAATACTTTTTATAATATGAAGTTTTATAATTCAGCATGTCTTATTTGTTTTATGATTTCATTAGAAATTAATTCAATGTCATATATACTTCGATATTTTTATTATCATTTAATTGTATATAATAACATTTCAATGTTTTTATAATAATTTTAATTATAATTTTATAAAGTATAAAGAACAAATTTTTTCAGATTTTAATTTATTTTCTAATAATAATATTTGTGTATATTTTTTTAATTTTATGTACATAATTTAATAATTACGTGTTGATAAAATAAAAAATAATTATATTTAGTTTATTATATTATGATAATTATTTATAATATAAAAAACTTATATATTTTTAACTGGTTACTTTTTTGTTTTATAATTTTATTAATAATTTTATTTAATCATAATTATATGTTGATACTTTTATTAACATTTAATAATACATAATTAAATATTAATAAAAGTATCAATATATAACTTGGATGAAATAAAATTAATAATACATATTATAAACAAAAAAGAAACAAGTTAAAAATATAGAAGTTTATTAAATGTTGATACCTTTTATTATGTTGATAAGTTTATTAAATGTTGATACTCTTCCATTCTTTCACATTTTTTCAGTCTCTTTCTCCTTACTTTTTCTTCTTGAAACTTAAATTCTTTAATTTTTTTTTGGCATTGTACATTTACTTTTCAAATCACATTTATCATAGTCCTTTATATTTTTGCACATTTATCTTTTTGGTCATTTACTTTTCTCGTATGTTATTTCAATTACATTTTACTTTATTGTCCATCTTTAGAAGTTATTTTCATTATATTCATGAAAATATTTACATTTCAAATTTTTTGAGATATTTGTAAGTTCTTGCTATTCAATATATTTTACAGGATTTATAGTTAGAGTTATGCTATAATGTATTATTGAAATTTTTTTGCATTTTTATCTTTTTTACATTATCTATAAGATATCTTGTTAGAATTATGTTATATAATTTTAGACTTTCAACTGTCTTCGTAACTTGGATCAAATTTACATATTTATTTGAATTTGTTATAAATGTTTGACATATAAATTCTCACATTTATCAAAATAAGTAAAGTAAAAATTTCTTTTTAATTATGTTTCCAAAAATTAAATTTTGTACATTAATTAAGGTTTTATCAAAATAGAATTGAGGTCTTGACTTATATCATATCCTCAAATTTAAAATACAAAATTACTAATTAAAATAAAAAGAACTCATAACTATTGTTGATTTTAAGTTCCATAAATAAAATATATTGGTTGGTTGGAATCATTCTAGAAAGCTTTCAAGAATCAATTCATTTCAATTCTATTAACAAAATTTTACCTTACATAGAGGAGTACATGTCACTTGATAGTTATTGATAATTATCAAATATAGATGATAGAATCTTAAATAATCTATCTTAAACAAATATACACACATGTAAAAGAGAGTTTTTTTTTTAGCAATTAGAATGAAAAATCTATAAATAAAAAATCAATATAATCATTTTTTCTTCGTTCAAAATATTGTATTATATATTTGTAATACCTATATGCATATTGTAGTGACTAATAGTTTTATGGATAAGGTGTATTATTTACCCAGTTTTAATACAATATCTTTACATTATTGCCATTTTGCTATCCTTTTCAACTTATTTGTTTTTCATTTATGTTCTACCACTTTTATATTTTTAATTTTTTTTAAATTCATTTGCAATTTACGTTCTCGTAATTTGTTTGCTTTCCATTTATTTTTCAGCATTTTACTTTTACAAGCATTTTAAAATTCATTCTCATTCTTCTTTCTTATATTCTTTCTTTTTAATTTTTTTTATTTATTTTACGTCAATTTACATTTCCATTTAAATTTTCATACATTTTAATTGCTTTCATCTTTAAATTTCTTACACTTTACATTTTAGCTGCATTTTTCAAGCTTTCCATTTATATTTTCACATTTTGAGCATTTACATTTCCCACAATTTAAACTCAAATCATTCTCCAGCAAACCTTTATATTTTATTGATGTTTAAACTTCAAGCCTTTTAAAAAAAACTTTTCTTTATCTTCAAAGTAATTTATTTCATTTTGCATTTTAGAATTTTAATCATGATTAAATTGAGATTTTATCTTTAACTCTTACCGTCAAGTTAAAAGCATGTTAGTTTAAATAAAAAAAAATATGCTATACATTAATAATGTAAAATAATTTTATATTATTATCTAATTATATATTACTATATGGTAAAACTGTTATTTTTTTAATAATTACTTTAAAAATCATATTAACTGTACTTATTTATATTTAGTTGACTATATAAAACTGTTTTACATTAACATTGTATTTATTTATATTTAGTTGATTATATAAAACTGTTTTACATTAACATGACAGCATGATATTAAGCTCTTAAATAAAAATAACTCATAATTAATAACTAATTTTAAATCTTATAAATAAAATATTTGTTTGTTAGAATGAAAGTAAAAACTTATCTTTTTAATTTATAAGTTTTCAATATTTTGTTAATAAAAGTTCAAAACAAATTTCCATTATCAACTATATATATTAAAAATGTATGAAAATTAGCCTCAACTTTAAAATACCAATCCATACAAGCATAAGCATAGGAGTATAAAAACTTCAAATACTATTAACATGGTTATACTCTTTTGTTTTCTTGTATGTCCATCTCTATCCTAGGTTTGTCGAATAAAAGTTCCAACTTAAAAAGGCTTGACATGGACCACCAAATAGGCACAATTCACAAGTCCTGCAAAGTACAAGATAAGGATAAAATTTCTTGACTTATATCGTATCCTCAAATTTAAAATACAAAATTACTAATTTAAATAAAAAGAACTAATAACTATTATTGGTTGGAATCATTCTAGAAAGTTATCCTTTCAATAACCAATTCATTTAACAAAATTTTACCATCAACACGCATATGGAGGAATACATGTCATTTGATAGTGTAGCACTCTAAATTGTCTAAATTTGGAGGTCGTCCTTTTCCCCCTGAATTTCCCGTTTCAAGATTTCGCCATTCCAAAGACGGGCATTCCTCCCGAGACGCCTGAAATCTCACGTTGACTTTCGATCCGCCTCCGCTGACGAAGCCTCAAGACATCCCAATAGGCGTTTTATAAACCGAAAAAGAGAGGATAATATCGAGAGAATCTTGGGATTCGGTTGTTCTGCAAATGCCCACTCCCAAACTCTATATAAAGTCGCACAAAGTTAAGCCGAAAAGGGATCAACAAAAAAGAGAGAGAGGAGGAGACTAGCAGGAAGAAACAGCAGGGCTAGCGCAGACCAACAAGGAAGAACGAACCGAGACAACCGGAGAATCGACGACGACGACGCTGTAGACGAAAGGAGACCCCAAGGGCCACGGCAGAATAGAAAGATCAAGATTGACAAAGACAGTGAAGACGGCCCACCATCTCCGAGCACTGTTAGTATCTTAATCCTTTTTACCTCACCCAAGTCGTGCCCCTACCACCCATCTCAAACCCAAATCCTCACCTTCCCTCGGGCCGAGTCCATCTCGTCACCTAGAAACACTAGTCGACGTGAACCTCAAGCACTCCCCGACTGTGTCCTCTCCAAACCGACTTGCCCTGGCCACACACCAGATGGCCGGAGGCCGACTTTAACCCGCCCATACAGGTCGAGCCGACACGAGCCTACCGATCCCCAACACGACCATCACGCCTAATCCGACTTGGTTCCCAAGCAGAGCCGAGACTGAACAAGCCATCCCTTATCCCCTGGGGACTCACCTCCCCCTAAAAGGAGAAACCAACCAAACCTCCCTCACGTAACTACGTGGACTTTGAATCCTCTGTGAGCCGAGGACGTAGGCTCAGTAAGACACACCCCTATCGCTCAAACCTTAAACCCCAAAAAATCCAGTGACACCTTGCCCGACTTCCCTCTTCCTTCCCTGACTTGCACCAAAAACATAAGCCAAATGCAAAACAATCGCTCCACTCCCCATATACAAATAAGGGTAACTATCAAGTGATAGACGGGCCCCCTAAGGTCCTCTCAAGTAACCAACTCCCAGCCCCATACCGAACCAAGCACTAAACCCCTTTCCCTGCGCTTCCTGCCCCCTAACTAAACGCCAAATGGCGACTGCCTCTGGGCTTGCCTGACGTCACAATTTAGGTTGTGACAGATAGTTATTGACAATTATCAAAGATATATAATCAATCTTAAACAAATGTGCACATGTAGATGAGAATTTTTTTAGCAATTAGAATGAAAAATCTATAAATAGAAAATCAATATAATCATTTTTCTTCGTTCAAAATATTGTATTATATATTTGTAATACTATAATGCATATGGTAGTGACTAATAGTTTTATGGATAAGGTGTATTATTTACTCACTTTTAATACAATATATTTATATTATTGCCATTTTGCTATACTTTTCAACTTATTTTCTTTTCATTTATGTTCTACTACTTTAATATTTTTAATCTTTTTTAAAATTCATTTGCAATTTACGTTTCTCGTAATTTGTTTGCTTTGCATTTATGTTTCAGCATTTTACTTTTACAAGTATTTTAAAATTTATTCTTATTCTTCTTTCTTATATTTTTTCTTTTTAATTTTTTTATTTATTTTACGTCAATTTACATTTCCATTTAAATTTTCATGCATTTTAATTTTTTTCGTCTTTAAATTTCTTGCACTTTACATTTTAATTGCATTTTTCAAGCTTTCCATTTATATTTTCACATTTTGAGGATTTACATTTCATGTAATTTAAACTAAAGTCATTCTACATTTTTCCTGATGTTTAAACTTCAAGTCTTAAAAAAACTTTCCTTTATTTTCAAAGTAATTTATTTCATTTTTCATTTTAGAATTTTAATCATGACTAAATTGAGATTTTATCTTTAACTTGTAGCATCAAGTTGAAAACAGGTTAGTTTAAATAAAGAGAAAATATGTTATCAAAATGTAAAATATTTTTATATTATTATTTAATTATATATTGTGATAAAATTGTTGATTTTTTTAATAATTATTTTAAAGATCATATCAACTGTACTTATTTATATTTAGTTGATATGGGTAAAATTGTTTTACATTAACATAATATCTTAAAAAATTAAGAATTTATTAGAAAACTAAAATTAAAATATTTTTACATTTTATAAGATCAGATAAGTCTTACCGTGAGTTATCGATTCCAAACTCTTAAATAAAAATAACTCATAACCGTTAACTAATTTTAAATCTTATAAATAAAATATTTGTTTGTTAGAATCTAGTAGAAATTTATCTTTTTGATTTATAAGTTTTCAATATTTTGTTAATAAAAGTTCAAAACAAATTTCTATTATCAACTATATATATTAAAAATGTATGAAAATTAGAATCAACTTTAAAATACCAATCCATACAAGTATAGGAGCATAAAAACTTCTAATACTATTAACATGGTTATACTCTTTTGTTTTCTTGTATGTCCATCTCTATCTTAGGTTTATCGAATAAAAATTCCAACTTAAAAAGGCTTGATATGATCCACCAAATAGGCACAATTCACAAAAGAAGTATCATTTGAATGCCTACAAGGAAAAATATAGAACCTAAAGTACAACTTGCCATATCAAATTTTATTAGAACCACGTATTTGTATGTTATTATAATAATGTAAACTATATTATACTAATAGTTGAAAGTTGTTCCTACTTGGTTCTTGTTCAGTACAAAGTGTTAGGTCACGGCTATGTCAAAAGAATTATTAAAATTCTCAAAAGGGATTTCCATTTCAACTCAATTCAGAATTTGTTTAAAGAGAACAATTTGCTATAAGATGATTTCAACTCAATTCACAATTTTCATCAAGAAAACGATTTAAAAAAAGAGGGAGTTTTTTCATACTCAAAAATAATATTTTTTTTTAGAATTATCAACGTTAAGAATCATAATTTTTAGGAATAATTAAAATTCTTTTAGTTAATCATAAATATTATGATGAATGATTGTATATATTTTTTTGAAATTAAAATTTTTTATGTTTAGTTTTAATAGAACTTTAATATAATTGTTTTTTTTTTCAAGAATATCCTTTTAGAAAAATAATTTTATTGGATAAACTTAAGTAAAATTTTATTATAAAATACTTTTATAATTTTTAAAATTGTAGATTTGGATAAGTTTTGTTGTAAAAATATATTTTCTATAAATTTTAAAATTATAAATATGTTAGTATAATTTTTAATATTTTTATTTAAATTTAAAATAATAAAATTTTCATTCTCTCTATTTTAAATTTTGTTTTACAGTTTTTATTAAAAAAAATTCTTAAATATTACGGTAATAATATTATTAAACAATTTGTTAATTAGTATCTTGATATATTCTAAAGAGTTTAAAATAAAAATATTAAAAAATTAAAATAATATATTTTAAAAAATAACTATTTTTTGAATTTATATTATATATATTAAGAATATTTATTATTTTTAAACATAGTTATTTATCACATTTAATAAGATATTTAATTTATAATTACATTAAATGAGATAATAAAATATTGTGATATTTTTTATTAATTAAAACTTTTTTTTATCCAAAAAAGTTATATTCTCACGTTTTCATGAAAATATTTTTATAAAGAATATAGATAAAAATCATTATTGATAGGTGTAGTTTCACTTTTCATCCTATAATATATTAAATTAAGTATTTTATTTCTTAATTTAATAATTTTTATTGCAACTTTTCCTTTGCATGTGATTTAATCATTAAATTAAAGTTTACAAGACAAAGTATCAAAGTTATATCATACAAGTAAACGAAAAAAAAAAGTCCAAACTTTTCCTACCTATGTGTACCCTCTCTGAATAATTATTATCTTAGAATTTAGTTTTCGATGTTATAATAATGTGGTTTTAATTTTGAAGCCCTTATTTATTATATTCCCCAATCAATGCTGTGGGAGTGGGTAGCAAGGTAGATGAGGTGACATTCCAACAAAGGCAACAAATAACACAACTCTTAGGTAGCAAGATACTAACTTGCCAGTTCAAAGGACCCTAAGTTGAGCACAATTATACACCATTTCCCTCCTCTGTACAGTGAAGTAACAGGGCTATAAAGACAAATGAGGATAAACAAAGTAAGTTAGAGAGTTTTTTTTTTTAGTTTACACCAATATCTCTTAACTGAGAGTAACTAACTAATTCTTTCTAGGCTTAAAAATAGTGGAAGTATTGTATTTTGTAACGAAATGTTTTTTTAGGCAAATGCAGTCCCCTGTTTTAAGTAACTGATAAAGAAGTAATAAATTATTGTAAGTTGTATTTATTTTATTTTGAAATAATTGAGAATTAATTATAATAAACAAAATATAATTATTGTGTCCGCTAGAAATTTTTAAAATTAATATATCCTTATCTAATAATATTTACTAAATTCCGACTTTTTACCTTCTCAATGGTAATATCAACTTAAAATACTGATTGTATATGTTGTTTTATCTTTTAATTTACTAATTTATTTTGAGGATTTTTTTTGTTGATTTTTTTATTTATTTAAAAGACTTATCATTTATTTTGAAGCAAAGAGACATTGTCCAACATGACATGATGCTGGGAGGGAGGAAGAATTGTTTTAATTTGGTAAAAGAAAAGATAGGGGACATGTTGAAAGGAAAATAAAAAATAAAATATTGGGATGAGAATTTTTTAGCATTTGAAACAAGTAAAATTATAGTAATAATGACTATTTTTAAAATTTATTAAATGTAGTCATTAATTTATTATATTTAATAAATATTTAATGTTCATTAATTGAAATTATTTTATTCTATTCACTTGACTAGAAATCACACTAAGAATTCGTTTTGGTGGGTTTTAATTAAAAGTTCTAAAATTTAAAAAAATCAAAACTACTTTTTTAATTTTAGTTTTTTTTTTCAAAAATTAATTTTCAGTCTTAAAATAAATTTATTTTAAAAATTTTTATCTCATTAAAATTAATTGATAAAAATAATAGTAATAATAGTAGTGACAATAATAGTAGCAACAACAATAGTAGCAACAACAACATTAGTGGTGATAATTACGGTAATGACAACAATAATTATAACAACGACAGCAATAATGATAATGGGTTAAATTTAGTAAGAAAGTATTTTTTAAAACTAAAAAAAAAACTCACAAAATCTTTTTTTAATAAATATAAAATTATTTTAAAATTAAGTTAAAAATCATTTCAATTTCATTTTAACTTAATATATTTTATTTTTAAAATTGTATTTATAAACCAAAACTAAAAACTCACTACCACCGTAAACATGCTTTTAACAATTAGAAAACTTAATTATCTACTAATTGTGTTGTGCTGGACTTTGATAGGACATATGCCTCTAGATAATGATAATCAATATGCAAGCGTACTACTAATATGCGTTTAGAAACTTTGAAATTATAGATTAAATTTAAATTTAAAATTAATTTAATATAATTAATCATTTTTATTTTATTTTTTTATTGACTACAAACTTATTAGTCAAATTTTTATAATTTAGTATTTTTTAACACAATCAATATAATTGGTTTAAATATGTTTTAAGTATTTACAATTTGTCTAATTTTTTAGTTTTGCAAAAATTTTTATCATTTTAAGATCCTAACATTTTCTTAGTATCATGTTTTAATCCTTGTCACAAACTTTAGTTAGTTTAATGATGACTATTAAAATGAATTATTTAATTAAGATAATTTATGTAATAAAAACATTTTAAATTAAGATAATTAGATTATTTCTAATTATATAGTTTAATTAATTAGTCTATTTATTATTTTATATAAATAAGATAATTACATGTAGTTTAATTTTATAATTTTTTAATATATTACGAACATTAATTTTATTACTTTTTAAAATTATTCTTGTTTTTAGTTTACTAATTTATTTTTAACATTGTATTTTTTTTAAAAAAAGTTATAACTTATTTACACATTTCTAATTTAATTTTAATATATTATTTTTATGTTATTTTTATATTTCAATTTATTAATTTAACTGTTTGTAATATAATTTATTTTAAATATACTATATTTCAATTTATTTTTATCTTTAGAGATAAAATTACTACTTGAGATTAAAAATAAATTATATTAAAATAAGTCAAAATTAACAAAATTAAAATATAAAAAATAAAATATTAAAATTAAATTATATATATTTTTAAAAATATACAATGTTAAACGTGGACAAGTGAATTGAAAAATAAGAATAATATTAAAAATTCTTCATAATATATTAAAAATAAATTACATGTAATTATCTTATTTATATAAAATAATAAATATATTAATTAATTAATCAAAGAATATTTAAAAATAATTTAATTATTTTAATTTAAAATATTTTTTATTATCTTAATTATCTCAATTAATAATATTCATTTTGTTAGCCATGTCAATGTAAATTAACTAGAATTAATGACAAGGATAAAAAGGAATACTAAGAAGTTGTCAAAAACTAAAATTGATAAAATTTTGTAAAAACTAAAATCAGAATCATATTTGCATAAATCTAAAATGTATTTAAGTTATTTTAATTTCAAAAATTATTTTTAGTAATAATAATAATTACTACTGTTTTTAATGTTTAAATACTTTTTTTTCCTTTTCAAATATCACAAATGTGTAATTTTAATTCTCTAAGTTTCAATTATATCAATTAAATTTCTAAAATATTATCATATTTTAATTTCCCATCACCTTTCTATTAAAAAATTAACTAATTTTGATGACATAATATCTTATACGAATGCTAGTGTGAAAATACAGTGACATGACAATGTAGCATGTAAAAATTCCTAAAATTATATGTTTAAGAATAAAAAATGTGAAAAAAAAATATGAATAAAATTCCTAAAGTTTTAAAAGTTATAAAACAAAAGATACAATAAATCTTTTTTAATTTTAAAGACTAATTTAATCCACCATTACATTTTCATAAACCAAATTAATAAATAATTACAATTTCAATAACCATTTTAACATTTTATTTATTTTTGAAACCAATTTGGCAATCCATTTTAATTTTAAAAACTAAATTGACCACTAACATAATTTTAAAAATCAATTTAATTGACTATTACAATTTCAGGAATAAATTAGTTATTCACTTTTATATATATAATTTTACCATAATTTTTGTTAAAGAAAAATACGTGTATGACTTCCATATTTTAAGAACTTGTATTCTGGAAACAATAATAACATATCTATCTATATCAAACTTGTATGAAATTTAGACTTGGATTTGAACAGCTAAAGGAACATAGATGATTTTCATTTTGCTAAACTAGTATTCAAAGACACTGATAATGCCATCATTTGGTTTTCTTTGTACATAGAACATACTAACCTAACCTATTTTCATTCATCACCGGAAGGTTGCACATCGACCCCAGAAGCTGGAAATACCTGACATCTACCATGCAGCACTTATTTTATCAAATCGCTTGTTTGTCCCCCACGCTTTACGGTTGAACTTTTCTTTTAGCTACTGCATACTGAGTCATGTAACTCCACTATGGGAAGGTGCATTTTCTTCATCTTTTCCACAGAAAAACTTGTTTCCTTGTCACTTCAAAATCAGAAGAAAAGCTACTATAAGTCACTGGATTCTTCGGTCTGTCTGGTTTAGTTGTTTCTGAAAACATGTTTCGAAGTGTGATGACAATTGTGACAGAGACATTGATTGGCTCATCTTTCATCTTCTTTTCCTGGGCACAAGAGAATTTTCCCCTGGGTGATTGTTGGAGCTTTCTAGCTTAGTCTGGATCATATCCTCCGAGTCTGAATCAGAGACTACCATTACAATCCCAACGTCTGATGTTTCAGATGCTACACTCACAGTTTCTACAACTAGTTTTGACTTCTCACTGTTGCCCAAAAATAACTGGGATGGAAGACTGATTGGTGATTTAATCTGCTCTAGCTTGATCTCCACCTTGGCCTAAGAACCAACCCACAAAGTAGTCTTGAAATAATGACAAAATGGTGGTTCAAATATAAATTTAGAAGGTAGTGTAATCGTGCATGCCTCGTACGATAATTCAGAACGAAAAAAGTTACATCAGCTATGGTCTCACCAAAAGACAGTACCCGTTTAAATTAGCTTATTTAGCGGCAAAATAAATTGTGGCTTGCTACTAAGAAAGCTTTTCCAAAATAAGAATAATATCTCAAAAATAAGCTGTTAAACATGCTAAAATTGAAAATGACAACCAGAAAGGACAAGCAAGCAGATTACAACCCTATCAATCAACCTCTGAAATATTTATGCCAAAAGCTCACCTTTTTATTAGGACCGGGCTTCCATTCTGAAGCAGAATTTCCCAGCAGTGTCGCATCAAAAGCACCAGTAGGCATTTTTAGCACCTGAACATTTGCTCTATTGTCCTATCAACCAATTAGCTATGATTAGATTGATTACCAAAACATCGAAATGGCTTTTCTTTTTCTTTTTTTTGTTCTATTCATGTTGGAATAGCATTGAAACAAGTGGGATTTTTTTATTTTTACAACCTTCACTGTAGTGAGTGCAATAACATTTGCATCATCCCTATTCTTCTCTGGAGTAGTGGGACTGACCATTGGGAAATCTGAAGTGAGACAACCGGACTTAGCGTTTCCTTGTCCATCTTTATCTTGATGCTGAAAACTTTCCTCCTCCAGATCAGAAGAAAACAGACAATTCTCTGAGATATCAATACAGGTGTCATTTTCACTTCCAATGCTTCCTGTTGCTGCACCTCCAACCTTTAAGTTTAAGGTCTGAGGTACTTCAGTTCCATCCTTAACGGGTACTACATTTGACAACTGTATCATGATCGTATACAATTTATCAACAAGTAAAATACCAGTAACTAAAATCAAATAAAAATCACAAAATATCTACTTAGAAAGCAGGTTGGGCACCGAACAGTTAGAGAAGAGCTAATTCCCAGAAAATAGGAAGCAGACAATTTTAAAATATTCTAAAAGAAGTAAATCAGATAGTGTTTGGATTTGTTTAACTTTAAAAGGACCTTTTTAGTTTCACAAAATATCTCAATAAAATTTTGATTATAAGCTATTGTGAACACTAAAAGGAAAAAAGAAAAAGAGCTTAATCCAAGCACACACAGTGGAGCCCAAGCTAGCTCAATTAGAAACACATTCATTATTTACTGATATCACATCATCAGATTCAGTGAATTAAATGTTAGAAGTATCAAGGACTAACTTCATCCATTTTAAAACAATTAACAAAATTCAGCATTCATAATTTGATCAGACTTTAAAGACAATGTCCATTATTGATTATGGTCGACGATTTGCATTTTCTTCTTAGTTACCAGTTACCTAGTTGCACGCCAAGTACGGTGAGATAACAACAGATAGTAGCCCACGGCTTGATGTAGCAAGTCACATTAACCCAGTTCATCTTGATCACTTAATAATTAAGAATAAGCGCAGAGGATAAATTGCTTAGAATAGTTCAGACTCATTCAAAACAATGCAAGTCAGTATAAAGTACCAAGCAGACATGCCAACGAAAATTCCTGCATCATTCTAGCAAGGTGTCAACTGTTGAACATATTACTTACACTTGCTGCATGTTCTTCTTTCAGACGTAGTGCAGCCTCTTCAAAGGAAGCAGGATTTTGCATAGAATGTCTAACAATGTTGACAATGACATCAAGGTTGCGCTCAACATATGGGAGCTTTGACTTTCCTACTATTCGCCGTAGATTGCTTATAATGACAGGCATTTGCTTAGCTTTGAAATGGGTAAACAAAAACTGAATTGATGTTTGCCGTACATAAGTGCTATATATTGGACAAAAGATAATATAGAAGTCTACATAAATTTTATTTACCGATTTCAAGAATAATTTTATTTGGCAATACATAACCAGGACTCTCATCATCTGTGCGAGCAAGAACGTCACGCCATTCATAAAGCCCCTGTCAGCCACGTACAGTGTATATGAAATAAAATAGGCATGGACCACACAAATCTAAAGCAGAAGCAATGTATGCAATCAATTTATTAGTTCAGAAATTAGAAGTTTGACATTTCTTTATAATAATAAATTCCTGAAACTATAACTGGTTCATGCAGTGTTGGATGCTATATTGGATTGTGATTCTAAGAAAATCTATACTATTAAATATGCTTGGAAGGCCAATAGTTTCTGGGTGGCCAGCTAAACTGCAAGATAATTATTCAAGGTACTAGTGATGGTTGAGTCATTGAGTCTTCAGATAAAAGCAGAGTAGTGAAAAAAATATATGAAGCAGTATTATAGAAGATGCTACTGCAAAGGTAACAGTGACAGTAATATGTTGGTGAACAATGACAAATGCCACAACATAGATTTTGGCAGGAAAGTAGGTGTACTGGGAAAAAACCAAATCTCGCATAGGCTAGTGATAGAGCCCGAAAAAAGATTTTATAAGTGGGAAACAATCCTCACCTCTTGAGTTAGCTTTCGGAGTTGAGTTAGGCTCAAACCCACTTTCTAAGATAGTATCAGAGTCTATCCTAGATTCGTTAAAAGACCACTCACCATATTATCATGCACCAAACCCAATAGTGCTGGGCATGAGGGGGTGTATTGGGAAACACCCAAGTCACACATTGGCTAGAGATAAAACCTGAAAAGTATTTATAAGTAGGGAGCAATCATCACTTCTTGAGCTAGCTTTTGGAGTTGAGTTAGGTTCAAACTCACTTTCTAAGAAGGTGGTTGAAATAATATAGAGATGAACATGAGTACTTCAAAATGTTTACCAATACTTGAATACAGTTAAGTCCTCAAAGGTCAACAAAAGATAGATAAACAGAGAAGGTTGAGAGAGAAAAATTAAAGAAAATTTGAAGGAATTTCTCTGCCAAGGGAACAATTCCCCATTCCCACGGTAAAAAATTACAATTGTCCAAACGAATCCCTATTCAGTTAATTGTGCGCACATTTATATGCTTCCCTTTCTAACTACATCTAATTATTAGTTGTCATAACCAATCTCCTACTTACAGCTGGCACAAACAGTCACTACTAACTGACTGAACCAACTACTCAATGATCCCTCTTCCTTCTATAATAAACTTTCAACTTCAGAAGCTCTTGGTTCCTAACAATATCTCCCCCCAATTGCTGAACCTTGTCCTTAAGGTTGAATTGAGGGAACTGCTCCTCTATAACCAACACAACCTGCCAAGTAGCTTCCACTGAAGGTTGATTCTGCCACTTAACTAGGATCTAGACTACTTGCTCATCACCCCTTAAAGTGAACCATTTGTCTAGAAGATGTTCTGGAAAATTTTCCTCTGCCCAGATCCATAACTCAGGGTAATGTTTGTTGCACAGTCGCTCTCCAAATGCTTTCATGAGTTGGGAAACATGAAACACAAGGTGCACTTGAGCCTGATCAGGAAGCTGAAGCTGAAAAGCAATACTTATCTGCTTGACCACTACAAAAGGCCCATAGTATCAAGCAATCAACCTAGGGTATAATGGATGCCCAATAGAATCTTGCCTGCAGGGTCGAGTTTTGACTTTTGAGCTAAACCCAATCTCCCACTTGAATTTTAGAGGGTCTCCTATGTCTATCAGCAAACTCCTTCATGAGATTTTGGGCATGAGATAGATGGTATTTAAGATGTCGTACAACCTCATCTCAATCCCTCAAATCTTGAGCCACTAACTCAACAATAACTTCTAATATGAATCTAGATAATGAAGGAAGGGGCCTCCCATAAACCAGCCCAATAGGGTGCCTTTGGCAAAAGCTTGGAAACTGGTGTTAAGCCAAAACTCAACCTAATGTAAGAAATCAGCCAACAGCTTCAATTGTTCAGCTGAGAAACACCACAAGTGTGTCTCTAAGGCCCAGTTTGTCACTTCAATCTGGTCTTTTGACTGGAGATAATAAGTTGTGCTTATCTATTGGAAAGTCACCTTAATTACAATCACCCCTTGCCCGCCTTAATTGCAGCCTCCAACACCTTCATTGTATTGGGTGAGGAGGAGGGGGTGTCTAGACCCACGACACCTTGAGACATGGCCTAAGTAGTCCTTATAAAGGCTTAGATAGTCCTCACCTTAACCGCTAGTTTTGTAGAATTGAGTTTGGCAATAAACCCAAATTCTAAGATAATATTAGAGTCTATTTTAGATCTATTATTAGGTCACCCATATTGTCTATGCTTTAGACCCATGGCCCTGGGCATGAGGGAGTGTTGGAAAATAGCCTTAATTGCAACCTTTTTGGACTACCTTTATTCCAATCTCTACCACCTTTTTGGACTACCTTGATTCCAATCTCTACCACCTTTTTGGACTACCTTCATTCCAATCTCTAGCACCTTTTTGGACTACCTTCATTCCTATCTCTAGCACCTTTTTGGACTACCTTCATTCCAATCTCTAGCACCTTTTTGGACTACCCTAGGAGGAGTGCCTCCACATTGTCATCAAAACCTCAAAAGATTGTGGCCATTCAACACCACATACATTGCCCTCATCTCTAGCACATGAGCCACGCACTTCCCTTCAACAACACTTACTTCCCAAACTTGTTAGGTTTGTATCGACATAATGGTGGTAATTATCTCAGTAAGCCTTTTGTCTCTTGTTCCTTGACCATGAGGCTAAGAGTTCTTTTAATATCTATAGTACTATTCCTCAAGATATTTGGATTCTTGATTATGGGACAACAAATCATGACTATGTTTTCTTCATACTTCACATCTTACTTTGCATTATTTGCAAAGCAACACATTACTATTGCTAATGGAGCTCGTTCCTATTGTTGGATCATACAACATCAAACTCCAACCATCCTATCCTTGCACAATGTCCTTCATGTTCTTAAACTGGCTAATAATCTTGTATCTATTCTCACAATTTGGGTTTAGGGCCTAATTAAACCCTACAAAATCGACTTGTATGATGAAGATTGTCCAAGCTTTATAAGCATTACTAAGGACCATTGAGCGCATGTATCAACTGGCATGAGGTTGTTTCAACTTAATCAATGGTCTTGAATTCGAGTTCTAGGTATGCAGCTACATTAAATACTCAGGATTTTACTATTCATAGTAGTCTTACATGACTCAAACATGATTATCTCCCATGGAGGATACACGTGGTCTGATCTCTACAAAATAAAAGTACTACTTAGGTCATATCTCTAGTTAATGTGGAATCTCAACCCCCTAAGAGTCTCTATGTCTTGACGGCTGCACACTACAATGCTTCACTCAGCTTTTTTGGTCAACCCCTTCATAGGTAGCCCTTTCCAAGGCATTGGCTACCAACTCTGATAGACCATAACTAAGACAAATTAGGGATGATTGCAATTAAGATAGCTTTCCAACACACTTCCTCACACCTAGGGCTATGGGGCTAGAGCGTGGCAATGCAGGTAGCCCAACAATGAATTTAGGATAAACTTTAATATCATCTTAGAATATGGGTTTAGGCCTAAATAAACTCCCAAAACTAGCTCATGAGATGGGAGTTCCCCCTCCCCCCACTCATATACACTTATTTTTAGCCATATCATTAGCCAGTGTAGGATTGCCAACAACTGTTTATAGCAAAAAACCTACAAAAATAGGTTTTCTCTACACCGAGTCATGCAATCCAACCCACACAATTGTGAGTCTTCAACTTGTAGAAACACAATCTCACGAGCTAGATTGATACTCGTATTATCTAACTCAACAATGATCCTTCACTAAATCAAGTGTGAAAGCCATCCAAAACTCGTAGGATTGTATGATTCTACAAGTAAATTTGTGATTTTGACAACATTGCTGAGGGCTACCCATATAATAGAAAAAATGGTATTCAACATAAATACATGCTTTTATTCCTTGTGTGTGTAAGCAAACATAAGTGATACAAATAAAGTTAAAGAGAAACTTACTGAAACAACTGCAAGTTGTTGAGCATTGAAACCAGCCCCTCGCAACCTGTATAGAAAACAGTAATAAGTTTTGTTTACACCAAATGGTAGGTGAAGGCAATGTAAAAGCTTCAAAACTCACGCTCTACATAGATGAAGAATGCTTAAGTAATGAAACATTGACAATAGAAGAGGCAAAAATGTAACAAAAAAAAAGAAAATACATGTAGTTTGGAAAACTTGCTACTAATAAAGAATGTTGAAGTAATAAAAGATTGACAATAGAAAAAAGGCAACAAACCCATATATACGAAGGTACGAATCTTCTGTCAGCAACTCTTTCTCATATAACCGCATGCAGACATCATAACTGCGCTTGTAAACCTGCCCGTGATAGGGAATTCTAATTAAAAGGCTAAAGTTAAAGACGCGTTAAACCAGTCATTCAGTAGTGTTGTTTTGTAATTTGATTAAATATCTATGTTGTAAATATGTAATTTAGGACAATATTTTCCCTATCATTGGCCTATATAAGTAGATTCATGATTGTATTTCTAATCAAGCAATAATATTTAGATTATTCCCTTTAATTGTTTCCTTTTCAACTTAGTATTAGTGTCAATCCTAAATTCATCATTGGGCCACTCACATTGCCACACTTCAAGCCCATAGCTTTGGGTGTGAAGGGATGTATTGGAAAGTCACCGATCACCCCTATCCCACCTTAATTGTAACTTCTTTAGGGGTTGCCTTGAGGGGTGTGTTTAGTCCCCCACAATGTTGTAAAGTGGCGACACCATGGTGGAATGGCATGGTGGATATTTTACCAATTGCCATAAGGAATTTGTGAAGGGAGGCTCATTATGGTAGCACCATAGGCCGCAATGGCGTGTTTATATGGCAAAAAATTGGCCTTATGCCATTAATAACACTGATCCCACATCGACTAGAGATATGACTAATGTAGTCTTTATAAGTCTTCGACATTCCTCACCTTACAAGTCATTTTTGTGGGATTTAGCTAGGTCCTAAGCTCTCATTAGAATGTGGTGACCTTTTTTCTGTCTCATTATGCCTTTTAGGATCTTGTCACGAGGAAGACAATTGGAGTTGCTAAGGTACAAGGAGGGTTGTACCATCTTATGGATGGAAGAGATAAAGATTCCAAAAGGGGTCCTAGTTAGAAGGTGCTATCGTGTGACTTTTTCTCCTAATCTTTAGGGTTTAGGATTTAAGGTTTAGGACCCTTTTTAGGGTTTAGGACCATAAAAGTATTGAACCTTTTTTATCTTTTTACTCTGATGTTTAGGGGCCTGCCCCTATTTCAAATGTTTCTGGCACAAGATGGTTTGTCTCCTTTATTGATGATTCCACTCAAGTAACTTGGATTTTTTTTAATGAAAGATAAATCAGAAGTGTCACAACTCTTCATTCAATTTTATCAAATGGTACAAATACAATTTGAAAAAATAATATTAAGAGGTTATGCGTTGACTAATTCGAACATCAATAAAAGGTGCGTTAAAGGATGACAACTAGGTTCAAGCCATAAATAAGGTAAGAGTAGTTGAGAAAAATAAGACATTGGAGATTGTTAAGAGTTTGTTAGATATAAGACTAGTAGGGTGCAAATGGATTTATACCCTTAAGAGTACAAGTCAGACAAACAACACTCTTGATAGATACAAGGGAGACTTGTGGCTAAGGGGCAAACTTAGAGATATGGCATTGATTATGAGGAAACATTTGTCCATGTAGCAACAATGAACAAAATTCAAATTCACCTCTCCCTTGCCCACTTTGGTTAGGAACTATCCCAATTTGATGTTAAAAATGCATTCTTGAATGGAGATTTAAACAAAGGTGCATATGGAGATTCCCCCAGGATTTTGTCTTACTGATGAAAGGAACAAGAATTGCAAGTTAAGGAAGGTTTTATTCGAGTTAAAGCAATCACCCCTCTGCTTGGTTTAGGAGGTTTCCAAAGTCAATAAAATCCTTAGGATATAGACAAAATCAAGGAGACCATACCCTCTTCTACAAACATTCACAAGGAGAAAAGATAATCATTCTACTTGTGTATGTTGATGATATCATGATATCATTATTACAGGGGATGATCCAACTGAGAAACAACTCAAGGAAAAATTGGCTATGTTCGAAATGAAGGACCTAGGGAAACTCAAATATTTTCTTGGAATTGAGGTGCCCAACTCTAAACATGGTAACTTGCTTGATCAAGCTCGGAAGAAAAATATAGAGTAATGGCTCAAGGATTCTGAGCTACTATGAATGAAAATCATGCTGGATGATTTAAATATAAAAAGGTTCTATGGAATTGTATCTTGACAACAAATCAACAATCAATGTTGCCCATAATCCTATGCAACATGACAGGACTACCCACATTGAGATAGACCAACACTTTAAAAAAGAAAAGCTAGGT
The DNA here is from genome assembly GCA_025330945.1 of Mucuna pruriens. Taxonomy (NCBI): domain Eukaryota; kingdom Viridiplantae; phylum Streptophyta; class Magnoliopsida; order Fabales; family Fabaceae; genus Mucuna; species Mucuna pruriens. The sequence continues at coordinate 1,494,554 of JAENHJ010000498.1, forward strand.
AGTGGATTGATAACAATGGTCTATATTCCCACTGAACATCAACTAGCAGGCGTGTTAATGAAAGGTTGTCCACCAAACGATTTCATCAGCTAACTTGCAAGCTAGAAATTATTGACATTCATTCACCAGCTTTTTTTTTTTTTGGGGGGCGGGGGGGGGGTAATTGTAAATATGTAATTAATTTATAACTAAGGGCTGTCCACTGAACGGTTTCATAAGCTAACTTGCAAGCTAGAAATGATTGACATTCATTTACCAGCTTAAGGGGCGGAGGTTGAAAATATGTAATTAATTTTTGACAGGATATTTTCCCTTTTAGGATAGGGATTGATTACCTGTAATTATTAGGAGATTTTATTTCCTTATTTCCAATTATTCTTGATTATCATTGGCCTATATAAATACATTGATTGTATTTCTAATCAAGCAATAATATTCAATTTCCTTTTTAACTACCTATAATTGAAAAATTGGCCAGTAATGAAATGTCAAACAGGTCTCATCAACCACATGGCTAAAAGTATGCTTAACAATTAAAACAATTGAGACAAAATAGACAAAGGGAACAAATCAGCAAGTTTGATATCAACTTACCTCCAGCAAAGGATTATCAGAACCTTCAGACTCCTTAGACAATGTAAATAACTTGATCCTCATTAAATCATATATATAAAGCAGATAGTGTGTATCTTCTCTGCCATATCTATCAGCAGAATAATAGTTTATTAGATTGTAGTAATTCAAATCACAAGGACAGTATACAAGTCATTATCACATAAGATCTTAGACTAATCAATTCATGTTTTCACACACACATAGGGAGAAATATTAAGGGTAAAACTAAGGATAGAAAGGAGGAAGCATGGAAAAAACTAATTAGTAATCTCAATTCCAAAACATAGGCTGAGTACCTAAAACATAGCAGCTTAAAATAGTGAAACCCTACTAGCACTAAGAAATAGTCAACTTGGTATCCAAGTAATCCCAATTTCAAACACAAACTATCATTTACTAAAAATATTAAGTTGCTACAAAACCCTAAATAATCACTAAGCTACCAATGACAAGTTGAAAACTCTCATTTCAACTAATTCCCATACTAGACAATAGTTTTATTCTGTGAAGCATGGACATGAAGGAGGTGTCTAACATGCTTCCAACATCGGGTGAGCTGTGTTGTATAAAAAATTATTTTTTAGCTGAGACACAGCACAAATGGCTTAACACAGTTTGGACACTTGTAATTTTTTACCAAAAAATTTTTAAAAAATCAACTTTAAAATTAAAACAATAATAAACAACTGTTTTTTTTTTTAAATATCAACCTTTTACGGCTTAAGCTTCTCATACAAGCTAGAAAATTTTCCCTTCCATAAACTTCTTTTCTTCTGCAAGCTTCTCCCTTCTTGTTGGTGGTGGGTGACTTGTTTGTTGGCATCGGTGGTTCATGCTCTATTCTTTATTTTTATTTTTTTTTTCTGATTTCTATTCTTCTTTTCTATTTCTGATGGTTTACTTGTATTTGTTTGTATTTCCTGATTTCTATTCTTCTCCTTCCAGCTGTTCGTCGCGTGTTTTTTTTTATTTAACTTAGGTATTTGTATTTGTTTCTTGCTGTCATGTTTACACTTGTTCCTGTCCTTTTTTTTTTTTTTTGTATTTGTTTACACATTTGCACTTGGTATCCTATAACCTGTTTAATTTGTTTGTATTTGACTATTTGATATTGTTGTAACTTGTTTACACTTGCTTGCTGGCCTTTTTATTATTGATATTGGTGTCCTGTTCCTTTTTTTTTTGTTTTACACTTGCTTTGTTTAATTTGATGCTCCAATTTTTATTTAGAAGGACCTACCCACAATAGGATGATATGTAGTGTTAGACACATGTTTGTAGTAGGAAGATTGCAATGCAATACCAAGTTTCCATTAAAATTTGACTAATTTTTTTTGGTATCTAAATTAAGTTTATATGAAATTACTATAGAGATGAGTACTTCTAATCAAGCTAAAGAACAAGATGATGACACCAAACCTTGATTAGTTAGTTTGTATCACTTGATGGCTATGGAATTCTTGAAGTTGCTAATTTATCCCTATATGAACCAGAGCTAGAAGCTGTGTTTTTCAATGATGATGACCAAGAAGGAAAGGAAACGGCTTAGATTAGCAAGTTTATTTTTGGGGGTTTTCTTTTCAATGATGTTATTTTCTTGAGGCTCTTTATTATTCATGAAGTTGGTCCATCAAAATCCTTAGAACAGATGGCGGTGGTGAATACACTTCACATGATTTTTACTCCTATTGTGATAAGGGATAATTCATGAAGTTACTGCTCTTTATACCCCTCAACATAATGGAAAGGCTGAAAGGAGGAATAAAACCTTGATGAACATGGCTCGATGTATGCTTAAAGATAAGAATATGCCAAAACAGTTTTGGGGAGAAGTTGTATCCACAGCAGCTTATATACTAAATAGGGGTCCAACTAAGAGCCTAAATGATGTGACTCCTAAGGAGGTGTGGTCAGGAAGAAAACCTACAATAAGTCACTTTCGGGTATTTGATTCTCTTTGCTTTAAACATGTACCTAATGAAAGAAGAAAGAAGTTGGATGATAAGGGACAACCAATGATAATTGGAGCATACAAACTGTACAGCCCTACTAATAAAAAGGTAGTGCTAAGCAAGGATGTTGTTGTAGATGAAAGAGCAAAGATTGGAGATCGGAGACTACAACTGAAATTGGTAAAGTAACTATATCAATTCAGCTTAATATGCAATCTGAAAATTGTGTAGAAACAGTTCAGATTTAGCCATGTAGACCTCAAAGAACTAGACAACCACTTGAGAGGTTTGGAGATTATACATCTATTTCTGACTTTGAAGTGACTGAAGAAGGGGACATGATGCATTTGGCTCTACTGGCCAAAACAGAATCAATGCCTTTTGAGCAAGCAATTAGAAAACCAAAATAGAAGGCAGCAATGGAATAAGAGTTGAAGGCTATAGAGAAGAACCACATGTGAGAGTTGGTCACACTACCTCATAACAAAAGGTCTATTGGAGTGAAATGGGTCTATAGAGTGAAGGTAAAACCATAGTAGTTAATCCCAAATAGCGGAGCGGAGCAGCCAACCCCCGAACTGGGATAGCAGATAGCAGGATAGCCACTGTTCTAATATTATATATATATATATATATATATACACATATATTATATAAGCTCAAAAACATAAATATTACTCAAAATTCATAAACTAACAAGTATCATTAATAATAAAAATTCATAAAAGACTTAACAATTCAAATAATAAAAACAAATAGTCAAAATGTCAAATACAATAACATCTTAAATTAGTAATTTTCTTCGTCCTCTTTAAGTTCCATGTCATTGTCTTCAGATGCCTGATTGAATTGAACAATAGAAGGTTCTGTACTTCTACTGGCCAGAACAAAAAAAAAAAAAAACAGAAACAGAAACAAAAGAAAAGAAACAGAAACAGAGCATGAGTTGCTGGAAACAGAAAGGGAAAAGGGGTATTAGTGTAGGCAGAAATAGAAAAAAAAAAAACTAAAGACGAAAAAATTACTTCAAAGTTGGTGGTCGCCGAAGAACAGACAACTGGCCGGAGAAGAGATGTCGCTGGAGAAGAAACGTCGCCCAAGAAAGCAAGTCACCGGAGAAGAAGAACGAAAGTAAAAAAAGAAGAACAGTGAAAAGGCAACATAGAAAACCCAAGAGTAAAGAAGGAAGAGGGAAAACTGGCTGGAAAAATTATTTAAACTAAAACCCTAAAACACGAAAAGTCAAAAATACCCTCACTAATGTTTTTAACATGAGGGTATTTTTGACTTTTCTCCTTCGTGTGGATAGTAGGGGCCCGCTTCGCCGCTATTTCCCGCTATAGCGGCCGCTCCGCTCTGCCGCTATAATGGCCACTATTAACCACTATGGGTAAAACCGACCGGAGAAGTTACAAAATACAAGGCTAGGCTAGTTGCAAAAGGATTCTTGCAAAAGGTTAAGTTGGACTACAATTAAGTGTTTGCACCTGTGGATAGAATTGAAACTATTAGATTGGTGGTTGCTGTAACCATTTTTAGAGGCTGGTCATTACATCAACTAGATGTAAAGGAGGAGGTCTATGTGTGTCAACCTCTTAGTTTTGAAGTGATTGGACATGAAGACAAGGTGTGCAAGTTGAAGAAGGCGTTATATGGTCTAAAACAAGCTCATCGGGCTTGGAATAGAAGGATTGATTGCTTCATGTTGCAGTTGGATTTCAACAAATGTTCAACAGAACATGGAGTTTATGTGAAAGGTACTGTAGGTGACTTAATGTTTGTATGCTTGTATGTAAATGATCTACTAGTTATTGGGAGCAATACAACAGATATTGATGCTGGAGTTTGAGATGACAGATTTTGGATTACTGTATGTAAAAGGAGAATAATGCTGGAGTTTGAGATGACAAATTTTGGATTACTATCCTATTTTTTGCAAATGGAATTTGTCACTACAAGTGAAGGTATTTTTGTGCATCAAAAGAGGTATGCAACTTATGTATTAAAGAGGTTCCATATGCTGGATTATAGCTCTACCCAAACACCAGTTGATTATGGTATAAAGTTGGAGAAAGAAGGAAGTGACAAGTTGATTAATACAACCTTGTACAAACAGATTGTTGGTCCTAAGAGATTTCTATGTAACAGTCAACCCGACATAGCTTATGAGTGAGACTGATTAGTAGGTTTATGGATAATCCAAGACTTTCTCACTTGCTTGCAGCTAAGAGAATATTGGGATATGTGAAGGGCACCTTTGATTATGGGTTGTTCTCAAAACGTGGTAGGAGTGTTTATGATGAAATATATGGTTATTGTGACTTTGATTGGTGTGGTGATAAAAGTGACAAAAAAAAATACAACAAGGTATGTGTTTATCATGTATGGAACACCTATTTCATGGTGTTCTAAGAAACAGTCAGTGGTGGCACTGTCCTCATGTGAGGCTGAATACATTACAACCTGAATGGGAGCTTGTCAAGCCTTGTGGCTTGAGAACTAGATGACAAAAATGAAGATTAGAAGAGAAGAGCCTATGAAGATGCTAATAGACAATAAGTCAGCTATAACCTTAGCTAAACATCCTGTTGCTCATGGAAGAAGTAATCACATTGAGACAAAATTTCACTTTCACAGAGATCAAGTCAGTAAAGGGAAGCTAGAGTTGAAATATTGCAGTACTAATGAACAGGTGACAGATATTTTAACAAAACCTCTTAAGGGTGACTAGTTCAAGATGGCTAGAGACATGATAGGGGTGCAGCCCATTACTCTTATGAATTAAGGGGTAGTGTTGTAAATAATTCAGATTAGTTGTAACTACTTGTAGAATTAGTTAGAAGGTTGTTAAATAACTACGTGAGGAGTTAGTAGTTATATGTTTGGTAGTTAGTTAGTTAGTAGGCTATTAGCTAACTACTTGTGAATGTGATAAATAGTGGTGAGAAATAAGATTGTGTAAGTGCAGTTCATATATTACTCATCTTGTTCCTATCCTATTTTTCCTTCCTGTTTTTCTTGTGTTCTAACAACTTATGTCTACATGATCAAGACTGATTCTGCTTAAATGCCAAACTCTTAGTCTAAGGTGAACAATGAACTAAGCCCCAGCTGAGTACAAGGAATATGACAACTGATCAGACCTGTTCCCAGAAACCTGGACCACATACGTGTGTTTATTCTTGAATATTATAATAATACACATTCAAAAGCCAGTACTATCAAAAGAAAAGAAGACAAGCCAGAAACTAAACCACAGGAAGAATCAAGAATGGATCAAATGTGATAACTTTAAAACACAGTTTCACCTTAGCATCACATCAGGAAGAGGGCGTAGTCTCCAATCTGCATTCTGGTATCTGCAAGGAGTTGACTTGTCAACCTTCCAAAATGTTGATAACAATAAAAGGAATAGTTATTCCATAGGAAATGACAAAGCTTCTGTGTTAAGACACTGGAAGGAGGCGGTAATTCCAAAAATTAAGGACAGCATACTCTTTGTTTGCAGTAACCCCACAAAAGTGTTGCAAAAGATATTGCAGACTATATCTCTCCAACTTTAAAACTCTTGAAGCCTAAGCAACAAAATTAAAAATATACATTAGTCTTGTTTGATAAAAAGAAGAGAAGATTACAGAAGCAATCATGGAACATATTGTGACGAGGATAATCAAAAGCAATCAAACTTTAAAGCTTGTTTCATCATTTCATAATGTCATAGAACAGATCAACACATATGGATGCATGAAAAGCTGAGCAATGAAATATTTCCAGGGTTATGCCAAATTTTGATCTTGTAAATATACGAGGGTAGCATGAGTATAATATAAAATCCTGGAAACATTGTCTCAGATTATTCATATAAACGGCCATTTCAAAAGAAACTGTATAATCAGGTGCAGAAACTCCCAGTCATTAGATCAGGCAAGCAGAAAAGGCTTAAACAAAAGCAAAGCTGACATAGATCACGCAACAGGGCTTATCTCAAGCATTTTTCTCCAAGGATGCAGCAAAACAATCATATCTTATTACTCTAAGGAAGCAAACTCATCCAACATTAAACACAACGCTCAAGTTTTATTTTATGAAGCTAATTCTTCTTGGATGACAATTTCAAGAAATAAATTAAAAAAAAACATAGATAACTGGTAATCTGGTAAATATAAAACAATGTGCTTTCAGCCTTTCACCCAACAACTTAAGCTTTTGGGATGGTTTCTTCATGACAAGAATAATTTACATGCCAAATTCAGCATGTAAAACAGAAATTAGTTCTGCAAATATTTTTCACATGCCCTCTACATGCAGAGCCAGTATCAACTACCTAGAGAAACTATTTTACATAAGAAAATATGGTAACAATTATATAACTCATTATACAAGTTTATTTCGTTGATAACTAATAAGGGAGGTAATTTCAATATTGAACATCCTGAGCTTTACAAACACATTGATAGGTCTGCTAGTTGAAGGCCTTAATTAGTTAATTAGTTAGGGGTCAGTTAGTCAGGTAGTGGGTTACTCATTTAGTGAATCAAGTGGCTGATGATGTATATAAATAGGAAGAGGGGATGAGAGGGGAATCATTCATTGGGTGGGAATTTGTAAAGGAATTGGGAGAGATTTGGACCTAGTGTTCTTAATAAAATTCATTTGTATTGAACCAATTTCTATCCATTGGTATCAGAGCTCCAATCTTGGAGCTGTGGGTATTGATTCTTGAAGATGATTCCAAGATTTGACAGAAAGGAAGCCTATTGGTGGCTGATCAGTGCAGAGCAGTATTTTGGGGACAACAAAGTACCTATAGAGATGAAACTATCATGGGTCTTTGCATTTGAATTGAGAGGAGAAGCACTCAAATGGTGGGTTTCCTATAAGGAGAACAACCAAAATGCAATTTGGTGGACTTTTCAGAAATCAGTGCTCAAGAAATTCCAACCAGAAGTCAGGTTTGTATTCAAGATCCAGAAACTAGGGAGCAAGAAAACAAATGCGGAGATGAAGTCCAAGATGAGGAACAAGAATCTTGGGTGCTGCTGGAAAATAGCAAAGAAGCTGAAGGTCTTGAAATCAAGAATCAGGCTAGGGGAGAAGCAACCTGTACTGTGGAAGCAGAGAATGATGGGAAGTTAGAGCTGATGTCACTTCAAGATGAAGAATCAGAGTCTTGGGAAGAATTCAGGGTGACTGAGTTTTGTGGAAGGATTGCAGAAAGTGCCCATGGAAATGGTGGTTGCACCTACAAGAAGCATATGTAGGAAGGAGAAGAAGGAAAGGACTTAGTTGGAATTACACGAAGGGAACTCATTTTTGGGCTTGATGGGCCAAGCCCAAGGGAGTAAGGAGAAGAATTGGAATTCTTGAAGAGGAAGTTATTTCTTTTCCAAATTACTGAGTTCAGCCCAATACAATAAAGAGGGAGGAGGAGAAGCAAACTGGAAATCACAACAATTGAGTTGTTCCCATGTCCTAATGAGCCAGGTCCAGCAAAATAAAGTAGTGCACCATGGTAATCATCTACTACGACTTCATGTAGTAGAGCAGTTGGCTAGAGAGCCATGGGATCTTCTCAGTAAAACTACAGAGTCTTGGATGCTCTGTTTCATGGCGAAAAATACTGCAGAAAACAGAGCATTAGAAAAGAATTGAGGCACTTCCATATGTGGGTTTGATCCAGGAGGATTGAAAGTTAATTTTGGGCTGCAGTGGTTTGGTTGGCTGGGTCATCATATTTCAAAGTTCAAACAACTGGAACATTGACATGGGCTTTATTTGTAGCTGCCGTAGCTAATTCACCTTGAAGACAAGCTGAATGTTTAGGGGGGAGTTAGGGGTCAGTTGGTGGGTTACTCATTTAGTGAATCAAGTGGCTGATGATGTATATAAATAGGAAGAGGGGTTGAGAGGGGGAATCATCATTCCTTGGGTGGGAATTTGTAATGGAATTGGAAGAGACCTGGACCTCTTGAAAGTTTCAGGAGTTTCTCAATAAAATTCATTTGTATTCAACCAGTTTCTATCACAAACCTGGCCAGTATCGAACATATTGCAAACGTAAATGCCAAAATCCCGTTGCAGCCACACAATGTCTCGATCTGCTCCATGAAAGACCTATATTTAACCATAAATACAGTCAACAAAAAAGAAACAAGTCTGATGAATTAAAGAAACATCAATCATGTGCATCTGACCTTCTTCTTGGTAGGGTCCTTGAAGACTTCCCTCAGGTATGGCCCAACATGATTGCGGACCTTCAGAGTATCTATAACAAAATCTTCAGTCCTGGTTGAGATTTGCATCAAGCAAGTTAAACCTTGGAAAGACCGATACTGATTATGTTCCAAATCCACCTAAATATTACAAGTCAAGATAAAAATGTCAAAAGAATATAATGAAAGAAAGGAACAAGAGATGTAACTAAAAGGAAGAATACTGGGACAATAATTAAATTAAATGCATTAAAAACAAGCAGCACTCAGTTCGCAATAACGAAAAAGTAAAAGAACTTCATAGATACAAAAGAAGAATAAAACATGATATACTAAAAAAAAAAAAAAAAAGCTTAACCAAAACAAATATGAACATATGAAGAGAAACATAAATCCAAGCGGAAAAATGAAGCAATCATATAAGTGATACAAGTTGAGTATACACTATCTTAACTTTAGCAACCCAATATCTGCCAAAAGCTAAACACCAGGAAAAAGAAAAAGGCATAAATGTTGGTTATTTTCATGTATAACACATGCCAACAAACTTGAAAGGCTAGCTTAAGTCTTGCTGTGTAGGTCTGTATACATTCTCAAATAAAATGAGCCAATTGATACAATTAATATGTTTATTATTGTGCTCGGCCTGAACAATGCCTACTACTCAACAGTCAACACAAAATCAAACAAACTTCAATAGCAATTAAAGGAAAGGACACAATTAATTTTGAAATACTATTCTCAATCAGTTTCCTACAAGAAAATCCCTGAAAAGAGAAGGGAAGGTGCACAAAGTAAGTAATTAATCAAATCATATTAAATGATACTGCACAAGGAAGAGCACAGCTTATAGTCCAATTTACATTAGATCTCCAAAAACATTGAGTTTATTGAGTTTGTTGTCACCTCTCAAGGACTGTTCAAATTCGCAACAGAATTGAAATTCTATTCATTGGATTTCTTTTGTTTAATCTGAACAGAAACAAAACAAAGGTAGATACTTGAATACCAAGAAATGCATCAAGATTTGTGCAGCTTAAGAACAAGATTTTAAGCAAATCCATGAATTTGATTCTGTATTGTGAACCATTGCAGTTGCACATATTAGAGACAAGAATATGTTGTTATAACATGGTCCTGCTAATGAAGAATATGGGAAACAAGCTCTAAATGAGATGTACAATCAGGCCACAATCTAGTAGCATAAATGAAGGAAGTTTGCTAGTAAAACAAAATGAATAGCATTGATGTTATACCGCAAATTCATTAACCGAAGACAGCTTAGCAGCCAACTCCTTCAATCCTTTGACCTCCTCCACAAGCTTGAAAGGGGTGCATTCTATTGGGCAAGGCTTTACGGGCACAAGATTCTCGAGATTTTCTTTATCAACAAAATCCAAAACAGAGAGTTTCTCCTGAAATATAAATTCATTATTATAGAATAAAATTAAGAAACAATAGATTAAGAATTATGCTATATTTTATGAAGTTTTTGTCACACAAATTGGGTACAAATCTAGTCAGACTAATAAAATTAAAGAAAACAGAATCATCAGTGGCTAAATAGCAAAAAATGTCGATATGTAATAAAATGGTCCAATGGGAACCTTTCTTGCACAATTTGTTAACTGATTTTCGAGCAAAAGAGCATTAATCCAGAATTAAGAAAACCCAACTGAACCCAAACAAGAAAACATTAGCTAAATTATGAAAGAATTCTGTTAGCACATAGGCAAGGTTGTTAAAATCGTGAGTTTACTCAGAGGATAATATACCATCCTACAAGTTCTCTTCCTTCTTCATGCTCCATAAACCAGGATCATAGTCCAGTGGGATCATTGTAGGATCGTCAGGGGAGAATCAATGAGCTTTCATGAGTTGCAGACATCGAGTTGTCCAACCCAGAAGTGAGAAAACCCATTTTTGAGGATTTTTAGGCCCCCTAAAACTTTCTTCTCTTCACATGACTTCAATGACCCTTCTCTCTGGTCAGATCTGATGTCACACAATCCATAACCAGTGATTTAAGAACTTGCAATCCTTAAATCCATCTCAATATGTAAGAATCACTCAAGCCTCCCCCTTCTCAATCTCTTTTTTTTTTCAGGTTTCTGGAGGCACAAGTTGGGCTGCTTTGGGGGCTTCAATTGAAATTAAATCTCTCTAAAATGTTTGAACCATAGTTATCAGTCATGTGTGATAGCACCCCAATCACACTGGAGAGGGGCGACACCCTGTCACTCCTCCAAGGGTAGTCACATCACACCTGGCCATCCTGCACAGAGTGGTGCATTTCCCTGTGAATAGCAGGCGCCAAAGTCAAGTTTACCCCTGAAACCAATGTCCTTCAGGGGGTTTTTTGTGTGTGGGGGGGGAACTTGTAAAATCCCTAGCCTAAGAAATCTGATGCATTTTGTGTTCATTCTCACTTGTTTCTCATCACTCTCCTCTGCATTTTTTTTTGCTATAGCACCTACTACTTCTTCCTCTGTTCTGCAACTTCTGCTCCTCACCTCTCCTCAGTTCAACTCAGCTCAGCTTCTGCCTTATTCCAGCTGCTCACCACTGACATTCCAGCAAGTCTTTTGACATCCAGATATTGGTTCTTCATTTTCCGGCCAATCTCCAGCGAGTTCAAAGACCCATCTTTCTTCTATGTTTGGTTCTTCATTATAAATATGTTTTTAATTTTAGGTATTTTATTTTTTATTTTTTAGCATATATACATTGTATAAATCTATTTAGGGTTCAAATACAACCGCTACCCACTATAGTGTTTTTGAAGCTGACTGCTTTGTGCCGCTATCCACAATTGACTACTATTGTTTAGACTGGCTACTAACATGTTCCCTTTTTACACTTTCTCATTCCATAATGATAAGTGTATATGTGTATCATAGACTTCATGAACCCTCTGTCTTTCTTTGTTTCTCACATCTCTGCAAAGGATCACATTGCTGATATTTTAACAAAACCCCTCTCCAAATTATCGTTATGTACCCTTAAAGACAAACTCAGAGTTGTCTCCAGTTCACCACCGCATCCACCATGAGTTTGAGAGGGGAATGATAGAGTACATTTATATTGACTTGCACATAGCTTAGCCTACTCTCTAGATAGTTACAACAGCTGTTATGTTTGTCACAACAGCTGTCAATTAGTTAGAGCATCTGCTAAATAAGTGTGCTCTATAAATACTCCTTTGTTATCAGAATTCATATAATGAAGAAGTGACTTGGCACATTCTCTGAATACACTCTATATTCTTTCTACTCTTTTAGTTTTTACACAATCATTATCAAATATAAAACAAGTTGAGATATTAATAATACAAAAAATATATATCTTCCTTGAACTTTAGTACCAGTAGTATTATTAGGTGTTTAGTTAATTAGTTAACTATATTATCATGTTTTTATGTTAAAATATATTTTTATATTTCTTTGGTAGGATCTTACAATCCATGCTATGACTTACAATCATTCACTCCCTTTCCTGATCCTAGGCAGGATCTCAATTTTGACAATCTTGCTAAAAAATACCCCATTCAAATTGCATTGTTATCTCCTCAATTAGTAGGCTATTCCGAGCATTACAATCAAAGGGAAGCAGTAGAATCTAATTAATGCCATTTTCAAATGTGAAGCCCAATATTCTAGCTGAAACAAGAGCTTCTTATCTCATGGGTTGATTTTACTACATGCTGTCTGAAGAACCAAATAAAATAAACAAAACATTACCAAAGACAAGAGTACTTAATAGTGCGCTACACCAGCACTATAGTGGTGGTGTTGTAGACCGCTACAGAAGAAGGTTCACGTTGTGGTTGTCGCAGCCAAAATCACAGTGGAAATAACTTCCATTAGTGCACAATGGTGGCACAACCCTAACAGGGATAAAAAAACGTTCAGGGCTGATTTTTGGGGGGGAGCAATCTTGGTTCAAAAACTTGTGTTCACCCTTGTAACAAAGACATTTAGGGGTGTTTTCTTTTGAAAAGGTGAAAGGTGGGGAATCTAGGGATTTCCTCCTTTAACAGTGGTTAATGAAAAAGAAACCTTGTTTTAGCATCATCCTATGACGCACTCTGAGTCTAGACAAACCACAACCACCCCTATTCTCCAGCAGTATTTCCATTGTTTGCCAGCCAGATTTTGTCAGTTTCTGGCAAGCCTGTTGACATTGACAACCCTCCTCTGGTGTTCCATCCTCTGTTCTGTCTCGGTGTCCTTGTTCAGTTCCTTTCTTTTTAATAACAGACTCCACTATGAAACAGGTGTTTCATCATTATCTGCTGTGTGTTTAGCTTCAAATTTTGACGTTTGACTATTTATTATTTACTCGTCTTTAACTTTGGGTATTTTTTATTTTCAGCACTTATATATATATATATATATATGTGTGTGTGTGTGTGTGATATAAATTACTTACTGCATGTTTGGAACCGTGTTTACAGCAAAAAAAATCATTAGCTACACATTGTAGATTCCACATCATGGCATCTTAATGTTGGTGTGCAACACAGTTCCAAACACACTCTTAATGTACATCTCAAACATCAAAATAGCAATCATCCCGCTACCTGCTATTTTGCTATACTATAGCAGTTTTGGGGTCAGCTGCCCCACACCATTATTCAAGATTGATAACTATACCATAGACTACAGTACATCACAGTTGCAAATTTGGAGAACATCATGGATTGTTGGATACCAAATATTACTCAAATTCATGCTGCATTTGCATGTGCATATACATGTGTGCATGTCCATAAATACACCAGAATATGTAAATACTCCATGTAACCGAAATATGCTTCGAATGATCCCAAATTTTTAACTTTCCAATTCAATCTTGCTATTTCAGAAACAATTCGACTAGTATCCAATATAGAGGAGAAAAAAAAAGTCAAAAACATCAATAAGACCTTGTAGCAACTGTATGCAAGCTAGACTCGTCAAATACTCGAGCATTATTAGCCTATCATGAAATAACTTCATAGATAAACACCAACAGCCCACCACTGAAATCCATTATTTTTAACATAAGCAAATACGAGACACCATTGTAATAATAAGTAAGAACCCATAGCCGATTTTAATCAAACCCATCTTTTTTCATTCCCAGATTAAACTAATTAAATTCAAAACAACAATTCTTCTTCAAACTGCAAACATAAAAAATACTAAAACCAGACCAGAGACAGAATAACACATAAAGAAATTCAGTGCAGTGATCGAACCAGTGGATGAATAAACTTCTGACCATCATCACTCTTCTCCAACAAAAAATGCTCAAAAGGCAGGTGGTTTGCATTATTAACCACGATGTCGTATACGAACTGGGGCTTCCTAATCGTCGGTATATGAAACGGCACTTTCGGCTTCGCCTCGAACCCGTTTTCACATTCCTCTCCCTTCTCCTTCTTAACTCTTCGCAACTCATCCACCAACTCATCCACCAGCTCCAAAACGTCCTCATTCGCATTCACAAGCCACTCGTACGCATCGTCGACGTCACCGGGAAATGCCGAGCCTCTGCCCCAAATACTCTCCGCGGAGCCGATTCTATCGAGCATCGACTGCGTCCTCTTTGCGATTTCTTCGATCGGTCGTCGGAACTCCCTGAATTTGTAATAGAAATGGAAGTCCTCGCCGGAGGGAATGCATGGCGAGGACGCGGAAAGCTCCGTGAGGTGGTGATCGAAGTCCATGGCGCCGGGGCTCGTGAAGAGAGTGGAAAATTGGTTGAAAGGGGTTTTAGGTTAGGGTTTCGGAGTTTTCGCCATTGTCGTTGGTAAATGGAAAACAGTGTCGCGCGATACTCAGGGAGAACTTTTGTCTCGGAACAGTGTGTAGGGAAAGGATCTTCACAGATGCAGACATATACATAGTTTATGTCACGTGACAGGAGACTCAGTTCTGCACGTGGTGACTAAGTAGTACTTACTTCTGTACTTGTGAAATTTGACCTTGACCTGCCTTGCATGAAAAAATGGAGAAAATATCTGAGATAAATCTTCACTTTTCTTATGTAAGAATTATTTTCTCTCTTATTTTATTTTTAAAGTAAAAATAATAATAAATAATATTTAAAGCTTTTTTAAGTTCATTAATTTAGTTTTTGTTATTTACCTAACTATTTTAGGATTGTTAAATTTGATAGACACCATTCTATTTTGATAACTCTCTTATGTTTTATAGATAGTTCTATATATATACATTAATTTGTATGAATAAAAAAGATAGAGAGAATTTATAATATTTATTTTTTATTCAACTAATTGAATTAGGCTTATTGATTCTTTTTTCTATTTAGATATTTTAATTTAGTCTGTATAATAATTAGTCCTAAATTAAAAACATTTTTTACTTTTAAAAATACATTAATTTCATTTTTTAATCTCTATATTACTTAGACATTTCTTTTTCTCTCCCCACTTATTAATATTAATTAATATTTTTAGTATTATTTAAAATATTTTTATCATATTTTAAATATTTCTTATAGTATTATTTTATTATTATTAACAGATAATTAAATTGTCGAATAAATAATATTAAAATTGATTCCATTGTTTCAAATTAATCAAAAGGAGAAAAATAGATTAATGAAAAGTAAAAGTATATCTTATAAATTTACATTCAAACAATGAATACTATTGCACAGTTAGTCAAATAAATAAAACCATATAATGTAGCTAAATATTTACATACAGCTCTACACTCATCAACGTTGATATAGGGTCTTATTATTTTCATACATAATTGTTTACGTACATGCTTATTTACATATACATGTTTACTAATTTATTAGTATGCGCATTGCTTGATTTATGAAATTGTACAATTTTTTCATTGGACCAATTGAAACAGAATTAGTCTTTCACCTTATAAACTAAAAAAATTCTGTGGGAGACAACAAAAAATGTGCATTGTACAAAATAAAAATTTATTTGTATAACTAAATATTATCATAAATAAATATTTTAAATATAATTATATTATAATTTAAAATATTAATATTTTAAATTTATAATAAATAATTTATATTATGATATAATAATATTTTTAATTGTTGATATATTTTTTAAAAATATTAAAACTCAATTTAGAGTTAAAGATGTTGAAAAAGAAATATTGAAAGAAAAATGAGGTTAACAAATACACCTGAAAATATTATCATCGAAAAACATAATTAAAAACATTTTTTTTAACAATGACAACTGAAAACTTTTAGTTTTTGTTTAAAAAATTTATTCTAATTTATATAGAAAAAGGATTTTAACTTGTGCAATGCATAAGATTATACAGTAAATATGTTTTTATATAATTAAAATGTATAATAGATAAATTTTTAATATATAAATTAAAAATTATAATAAATAAATTATATATATATTTTGCATATAAATTATTATAGGATTTTAATTCATCCCTTGGGCCAATGATAGTTGCAGGTCCACGAAACAAAGTTATTCCTTGCCCCAATAAAAAAACTCACAGGAAAAAAAAAATTACTACTAAAATTGTCTTAAAGATAAGCTCTGACCGAAATTTAATGACCATCCAATGGAAGAAAAAATGAGATTTCAGCCTTTTCATTCTCTTTTTAAGTCACAAAAGGATAAAGATTGCAATAAAAGCATAGGTAAATACTCGAGTTTGGGGTGAAATAGAGAGGAGGGAGGAAGGAAGCTTCATCCATGGTTTGGTTGCCCTAAAAATAAGAAAGGAAAGGAGGAGGTTTTAGTGAGACCTGTAGAATTTGGGTTTCTTCCAAAAGAGATAGGAAATGAGTTTCACCAGTGAACAAAGTAAATATATCCTTGATCCCACATCTTTCACGCTTACCTTCCTCTAGATGCTACAATTTTTTATAATTTTTCTGGAAGTCTCTTTGTTTAAGAGAGTTTCTCTCTTTCACATTTTTTCTATATCATATTTTATAATACTTTTTTATTTGATATTCTCCTTTTTCTAGTATATGATTTTCAATATATAAAAAAAGTAGGGAGCTGATTCTTAAATTTACTTTATTATTTAGACAACAAAATAATACTTTTATTAATATTATAAAAATAAAAATGTCTTTCATCAATTTACTTAGTTTCTTTTCTTTCATTCTCCTATTCAACCAAACAAATAAGAATAATTTATTTCTTTTCTTTCCTTCCTAATTCTATCAATCTAAATAATATAATTCTTTTACTTGAAATCCATCTCTATTTCTATTCTATCGAATTCTTTTATTTTTACTCCTGTCCTTCTTATTTCTTTTGCTGTTCAAATAAAGGGTCAATGCATTTTTATTTTATTTACTTTTTACTTAAATATATTTTTAATTTTTATAAAATAAACAAATTTTTATTTTAATTTTTTGTAAAAAAATTCTTTATCTTTCATGTCTCTAAAATGTAAAATTCTTTATCTTGTGAGTACTACTTCAAACCCTCAATCACTTTGTCAATTTTAGAAACATGTTTGATTGGAGGAGGGTGGAGGGAACAAAATCTCTCTTCATCTAATTTTTTTATCTTTTTCAAAATGGGGAATTTAGAGGAGAGGGAGAAATTTAAAATATTTTAAGTCTAAACACAAAAATATTTCCAATTATGTTTTAAAATTTAAAATTATTAGAATATAAAATTAAATTAAATTTAAAAGCTATCATCTCTCCTTTTCCTCCTCTCTCCTTTCCTTCACTAAAACCACTCTCCTCCTCTCCTTTGAATTAAACAAAATATCTAGTTAAATCTCTCTTCTCTTCTCCTCACCCCTCCATTAAAATCTCTCTCTTTTCCTCTCTTCCTTCCAATCAAATTTAAAATTATTAGAATATAAAATTAAATTAAATTTAAAAGCTATCATCTCTCCTTTTCCTCCTCTCTCCTTTCCTTCACTAAAACCACTCTCCTCCTCTCCTTTGAATTAAACAAAATATCTAGTTAAATCTCTCTTCTCTTCTCCTCACCCCTCCATTAAAATCTCTCTCTTTTCCTCTCTTCCTTCCAATCAAGCAGACCCTAATAGTTCAAGTGATTTTAGTTTTTATCACAATTAAAGTTTTAATGTTTTTTATCCTTTCAAACTTGGAAATTAATGTATTAATATTTAACATTCATTTTTGATATTAATGTATTAATATTTGTAATTAGACGACTTCTTTTTTTAACATTATAGCTACTCAACTCTAAAGTGTAATCGTCCATTAACTTACATGATGTTGAAAGAGGACCTACATGATACAAACTTAAAATTTCTTTGACTATAACTCGAAGGTATATTGACTTACTTATTTCATACTCATTTATGCACTTCTCTTTTCCAATTTGAATATCAAGTTCTTTTTTAACTTTTACTACTATAAAAGGATTTTTTCTCTGTATAAGCATATTGTCCACGTAAAAGTAGTACTAGTCGAGTCGGATCCTCTTGAAATTACTGCCTACAAACAAAATACGTAATAAAAAATAATGTCACATAAGTAGGAGTTAAATAGAACTCAGAAAATGAACATGATATTTGCATGCTTAAGATTTTGTTGTAGTACTTTCACGTTGTTTGAGTTTCTGTACATAAATTTGAAAGATCTCTCTGAAAATACATTTCCAATAGATCATAAATAAATTAATAAATTAGATTTTACTCATCCTTTTTAATTAAATATGCATCATTCTATAAGCAAAATAATTTCTCACATTAATCTCTTCTACTATATTCATATTAATTTCATATACCACCATTCAGCTCCATCATTGTTCTATTTGCTGCACCAAACATTGAAGAGCTCTTTGATCGAGTTTTGAACTTCCACGATTGGAGAATATCTCTGACGTTGCAATCATTCTCAGTTAGTGCCAATAGGGACCGTAGGGTGTATGGTTGTAGCCTATGTGTTCGACGGCAATGAGCCTAAGGCGAGAGCAAACGACGATGTTGTTTGTGCTAAAACATTCCTTCGTCACTTCTCAGTTGTCAATTATCAAAGCCTTTTTTACACCGAGCTTGATGCAGAATATGGGTCCATATTTGTGAGCCAAAGCACCCAAATTTCTATGGGGTGTTGTTTGTGAACCATTCAATAGCGGGAGATGACCAAGTATTGGCCATGCACCTGCAACTGTTGGAGACTCTTTACCATTACCAGATTTGAAGGGACGGTGTTCTCGTTTTAAATCTCATAGATCCAAAGAACTCTCTCGATCTCTTCTCTCTGTCCCCTTTTATCCTAAAGTGGATATTTGTCGTCTTATGATGCGAATCCTCATACCCTGGAGCAGGTGCCATTTGGTAGGTCAGAGATAGAAGCTTCGTCTTGAGGATTCGTACACGCAAACCTCTGACATATCTTACCTATTCTGACTCTCATGATGGGCTAGCATAGACCATTTGAGTGTGCAGGTAAAGAGTTGACTTTACTTAGTAACCGACCGTCGGAGATCCACAGCCGGTTTCCCAGTGACCGACTTCTTGATGTCGGCCGGTACACAGCCCCTTAAGCTTAGTCGGCCAAACATAAGCTTATCGTTGGAAGGCCGAGCCAGGGGATGCGACGTCGTTTTGGTCACCTCGTGACCTTCACATTGACCTTAGGATGTGGGGACATTTAAATCTTCCGCCATTATGTGCTCCTTGGGACTATGCGCTTTGGAAGAAACCCCGACAATCATTGATAAACCCGAATTTTCAAAAATCGTGGATAATTGTACTTGTCTTTTCATTTTTGCTTTCTCCTCGAGCTTACTTCCAGGCATTTCTTCCTTCCTTCTTGCTTAAGTCTCCTTGCTTTGTGAAAATTGCGCTTTTTCTTTCCGTCTCGACAACCTCATCAGAACCTCATCAGCTTGCTTCAGAACCTCTCTCCGATGGAACCTGTAGGTAATGCTCCCGTTGCTCTTGACCTAATTTCTGCCTTTTGGTTTTCCAGTTGGTTTTTTCCCAAGCTTCGATTTCCTTTTCCTCTTCGTTTTCACAAAGGAATTCGTGCCCTAGCTAGGGTCACATTCTGACCCTCACTTTATTTCGTTCGCAGGAGAATCTTCGAGGGACCTACCTGGTGTCTCCAACCAGGAGGCTCAACCTTCCTCCATTGCGACGCCCGCTGACGGTGCCTCCAACAATGAGGGTGGTTCCTCCTCAAGTTCTGATTCTCGCGACAACTACCCTTTTAGGATAGTGTACCGTGACCATAGGTCTGACAATCTGGCTAATGACGCTTATTCGTGGGTGGACCCTGAGGTCTTAAGGGTTTCTTCTCTTTTGACGAAATCGGGTTTGTTGTTGGGAATGGCTTCGGCCATATGCCAACCAAGGACATGGCCTATAACCGTGTCGGCTTGCCGGTCGGGGGAAGCTGTCTGCATGAGCTTTGCCGAGGGTTCGAAGCCGTTCTTCTACCTTTACGATACGCTCCATTCGAAGTTGGGGATAAAGCTTCCTTTCACCCACTTCGAGCAGTCAGTCCTCTAAGCCTTGAACGTGGCGCCTACACAACTTCACCCCCAACAGTTGGGCATTCGCAGAGCCTTCGAGCTCTTGTGCGAGGACTTGGGTAAAGCCCCTACCTTGGGGGGTGTTCTTTTGGTTTTTCACCCCCCGGAAGACGGATCGAGTGGGATGGACCTCCTTGAGCAATAGGGCGAGGCACAAGCTTTTGAGGCCATTCCTTGAAAGTTATAAGACGTTCAAGGAGGCGATTCTTTAGGGTTGCTCTAATGATTCTAATTCGAGGTTGTTGATCGACCGTGAAGGACGGTAGTATTTTCCCCTTCAATGGACTCGTCAGCCTGCGGTGTCCATTTTTGTTGATGTCAAAAACTTGGAAAGCTGGGAACGGGCCTTCATTGTTGAGCTGAAGGATTTACTCATATACCATAATGCTAATATAATAAAGGGGCAAGGTTAGTTTGGTGGATAGGTCTTCTGCCTTCATCTTTTTCTTACACTTTCCCTTTTAACTTTAGTCTTGTCTCTCTTTTTTTTTTTCAGGATATTCGACCAAAGCTTTGGCTGAGTTAAGGAAAAGGAAAGGGCGAAAAGCACAGCCTCCCCCTCCAGCCGATGTGGAAACCGAGGCCGCATCTCTCTCGGCCGCCGGACCAGCCAACATACCTCAAGCCTCTCAGGAAGAAGCATCACAGACTCCGTCCGTTTTCGAAGTTGAAAGGAATGCTTCTCCTCACCCTCGCCAAACCGATGTGGAATCTGGTGACCGTCCCAGCAAACGACAACATTTAGATGAAGTCCAAGCGCATGATGCCTCGGCCAACCTTGGCATGTCAGCCCCTCATTCTTCCGATCCTCGGCCTCTACTCTATAAATCTTTCGTTCGGGCTGCTGACCGAACTATTGCGTCCTCAACGCTTGAGGTGGATGTGGAGCGTTTGGGCTTGGTTGGGGTCTGCGGTGCTCTGCAGCAATATGCAGCTCATGGGTTCACCCTAGCTCGCGTCGTCGAGAAGAGGTTTGGGGATGTGGAGGCCGAAAGATCCTCTTGGGCTGACCAACGCAGAAGTTTTGAAGAGGAGAATCGCAAATTATCTTTAGCTTTGGCCGAAGCGGAAACGAGGCTTCATGACTATCGACTTTCCACTACCAAACTTCAGGAGGCGTTAAGGGTAGCCCAAAGGATGAACGGGGAGCTACTTGACACCAAAGTTGAATTGCTGCAGGCTAAGACCGACTTGGAGCTTGGCAATGATTCTCTCCAAGCTGAAGTGAAGAGACTTCAAGCAGAAAAAGCCGACATGCAGGAGGACTACCAGGATGAGATGAAGGCAATGGAAGAGTCTCTTAAAACTGCCCAAGATACCATTGAAGCACATAATAAGACCATCTATCAATAGGGGATCGATATAGTGGATCAATATGAAGTGGGCTTCAAACGCGCCCTTGAGCAAGTCAAATTTCTTCACCCCTCCATCGATATTTCGGAGGCGGATCCCTTCAAAGAAATCCAAGATGGCCGATTAGTATCAGTGCTGACTCCACCAGGATCCCCAGCTCCTTAGTTTAACTTTTCCTTTGTTTATGTATCTTTCGCTTATTTTGAACTCTTGGATTTGCTTTTATGAAATCTTATTCCTGCATTTTCTTTTGAGAAGTTGTGTCCTCCTTCCGTTCTCGACCGAGTTGGCTTGATTGTTTTTAGGACCCTTACTCCGCCTTTCGTTTTGCCGCTTTTGCATAATTCTGCTTTTAGGCGCAAGAACATTCCTTGTGAATGTCTACCGTTGGTTTTCGCAATTTCGGGTTTAGTCGATTTCTTTAACTCTAAAGTAGGCCCTTAGGCAATTGCCAAGATGGTGTCGGCGAGGCTTACCTATGTCGATCTTATGGCCAATTCTGTTGAGTTGCCTTTTTTGGACTAACCCAAGGCGAATGTATGATTTGGCCGAGTCGAGTCCGTGGTCAACTTTGTTGAGTTGCCACTTTTGGACTAATCCGAGGCGAATCCATGGCCGACCGTGTAGGTGGCACTTATAGGATTTATCCGAGTCGAGTTCATGGTCAACTTTATTAAGTTGCCACTTTTGGACTAATCCGAGGCGAATCCATGGCCGACCGTGTAGGTGGCACTTATAGGACTTATCCGAGTCGAGTCCATGGTCAACTTTGTTGAGTTGCCACTTTTGGACTAATCCGAGGCGAATCCATGGCCGACCGTGTAGGTGGCACTTATAGGACTTATCTGAGTCATGTCCATGGTCAACTTTGTTGAGTTGCCACTTTTGGACTAATCCGAGGCGAATCCATGGCCGACCGTGTAGGTGGCACTTATAGGACTTATTCGAGTCGAGTCCATGGTCAACTTTGTTGAGTTGCCACTTTTGGACTAATCCGAAGCAAATCCATGACCGACCGTGTAAGTGGTACTTATAGGACTTATCCGAGTCGAGTCCATGGTCAACTTTGTTGAGTTGCCACTTTTGGACTAATCCGAGGCGAATCCATGGCCAACCGTGTAGGTGGCACTTATAGGACTTATCCGAGTCGAGTCCATGGTCAACTTTGTTGAGTTGCCACTTTTATGTCCTGCATTGAAAAATCATTTCATTAATGTTCAACTGTAATACATTCGCAGGGAAGCAGCGTTCCATGTTCTCGGTATCTCCTTGCTTTTCAGTGTCTCCAATTTATATGCTCCTCGGCCTACCTCTTTTCTAACTCTGAAGGGTCCCTCCCACTTGGGCATTAACTTGTTGCTTTCAGCCTTGTGAACCGTCCTTCTCAATACTAGATCCTGGGGTTTGAAATTGCGGGGAATAACCTTCCGGTTATACAACTTGGCTACTTTGGCTTTGATTGCGAACTCCCTTATGTGAGCCACCTCTCTCACTTCTTGTATCATGTCTAGGTTTGCCCTCAACTCGCCTTCGTTTGCCTTAGGCTCAAAAAGCTCTGTCCGTAGGGACCGTTCCCCGATTTCCACAGGGATGACTGCTTCAGTGCCAAATGCTAGACGGAAGGGGGTCTCATTCGTGGCTGAATGAAGGGTTGTGTGGTATGACCATAACACTTGTGGTAGCTCCTCGACCCACCGGCCCTTCGCTTCCTCTAATCTTTGCCGCAACCCTCTTAGAATGACTTTGTTTGCTGCTTCTGCCTGACCGTTCGTTTGGGGATGCTCCCAGCCCCTAGCAGAATTCCGCCGTGGTCTTGGATGCAAACTGAGTACTATTGTTCGATACTATGATAGCTGGCAGACCGAATCTACAAATGATTTTCTTCCATAGGAATTTCTTAACCCTTTCTGCAGAGATGACGGTGACCGGTTTTGCTTCAATCCATTTGGTGAAGTAATCTACTGCCACTATTAAGAATTTGATCTACCCTGGCGCCAAGGGGAACGGTCCTAGGATGTCCACCCCCCATCTACAAAATGGCCATGGCAATGTCATTGCGTGCAGTTTCTCGGGCAGTGCCTTATGGCCTTCAGCAAACCTTTGACATTTGTCGCACCTTCTGACGAAACTCATGCAATCACTCTTCAGAGTGGAGCAATAATACCCGGCTTTGGCGATTTTGCTAGCAAGAGCCCGTCCTCCTATGTGCGTCCCACACCCCCCCTCATGGACTTCTCTCATTGCATACTCAGCTTACTCTTGGTCTAGACACTTGAGGAGTGGGAAGGCAAAGCCCCTCCTGTACAAATGTTGTCCCACCAGGGTATACTTCGCTGCCTCTTTAGACAGTCTCCTGGCCTCCTCTTCGCTCTCTTCGTCCTCCCGTCCTGGAGGTACTGGATTAGTGGTGTCATCCACGTTTTTCTTTCTTCGATATTCCAAACTTCTTCTTTGTCCACAGTGGGTGACTCCACATTCTCGTGTATGACCGACCGCAACTGCCCTCTTTCTCGGGTGCTTGCCAGCTTTGCCAGCAAATCCGCCCTCTCGTTCTGCTCTCTTGGTACGTGGATTAACTTGAACTTTTCGAAGCCAGCTGCCAATTTTATTGCTCTCTCCTTATACCTACTCAGCTGGGGGTCCCTCGCCTAATATTCATTATTAACCTGTCCCGTCACCAATTTCGAATCGCTCTTGGCAGTCAGGATCTTTGCTTCTAGGTCACGTGCCAATCTCATCCCTGCCAGTAACGCTTCATACTCGGCTTGGTTGTTGCTGGCTCTAAAGTCAAAGTGTAGAGATTGCTCCACCAAGACACCCCCGGGTCCTTCTAATATGACTCCAGCCCCTGATCCATCCACCGGCAGGTACCACTCACCCTCTTCCACAGACGGCTGATCTTCTGGAGCCAACTCGTTTACAAAGTCCGCCAAAACTTGTGCCTTAATATGCCCCCTCTTTTCGAACGAAATGTCAAACTCTGACAACTAAACGCTCCATGCAACCATTCTTCCTGCTAGATCTAGCTTCCTCAGCACTTGCCTTATTGGCAGATCCGTTCGGATGGTGATGCTGAAAGTTTGGAAGTAGGGGCGTAGGCGTCGCGAGGCTGTTACTACGGCTAGGGCGGCCTTCTCTATCTTCTGATACCTTCTCTCCGGGCCTTGGAGCACTTTACTAGTGAAGTACACTGGCCTTTGCTCCCCCTCTTCTTCTTGGATCAAAACTGAACTAACGACATTATCAAATATTGAAATGTAGAGGCACAAAGGCATACCTGGTTTTGGACGAGTCAAAGCTGGAGGGGTTGCCATCATTGCCTTCAGACGCAGGAAAGTTTCTTCGCACTCGTCCGTCCATGCGAATTTCCCTCCTTTTCTTAGGGTCGCGAACAAAGGCGTAGACATCTCGGCCGACCTAGAAATGAAACGGGCTAATGCCGTGACCTTCCCTATGAACTGCTGTACTTCTTTTATGCTTTTGGGACTTCTCACGTTCGCTATCGCCCATCACTTTTCTGGGTTTGCTTCGATGCCTCTTTCCGTTAGCATAAAGCCTAGAAACTTCCCAGCCCTCACTCCGAATGAACACTTGTTCGGATTCAAACGGAACCGATGCTCTCTCAGGATACCAAATACTCGCCCAAGAGCTCTGCAGTGCTCCTCCATGCATTGGGACCTGGCTACCATATCGTCGACGTATACTTCCACGTCCTCCCCCAAGATGCCCTTGAAAATCTTGTCCATTAAACGCTGGTAAGTGGCTCCAACATTCTTGAGGCCGAATGGCATGACTTTGTAGCAAAATGCCCCCTCATCAGTGATGAAAGTCGTCTTCTCCTCATCTTGCAGGTGCATCCGGATTTGGTTGTACCCGGAGTAAGCATCCATGAAACTCAGAAAGGTGAAACCAGTGACATTATCCACTAACCTATCTATGCTAGGTAGCGAGTACGAGTCTTTGGGATAGGCTTTATTCAAGTCAGTGTAATTTGTACACATTCTCCACTTTCCGTTTGCTTTTCTGACCATCACCACATTAGCCAACCAGGTTGGATATTGTACCTCTCATACGAAGCCGGCCGAGATCAGCTTGCGAGTTTCTTGCTTCACTTCTTCTCTTTTTTCCTCCCCCATCTTCCTCTTCTTTTGGGCGACCGGCCTGGCCCGCTCATCCACAGACAACTGATGGCACATGAAATCGGGGTCGACACCGGGAATGTCCTGAGCCGACCATGCGAATACATCATAGTTAGATTTGAGGATGGCCACGAGCATTTTTCCTCTTCTAGGCTCATGGTCATCCCTATCTTCGTTGTCTGCTCCTGTCTTGGTCCCAACTTGACCTCCTTCAGATCCTCGACGGGGAGAGGTCCCTCTCTCTCGAACTGGCTCCTTGGGTCCAAATCCAAGTCCAGGACGTTCACCATGCTCGGTGAGGGAAGTCTTTCTATCCTTAAGCTGTCTTCATAACACCTCTGTGCCACCCGAGTATCAGCCCACACACTTCCAACCTTTCTTCCCACTGGGAATTTCATGCACAGGTGTTTAGTAGACACTATCGCTCCTAGCCTATTCAGTGCAGGCCGACCGACAATGATGTTGTACGAAGTAGGGGCGTCCACAATCGTGTATTGGATCAAGATTGTCCGGTTGACCGGCCGTTCCCCTAGACATGTTTCCAACTCCACTGTCCCCACAATTGGAACGCACTCTCCTGCGAAGCCATATAAATTCCCTGGACACAGTTGTATTAATCCGGCCGGCAATTGCATCTTTTCCAACGTGGACCGATAAAGGATATTGACCGAGCTCCCCTAATCTATAAGGACGCGTTCTACTTTATACCCGACCACTCCCATCGAGATCACCATCGGCTCATCCTGATACGACGCCTGGCTTCTCATATCTCGGTTGTCAAACATAATGACGGGCGTCGACTCTCTTTTTCCAAGGGGGGTCGCATTGGCTCCCGTCAGTATCGTTTGTACCCAGTTGTCCGACACTCCTGCTCCAGCCTGGCTTGGGCCTGCCCAAGAATTTGTTGTCCTTCCGCTCGAGATAATGCTTATGGTCCCTCTGTGGGTGGGGGTCCTCTGACACAATCTGCTCCTCTCTCTTCTACTCGTCCCGGTCGGGCGATATGAGTCCCTTCCTTATTTCTGTGGCCGCCGAAGCAGTGACTGTTGAACGTAACGATCAAGATGACCGCTCTGCACTAGCTTCTCGATTTGTGTTTTCAGTCCCCAGCAATCCTCGATGGTATGGCCGAACGCTCTGTGGAAGTCATACCAGCTGCTCTCCTCTTTCCCCATCATTTTTCCCCTGGCTTCTTTGGGGGGTACTCTAACAAGGAAGTGTGGCAAATCTCGTGCATGATTTGGGCTCTTTTCTCATTGAGAGTGTGAAGCGCTATGTTTGCTCATGAGGCTTTACGAGCATGGGTCGTCTATCTTCCTTCACCTTGCTAGTCAGCTTTGCCTCCCTTCGCTTGGCTTTCTGCTCTGACTTCCTCCTCTCGTATTGATCCTCCTCCATCTCTACATGCTTTTCTGCCCTCGCCCGTATTTCCTCCATGTTTATCGGTCTTTTGAGGGCCAAGGAGTCGCTGGAGGGCCCTACCCTCAGGCCTTTCTAGAAGGCCTTGACGAAGAATTTTTGGTCGGGATCGTCAACTCTAACTGTGGCATTGTTAAAACGTGCCAAGTACTTTTTCAGACTTTCTCCTTCGGCTTGTTTGATGTCGAAAAGATTCGCCACCTCCAGCCTTTTTATTTTGTTAGCTACGAACTGGGATAGGAAAGAGCTGGCCAAGTCTTTGAACGTTTGGATGGACCTGGGTCGGAGCGTGGCCATCCATTGCATGGCTATCCCCCTCAACGTTCCTGGAAACAACTTGCAACTGAGTCTATCGTTTCCACCGCTGATATACATTTGCATCTGAAAGGCTTGCAAATGCGCATGTGGGTCCTGGCCTGAAGTTGGAGGGGATAGTTGTCTCATCTATCTCCCTGCAAAAGGGTTGTCCCCAAAATGGTGGGGCTGCCATTTCTTCATATTCCTCCTGATCTCGTTCCCCCGCTGCTCTGAGGGCCGCTATTTGCTGGCGAAGCTCCTCTTCCCTTTTCTCCGCAGCTCTCATGGCATCTAGGTGCTTCTCCTCTGCCAGGCGGTGCCACTCCTCGGCTTCTGCGTGCCTTTGTTTAGCCTCTACGCTGAGGCGCGATTGCTTGTCGCTTCGTGCTTGAAGGGAGGCTACAGCGCGAAGTAGCCATTGTAATGTGTCCTTTTCTCCTTCGTTCGTGGAACTCGCTTGATTCCTCGTGATAGGCATAGCTCGTCTTCTTTGGCTTCGTTCTTTGTGGTTGTTGGGATTAGTTTTTACCTTACCCCATGGTGGACGTCAATGTTCTCGTTTTAAATCTCAGGGATCCAAAGAACTCTCTCGATCTCTTCTCTCTGTCCCCTTTTATCCTAAAGTGGATATTTGTCGTCTTATGATGCGAATCCCTATACCCTGGAGCAGGTGACGTTTGGTAGGTCAGAGATAGAAGCTTCGTCCTAAGGATTCGTACACGCAAACTTCTGACATATCTTACCTATTCTGACTCTCATGATGGGCCAGCATAGACCATTTGAGTGTGCAGGTAAAGAGTTAACTTTATTTAGTAATCGGCCGTCGAAGATTCACAGCTGGTTTCCAGTGATCGACTTCTTGATGCCAGCCGGTACAGACGGAAACAAATAGAATAGGATCAGAGAAAGAAGTCCAATTGCAGTAGCATTAAGGTAATTTAGAACAAAATTCATTTTAGCTAGTTAAGGTTGTGTCTTGAAGTTGGAGTTTGGAGAGATGTGCAATAATGTTGATTTATTGTTATCCTTAATGAATAGATCATTTATTACTACGCAGAGAAGGAAAAAGTCAAGTGAATGGTAAAGGTGAAAAGGACTTTTTATACAATTATAATTATAGATAATATTTTTCTATCATTTACTACATAAAGATGGAAAAAGTCAAGTGATGGTAAGGGTGAAAAGGACTTTGTGTTACAATTATAATTATAGATAATATATTTTTATCACATGTTATGATCAGATAAAGATGATAAGTTTATAAAAAAAAACATTTATTAATTTATAAAGATAGAAGTTATTTACTCTTTATTTTTTTATCAGCTAGCAGTAAGGAACTGATGTTAATAAAATTGGATTATAGATGGGCAGGCTAATCAGTGATTTTTAATTTGAATTGCGTGTTATAATAAATATATTTCAAATAAATTATGATAAAATTTCTGAAGTTCTTGTAAACAAAATTTGTATTTCTCATATATATCAACCATGGAAGGTTTTTTTTTTTAAATAACTATAAAAGTAATAATTACAGTTATTTATTTTTATTAAACACCAATATCCGTGCACAAAATTTTCTCCCAAAGTTAAGGTTTGACAGAAATGAGATTTACGATTAACTGAATGGACAAAGAAGGTGCCTCCTTTTTTATCCTCCATATATCATATATAGTTAAATCAAATTTAATTACGAATGAACAAAGTATGACTAACCTTTCCTAACAACCTCGAATCTAATTAAAAAATTAGTTATAGTATTAAAAAAAATTAATTAATTAATATTTTGAATTTTATTGTGTAGGTAATTGATTGAGATTAAGTATCTAATATTGAAAATTTCTTGGACAACTTGTTTCCAAGGTCGTTATTGATAGTAGAGGTAGGTATTTGAACTTGAGTTCGCAGCTAGTATAGACCAAACTGGTTAATATAATATACCAGCTAAAATACTGATTCATTTAAATGTGAACTTATTAGGCCTAAGCTATTTTACCTGTAAATTTTATGGGTTGGAGTTCGCAGGTTACCAAGTCTATGGGTAGACCTATATTTATTTTGTAGTTTTATTGTTTCATAATTGTAAAAGTAATATAGTTTTATTTATTTATTAATGTTTAGTTAAAGTATGGAATAATAAGTAAATAAAATATAAAAGGAAATAAAATATTAACCAACTACATAATTCTTTTTAGTTTCTTATATCTTTTCTTCTTATAATTTTTATGGTTTTTTTTAAAAATTATTTTAAATTTTTATATTTTTTATTATTGGATCTGTTGAGTAGCCATTAACTCACATACTAAGTGAATTAGATGCAGACCAGACAAAAGCATAGTCCATTTAATTAGCAGGTTAATTCGGTTTGATCCGACCTAGTGAACCCAAATAAATTGGGCTAAACGAAACAAATTGACTTGTGTACCCACCTATACTTGTGAATATTAATTTATATATATTTTGAAGAAATTAAAATAAATTATGTAGGATAATTAATTAAGAATTTACACTATCAATACATACTTATTAAACTCTAATAATGATAATAATAATAAAACTTAAATATATTTTAATTTTCTATAAATATAATTTTATTTAGTTTTAGTCATTGTAAATTTCTTGTTATTTTTAGATTTCTAACATTTTTTAGTGTTTTTTTAATCCTTATTACTAACTATAGTTAGTTTACTATTGGCATGATTAAAAAAAATAACATTAATTAAGATAATTAAAATAACCAAGAATATTTGAAATTAAGATAATTAAATAACTTTTAGATGTACAATTAAATTAATTAATATATTTATTATTTTATACAAATAAGATAATTAAATATAATTTATTTTTAATATACTACGACCAACTATTATTATTATTTTTAATATTATTTTTACTTTTCAATTAACTAATCTATTTTTAATTTTGTATTTTTTTAAAACAAATATAATTTGTTTATGTTCTTATAATTTAATCTTAATATATTATTTTTATGTTATTTTTATATTTTAATTCATAAATTTTGGTTTATCATAATATAATTTTTTAATATATCTTAAGCAGTAATTTTATCTCCAAAAACAAAAATGGATTAAAATATAATATATTAAAAGTAAATTATATTTCAACCAATCAAACTTAATAAATTGAAATATAAAAATAACATAAAATAAATACTAAATTAAATTAGAAATATCTAAATAAATTATTTTAAAAAATATTATATTAAAAATAAATTAATAAATTAAAAAATAAGAATAATATTAAAAACAATAAAATCATTGTCTCATCATAAGGTACTTATTTTAACTTTATCGTCGTCATTGCATTTCTTATTTTACCAAACAATTATTATTTATAATATATTAAAAATAAATTATATGTACATAATTATTTTATTTATATAAAATAATAAATATATTAATTGAATTGAATACCTAAAAATAATCTAATTATCTTAATTTAAGATATTATTTGTTACCTTAGAGTTAATGATAAATACTAAAAAAAAAATACTAAGAAAATGTTAAGAATTTAAAAATGACAAAAAAAAAAAATTCAGATAAACCTAAAACCTAAATTATATTTACATTTCCCGTTATTATGATTTATTATCGCATGAATTTGAAATCAGGCTTTATTCAGCTATTTCCGCATGTTTTGAATTGTGCTTTTGTAAGGGATATTATTATTTGGCTTAAGATTCACGATACATTTAGTAGTTGATTCATTAAACTTTTTAATTTAATATTTTATTAAGATTCGACGGAAAGATTCTTGTTTTATATATATATATATATATATATAAAACAGTAAATTATGCGCAAATATAGAATTTGGGTTGTTGAATTCGAATATACTTTTGACTTATTTCTAAATTTAAATATTGAAAAACTTATATATTTTAGAATGAATTAATTGAAACAACGGTCACCAAAGTGACCTCTCTTGCTGGAATTAATTTATTTAAAAATATAAAAAATTATTTGCTTGTAATTTGTGTGAATACTAATTGTCCCAAACAGATGTAAATATCCTATAGAATTGAAATTGTATATACATGCCTGGTAATAAATATATTATAATTATCCTATATTACATGTGAATAATGAACCTTAAATTCCATTTTTTAGAAAGAGAATATTTTGATAGTTCTTGAGTAATGAATTTGAGCCTTTGTATTAAGGGATGACCCTTCCCCACTTCTTGCATATTATAGTATCTATGAAAACAAGAGGGAAATAAAAAAGATAGGAGAGGTTAAATCACTTAGAGTATGATGATCACAAGGAAAGCCATTTTAGAAGCATTTAGGACACCGTATCTAAAAAGATAGTTATAGTTAAGAAGTTTCTTGCAAATATTGAAAAAAAGTTCATGAAGAACAAAATTTGTGAAAGTACACTCTTGGCAAAACTAATTTCAATGAAGTATGATAACACAAAACTAAAAAGAAAAAAAGTAAAAAGGATAAGGAAGTCGTAAATATAGTTCCTCAAAAGAAACCAAATGAGCCAAGAGACGTGGTTGTTTCTTATGTGGAGCTGAAGCACATGTAAAGAAGCATTGCCCTAACTATCATGCATTGCATGCTAAGAAAGACATGCTTCTTAATTTGGTTTATTTTGTGGTTAATTTAACTTTGGTGTCTAAACACACATGGTGGATAGATTTCAATGCCACAACTCACATTAGTGTGTCCATGCAAAGTTACTTGAATTGTCGAAAATCAAGTGATGGTGAAAGATACATCTATGTGGGTGACAATAAGACAATTCAAGTTGAGACAATTAAAAAATTTAGATTATTGTTAAAGATTGAATTTTATTTGTATCTTGATGAAACATTTATTATATCGTCTTTTAGATGAAATTTAATTTCTATTTATGCTTTAAACAAATCTGATTTTTCTTTTTCATTTGGAAATGGAAAATTCAATTTGTTTCAAGATTCAAAAATTGGTTGGTTCTAATTCTTTGTCAAGTTATGATAATCTTGATTTAATTGACATAATTGTTTCATTTAATGGTTCATTACAATTAAGTATGTTAGTCCAATTGAATATAAGAAGGGGAAGGGTTGAATTGTATTTTTTTTTTTTAAATTTTTGCAAATTTTTTTCAAAATGTTATTCCTGTTAGGATCAAACGATACAACTCACGTGTAAAAGAACTTGTTTACAAGTTTTTTTCTTTAAAGCGAGGGAACAGACTATATAAAATAAAAGAGATAAGGAAGAAATAACCACTTAGGTATGTTAAAAGACTATGTTCAATCCTTGGCTACATGATAAGTCACATTTTATACACCTTGTAGGGCCCTAAGATGAGTGTTTTAGAGATTATTCGGTGCCTAAGAATTAAGTATTAGCTAAGATTCATATTATGAACCTAAAAATAGAAAAAATGCAAATTTGTGCTAATTTACAGGTTTTAGCTAATAAAAGACTCATTCCATTTTGCAGAATAAATTTGGATGATCTCGGCCCCAGCATAAGAAGTCTCAGCTAAGATGAAGTCGTCCCGGCCAGACCGACTCCATCTCGACCAATCTAGGCTTCTCGGTCCAGCCGACTCCTTCTCGGTCGGCCGACTCAGCAGTCCAGCAGCCCAATGAGGAGTGCCCCAAAGCTGTATCCACCTCAGCTCCAGCTCAGTTGCCACGTGACTTCTGGAGAAGCTTGCAACGCAAGTTACGCAAGGGTAGAATAGACAATCCATTATGTAATTATGTTAGGAATCGTTAGGAGCAGTAGGTCACAACTCGTGTATATATAGGGGGAGTTGTGCACTTTTCAAGTGCCTTTGGAATTTATATTTTCCCATCTCCATTATTTTCATTATCTCGCTCTCATCTCCTACGCTTACGGTGGTGCACAGTGCTATCATTGGTGCTTCTCTCGATTGAGGAAGTGCAGGTCAGGAACTGAGAAGTCGAAGGTTGCTAGAGGGGAGCGATTGGATTACCAACGCACTCTAGTGGACCTGATCCTCAGCGTCCTGGCTAGTGAAGGTGAAAGATTGTCGTCAACCATGGCGATCGTTGTGGAAGATGGAGTCACCGAATCCAGGCCCTGTGTTTGTATTTTGTTTCCAATAATATAAGTATTTTCTGATTTCTGATCTCTGTTGCATTCCTAAACTCTAATTCACTTGCTGCGTTGCGATTGCACAAAGTAATGTGAACAATGTTAAGCTAAGCCAATTGGAATTGGTTTAACTAATTGAGAACCTAAAATCAACTCTAGACTTAATCCCTGCCAACTGATGAGTGATAAGCGGGTTTTTAGTCGTTTTACACGCCTCAAATAATTACTAAAGCTAACTATAGTATAGCTAACCTAGATCGATTCTCTCAAGGACACAGTATGTTCAAATTGTGCTAAGTGTGAAAATCAGAGTTAATGTAGAAAAACATTTAGTGCAGAATGTTGACTCGGTCTTGGATAGACGTGACGAAGTCGGACTGACTCGGTCTCAGAATCTAGAAAAGCAGTAATAGGGGGGTTTGAGTTTAAGTGCAGAAAACAAACTAAGTGTAGAAAAGTAAATTATACTAATCTATACTAACTTACTGTACTAATTCAAGAATCAACACATAACAGTTTGTTTTTCTTACTTAGGATTATACTTCAAATCAACCTTAGATTCTTACGACAATCGTCGAACGTTTGTCCATTGCCATACTGAGGATTTACACAATCGTTACCTTATCAGTTGGCAGGGAGTATGTACTTGGTTGATTTTAGGTTCTCTACCTAATCAGATTATTCAACCAGTTCCAATCGGTTCTAGTCTAATGTGATCTACTCCTAACAGTGTGCAATCGCGGCAAAGTCAAAAGAAGATTAAAGCGTAGGAATTATAATCGAGAGATAGAATTGCAAACCAGTTATAATATTGAAATTAGAATTGAGTACAAAGGTGAGAAATTCAGCATTCTCCAAAGAGTCCGCCTTCCACGATGATCGCCTTGGAAGGACGGTAGTGGTTAACCAGTGATGGCCAGACGTTGAGGTTTCCGTCCACCGGAGTGCATCGGCTATATAGAGCGATCACCTCCGACGGCTTCCAGCTTCCCAAATCCTGATCCTGTACCTCCTCGATCGAGAGAGACACCTTACTGAAGCGTCATGTACCACTGTGCTAGATTGGAATGTCTTGCAGTTGCTGACTGTGCTAGGTCTAGAACTCCACTATTTTTTCCACACTGAAGACGCGGCCTGGTGTGCCCTATTTATACACAAGCTGACTAAATCTAAATCTAATCCTACAGAATCGCTAATTCCTCAATCCCAACAGATTTCTTGCTCAATTACCTGAATTACATATTTCCCTGATTTTAAGAGATTTCTTGCTGAGTTACTCGAATTACATATTTCCTTGATTATAATGGATTTCTTGCTAAGTTACCCAAATTACATATTTCCTAATTTACTCTTCCTATAATCATGTGTTGTTCCTTGTTGTTGGAGTGATTTTCGTTGCTGATATCGGTTCTGGCCGGTACCGCTTCTTCTGGGCCAAGATACTCTCAGCTTTTGGGCCTACAAAACAAGTCAAATCTTTTATTAGTTAAAATCCTCATTTTAGCACAAATTTATATTTTTCCTATTTCCAGGCTCATAATTCACATCTTATCTAAGACAGGACTCTTAATCACTAAACAGTCTTAATAATACCTATCTTAAGCCCTTGTGAAGTGTATAAAATATGACTTATCAATGAGGTAGCGATTGCATAACTCCTCGGTATGGCAATAGACGAATGTTTGACAATTGTCATAAGAATATTAAAGGTTGATGAGGACTGTGGACTGAGTGAATGAACCAGAAGGACTTTGATTATTGGATTAAAACATGAACACAATAGTAGCAGTAGTAGTAGAGTAGTTAGTTTAACTGCATTCACATTTTAGTTTAATTGCATATTACTTTACTTGCACTCCAAAACCTCCTGTTTTCTGCTTTTCAGTCTGAGACAGAGTCAATCCGACTCTGTAGCGTACGTTTGCACTTAGCCGAGACCGTGTCGGATAAGGCTTGCCGAGTCCATATCGAACCAGTCTCTGCTGAGATCGTGTCAGATAAGGTTTTGCCGAGTCCATATCAAACTAGTCTCTACTGAGAGCGAGTCGGCACTCTACACTCGAGAGTTTCAGTTTTACTTCGGTTTTCACATAAAATCACAATTGAGCACACTGTGTCCTTGAGAAAATTCGACCTAGGGTTGACTATGCTATAGTTAGCTTTAGTTTATTTGATAAATGGAACATGACTAAAAAAATGCTCTTATCAAATTGGCGCCATTGCCGAGGACACAAGTTTTTTTGTGTCTTTGTGTGCCAAACTTGAGTAATAGCTGAATCCCGAGTCTATAGATTGCCATGTCAGTTGAGTCATAGAGTCATTTTTAAGGTCTGTGTCTGTTTGATTTGGATCTTGTAATAATAGAGCATGTCAATTTTGTGTTAAATCTTTGCATGAATTCATTGCCAAAAAAAAAAAAACCATATATTGCATTTAGTTTAGCATAATTATTTGTAGACTGTAGCATACTTCCCTTTTTACTGTTTTTGTATTTTGCATTACATAATCGACTTGCATTTTCTAACAGCAACATTTCAGTAACTATTGATTTAGCTCTAATCTTGTTTGCATAATTTTTAATAATGCATGACTAGGAGTAGCACTGATCCTTGTACAATTTATATCTTGAATTAGAACTAACTTTGCGTAGATTAAGGAAAGCTAGGAAGATAGTAGTAAATAATAGTAGTAGCTCCAGTTCTACCATTAACTCTAACCAGTTTTCTACTGATATTTCCCTTTCTAGTTCTAATCATTTTGCAGAGCCAGGACAGATGGAGAACAATGACAAAACCCTGAAGGAGTTGGCTACACCAGATGTGGTGTATCAACCTTGGTGCATCCAATATCTACAGCTAGAGCCAGCTCAAACATATGAATTAAAATCTAGTCTTATTCATTTGCTACCAAAATTTCATGGTCTTGCAGGAGAAGACCCCACAAGCACTTGAAAGAATTCCACGTGGTCTGTTCCACAATGAGATCACAAAGGATCCCGGAAGACTATATCAAGATGAAGGTGTTCCCATTCTCGCTTGACAGAGCTGCAAAGGATTGGCTGTACCTTCAGCCAGCACTTTTCAACATCTGGGGAGACATGAAGTGCATCTTTCTAGAGAAGTTGTTTCCGACATCCAGAACTGCGTCCATTCGGAAAGAAATATGTGGGATTAGGCGGCATACAGGAGAGACTCTGCATGAATATTGGGAGAGATTTAACAAGCTTTGTGTGACCTGTCCACACCATCAGAATAGCGAACAACTGCTGATCTAGTACTTCTACGAGGGACTCCTAATGATGGACAGAAGCATGATTGATGCAGCCAGCGGAGGAGCATTGATGGACAAGACACCAGCAGCAGCAAGGCACCTGATCTCCAACATGGCAAACAACACACAACAATTTAGAGTTAGAGGACCGAGTCCATCTCGGCTAGTGAGTGAAATCGGTGCAGCTTCCAATCAGAGGTTGGAAAATCAGCTGACCGAGTTGACATTGCTGGTAAGACAACTTGTTGTTGGACAACATCAACCTGCCTTGGCGACAAAAGTATGTGGCATTTGTACTTCCGTGGAGCACCCCACTGATATGTGCCCCACGCTTCAAGAAACCGAGTCGGACCAGCAATAGGTGGATATCAGTACGGGAAGCAGTCGTATCAGAGTCGACGATTTGATAATCAACAGTGTGGAAGGCAACCATTTCGGCTAGGGACGAGTCAAGGGTTGTATGTAGCTCAATGATTCGGATCCATGCCGAATGTACCTCAAGGACCCGCGGGTTATCAACAGCCGACCCCGCAATATCAAACACCACCTTTCCAACAACAGCAACAACAGAGATCGCCACCTCAAGGAAATTCTCCATCTCTGGAGGACTGATGAAGCCAGCTAGCTACTAGCAACATGGAGTTCCAACAATCTATGAGTTCAAGCAACATGCAGTTCCAACAAAATATGACTGCCACCATCAAGACCTCAAGACGCAGATAGGACAGTTAGCCAACACTAAGAGCCAATTATAGTTGGTCAGGTCCAGCAACCTTCCTTCTCAAACAATTTCGACCAAGAGGGAACGCAAGTGCAGTCAAGCTGAGAAGTGGAAAAGAACTATCTCAACCAGCACAGCAGTTGCCGAGACCAACTGAAGCCGATTCTGAACCGAATGCCGACTCGTAGTCTCGGCCAGAGAAAACTGTCCCAACGTTGTTTCCAACTCGGACCATTTTGGCAAGGAAGCCTGAATCAGATGAAGAGTTGGTGAAGATGTTTTGCAAGGTGGAAATCAACATTCCACTTCTTGACGCCATCAAGCAAATTACTAAGTATGCAAA
The DNA here is from genome assembly GCA_025330945.1 of Mucuna pruriens. Taxonomy (NCBI): domain Eukaryota; kingdom Viridiplantae; phylum Streptophyta; class Magnoliopsida; order Fabales; family Fabaceae; genus Mucuna; species Mucuna pruriens. The sequence continues at coordinate 1,532,451 of JAENHJ010000498.1, forward strand.
ATTCCTCAAGGAATTATGTGTACACAAGAGGAAGAAGATGAAAGGGAGTGTGGAAGTAGGAGGTATAGTGTCGGCGTTGACCAGAAACGAAGAATTCATTGTAGGTGCACAACAAGCCTTACCAAAAAAATGCAGAGATCCTGGAATCTTTTCAGTCCCATGTACCATTGGCAAATGTACCTTTGTTGATGCCATGTTGGATCTGGGAGCCTCAATTAATGTCATGCCAATGTCAATCTACAAAGCCTTGAACTTTGGTGATCTAGAGCCTACAAGGATGACAATTCAGCTTGCAAATAGAAGCATTGTCTAGCCGTTGGGTGTTCTCGAGGATGTCCTTGTCCAAGTCAATGAATTGATTTTTCCAGCTCATTTTTACGTGCTAGACATGGAGGATGAGACATCCGAGAAAGGATCAACCTTAATTCTGGGGAGACCGTTCTTGATGACAGCTAGAACAAAGATCGACGTGCATGCCGGGACGCTCTTGATGGAATTTGGTGACACCTTGTTGTAGTTCAACATTTTCGAAGCTATGAAGCACCCCATTGAAGACCATTCTCTCTTTGGCATTGATTTGATTGATGAATTGGTTGATGAATATCTTCAACTAGACAGCAGTAGTGAAGATAGTGAAAATTTTGCTGGAAGCATTGATTTGATCAACTTCCTAGGGTCCATAACAGAAGAGGTCGTCTATGACGAAGTACATAATCTTCCTAACTCCGAGGACAATAATAATGACATTTCTGACTTGGAATTTGAAGCCGAATTGTTCGAAGTATTAGACCAAGCCTACAACCTGGAGAACTCAGAGTGTGTAAATAGAGCAGAAATCAAAGTTTTCGAAACTAAAAAGCCCTTCTCTGCACAATTGGCAACAATATTCACGATCGAAATTGAGTCGGCCAAAAGAGGCCGAGACGAAGAGAAGACATGAGTCAACTTGGTCGAGCAATTGAGAGACAAGGTCGACATGCTTGCTGAGACCATCTCGGCCAATGAAGACCAGAAGCAAGTAGGAGCTAAACTCACTGTTCCATCCGGATCTGACCCCAAGGCTGCACAAAGACCTGAAGTTGACTCCAATCCGACAAGAACTGAAGATCCTCCCCCACGATGAACACAAATAAAGAGGGAGCAACTATAGCACCCCAAAATTGTCTGAGGGTCAGAACCCCTACTCTGCCCTGCAAGGCCCTGAGTCGACCCCCACCTCAGCCCAATTTGAAGTCACTGGGCCAAAACCTCGTGACTCCAAATTGGGCCGAGATCGAGTCCACTCCAGTCGCTATGAGACCGAGTCTCCCACACCTTAGCGGTCCCCATCTTGAACTCGTGTTGAAAGTGGGATCCCGGATGACTCGCATTGGAAGCGAAATCAGAGGAAGCAGAATCATCTCTCACAACCAAATAATATCTGTAACCGTGAGCCTAGAATCCTGGAAGTTACGCTCAACTCACCCCAAGGCCTATATAAGGCCTTGGGCGAAGTGCTCTAGGTCGAAAAAAAATTAGAGGAGAAGACGGAGAAGCTAGTGAGAATATTGTGTGAGAAAAGATTACCTGAGACAAGGAGAAAACTAACGACTGCACGAAGGAAGCCAAGGAGGAACCTCAAGGGTGGATCAAAGGAGAAGTGGAAGCATTGGATGAAAGGACGAAGGAGCTCACCTTCTCTGAATACCAGGTTAGTACCTTCCCTTTTCTCGACATAATTCTAGGTCAAAGAATCCTTCTCTTTATAAAACCAGAACCAATTACCACACCACCACCACTGCCAGGACCGAGTCCATCTCGGTCCTAACCTCGGCCTGATGGCTGAGATGACCCATCCCAGTTGTGAGTCTCGAATCCACCTTGACCGAGATGATGTAGTGATTCCACCCATACCCCCTACGCTAAGGCTGACTTTGTCTCGACTACATGTGGTGAGACCTTTCTAAACCTACCCCTCTCAGCGCTGAATCCATCTCGGTCGTAGTAAGGCTAATCCGATATGAGTCGATTTCGCTTTTTCCTAAATCCTTACCAGCCAGAACTACGTGGACTTTGATTCCTCTAAAAGTCGGGTATGTAGGAACATGAGGCACACTCCTATCAAGTCTTAAACTTCCCAAAACCCTAAAACACCCCACCTGAACCTCATCTCTCTTGTGACCCATACCAAAAAAGACATGACCCAAACACAAGCGTCATCCTTATTCCCTCATAGCTAGCCAAGGGTAACTATCAAGTGATAGGCGTGCTAGGACACCTCGTGCCCAGCACATAACCAACTCTCGAAACTATATCTCTAATTTCAAAGGCCAGCCTTTTCCATTAGGTTTCCTGGCGTTTCTTGAAGAAAAACGCCAGTGGTAACTCCCAGTGTCCGAGTCGGTTTCGGCCATCCTAGGACCATCTCGACCCACTCCAGACCATCTCAGGCCACGTCACAATCTAGGTTGTGACACAAATTACACAATATAAATAAAAAGAAAGAAAAAAGTAATTTAACCAAAAATATTTTCACGCTATGTTTAATTAGTTGTTTTGACTATACTTCACATATAAAATTTCCAAGTCTTCGGCATAGTCGTCTTTTTATTTTTTAAAAGTGGTCGGCACGGTACGTAGTAGACCATATATGGAAGATGGAGAATGGAAATTAAGTCTTGGCCATCCACCATAGGCCTTATCATTGTTTTCTTAAATACGACCAGACTTTACCATTCCGATTCTTTCATACTGTGAGGGTTGAACTAATTTTAATTTATATAATAATCTCATATTATATATTTAAATTCTCATTCTTAAATGTAATGACATTTTATATTTATTTTCTTTTTATCTATAAAATTATTATTTTAACAATTATTTCTATATTTTAAAAATGATTTAAACAACTTTTTAATTTCTATCAATATATATATTTTTTAATTGTAGACTCTATTACTATTTTCACATCATTTTAGTCTTTTATTATTCTAAACATAATATTTTTGGTTGTTACCATTAATTGGATTTCATTAAGTGACGATTTAACGAATGATAACAACATTATCATACCATGCCATTTCTATTGTGGAAAGCACTTGAGTTTTTGGAAGATGGGTTAGAGAATTAATTATGTGTTTTGGTAAAAAAAAAAATTAAGAGTGGTTAACTAGTTTTCTAAAGTTAATATCACGAGGAAAGTATTATGTTTTGTGAAGTAAAAAAATAAAAAAAATAATTAAGGTTTTTTTTTTTTTACATTATATTGGCTAGCTATATTGTCAATTCATGCTCCCTGTTGGAGTTGACCGAACGAAGATTGAAAAAACTGTGAGGAACTAAAGATGCTAGCTAGTGGTAGGTTAGAATCCTAGTTGGAATTCGCTTTGACCATTTAAGAGTAGATAATCTATTTTTCTTATTTTGTTTCTATTATATTCTATCTTATCCCATTCTTTTATTTGATATTTGAGAATTGTGATCGATATCTTGATATAGGTTTCAGTACACTCCTTTATTTTACTGTTTAAGACTATTTAAATCAATCAATTAAAGATTTTTAGATGTAGTAGTTATAATAAGTACATCTTTGATACATTCATCAATTTTACTGAAAAGTACATCTTAGATAATATTTTACTTGCTCTATAATTTTGTCTAAACTGACTGAGAAGAATTACTAAGTAGTAAAAAAATAAAGATTAAAAAATAAGACATACTTGATTTATTTAATTATATATGTAATTTTAAAAAAATTAATAATAAACAAAAAACAGTAAGATAAAGGTTATTTTATTTCGACAAAATTCTCATAAGTTCCATAATCTTGTGAATGGTGCTGCGTGGCATGGCAATATCCACAAGCTAGGGACCAAAAAATAGGGTAATCGCATGGCAGAATCAGTTCTTTGACGAGGCTAGTCAAGGGGTAAAGGGTCATCGTTGATAGATGATATAGCATGTTTGTAGAGATGCATGCCAATATATAAAGGGTGTTAATTTTGAAGACGGAGAAGACAAATTTGGGTTTGGATCGATGATAGGTTTGAGGACATGGAAAGTAACCATGTTGAAAATGAAAATGTTATGAAAAACAATTGGAGTAAATCATCATATTTGGTTCTCAAAATTATAATACATTGTCTCCTACTAACTGCACTTGTGCAAAGAATGTAGACATTTTGTCATTTTTTCAAATGACTAGTCAGTCTTTTGTTAGATCTAACCTATTGTTAATTAGCGCGTTAGAATCTTTCAATAATGATGTAGAATATATATTTTAAAAAAATATTTATTTATTTTTTATACAAAATTAACTATTAAATTTGTATATTCTAGTTTAAAATCTAAATCTTTATCGATTGACAAATATTCAAATTATATAATTTTTCTTGAGACGTACGTATTTAAATGCAAATAGAATATTGTTAATTTAATTTTGAAAAACTCATTTCCGTTGTAGTGATAACAAGAGGAACGGTTGTTTTGCTTCTTTTTGTCTTACACTACAAAAATAAAATAAAATCAACAGGAGTATTTAATAATATTCTATAAATTATTGAGTTTAAAATCTATGGACCGATTGTGTAACTACTTTTTTACACGATCAACTAATTGCCGATTATTATAAAAATGAGTTTTAAATTAGTTATTGTATAAGTTAATAAAATTATTATGTCGATTTATTTTTAATATGATTAACTAATTTTTTTAGCCCCTAAATGCTTGGAGCCGGCTTTGAGAATTTGAACAGTCCTAGGTGAACGTAACATATGATTAACAGTTTTACTGCGAATATTATTTGTATATTTTTAAGAAAAAAATATTCTCATTTTTTTACTGTAAAATTTTCTGTCATAAAACTACATTTTTTTTGTGGGATTGTCGTAAAGCTACTAGTTAGTTACGAAATACATATTATAATAATAATAAGCTAATAACAACAACAATAATAAAATGTGAACTGAATTTTTTTTAAGAGACCTTACATTTGGAGAAGGTTGGCCAAAAAATCCAATCAATATTGCTTTTATTAAAAAATGAGCTTAAAATCTAATTTAATGTTTGAAAAAAAATAATTGATAAGTTTTGAAAAGTGAAATGTTAGTTGAAAGTTGAATAATTAATTTTTAAATTAAAAGCTGATAACTTAGCTTAGTGAATTAAAATATTGATAAAATTAGTTACCAAACTACTTAATAAATATAAAATCATGTTTATACGATTTCTTTTATATAATAATTTTATTTTGTTGACAAAAAAATAATTTTAATTAATTATAATTTTAAGCTTTTTTAGTTAGTTTTTAATTTTTATAATTTTTTGGGTAAATATTAAAATTTATTAAAAAGGAAAAATAAAGTGTAATAATTAAAGGATAAATTTTATAAAAAAAATCATTTAATGTTAAAGGAGGTGCTAAAATAGGAATTTTATTAAAGATTTTAAGGGAAAAAAATAAGCTATAAGTTCAAGCACTAGAATTTTGAAAAAAAAATGTCACAAGCTAACAAAATAAACTAATTTATTAAATTATAAAAAATAAAAAAATTTGGTGGGCAATAAATTTATAAGTTAATTAGATAAATTATAATTTAGCTGAATTGACTTGTAAAACGTATTAAAAAACTATACTTTCTTTCTAGCCGCTGTAATTTCTTTTTTTTTTTTTTAATTGTTAGAAGATATACTGTACACCTCACTCCGTAGCCTCATTATTAGCACCATATAAAAGTCTGAGACGAGTGTGGATGTTGAAAACCCACATAATTAGGCATTTAGGCTTGTACGTTATGAACGAAACAAACATGCGACTATCGGTTCATAAATTTCATTATGACCAGGCTAGTAAATCTGGAAACTGATTTCCACACCCCAAATATCACGATTTCGTAATTAGATGGGTTTATATGATAATTCAAGGTATTACTACTTTCAGAATTCTTGTGTTTGATTTTTAAAATATATAAAAATTCTTTTGAATCAACTTCGATCACAAATACGTAAAACAAGATTAGTCATTAGTTTGATAGACGAAAAAATCTTTGGAAAAAGACTAATATTTTATATTTTATTTCATTGATTGACCTATGCAATAATTGACTAACATTTCAACAATTCAACCAAATCAATTTGACCAATTCTTAAAAAAAAAAACACTCTTGTGATATTTATTATAATCTTTTTATTTTTTTGTTTATGAAAGAATTAATGAACTTTATTGATGGGTCGGGAGGCAACACGGGGAAATAATAAGCAAAAAAACCATGACACTACATCCAACTCACTACATCAAACTCAACTTTTATTCAATGTGTAGAACACAGGGAGATAATACTGGAAAAAATAACTCTATGAATCACAAACCAATTATATAAATAAACTTGACGTGATTTTAATCGAAAATTTTAATGTATTAGTTAAATGTATTTATCATTTATATGTCAAACACATTTTTATATCCAATGTAAACTTTCTTCCTATGCTTGCAATCCAATAAATTGTTATAAAAAATATTTTTTAATTTCTTTTTTGACAATCAATTTTCTATGATCTTATATTTCCACCATATAGATCTTTCATTTAAAAGTATTACTTGATGATAAAAGAAAAGACATAAATTATTCTAAAATTTTTTTATAAATATTTTCACAATAATATACAGATCGTCAAAGTTTTATTGATTAATCAATACGGCATTTATACAAATCGGGACCAAAAAATCATATTGAAGGTTTCTTGTAGAAATAAGACATTTTTAGAAAATAAGGTTCCAACTTCAACTTCAAGATAGATATCAAAAGCCAACAATCTATATAAATTACATTTTGATCTAGCGAGGGGTAAAACAAGGCATTACTCAACAATCTCATTTGAATCAATCCCTCTCTTGTTCCACCAATCATGGTGACCTTTGTTTCAAAAACTTCAATCCTTTTGCTTCTTTTTTATGCAATCACACTCCAAAATATTACGTGTAATAATCTTAGGGAAGTTCACTGTAATGAGAAGGACCAACAAACATTGTTAATCTTCAAACAAGGCGTCCTTGATCCATTCAACAGGCTCACCACATGGTCTAGTGAAAAAGACTGTTGTGCATGGAAAGGAGTTCAGTGTGACAACACCACAAGTAGAGTTACAGAACTTGATCTGTCTAATCAATCTTTGGAAGGTGCAATCAACTTATCTTTGCTGGAACTTGAGTTTCTAAATCATTTGGATTTGAGCTTTAACGAGTTTAATGCTATTAGAGTTCCATCTATTCATAATTATGTCATCTCTGACTCTAACCTCCATTACCTTGACTTAGCTGGGAATAGAGATCTTTCCATGGATAATCTTCATTGGCTTTCTCAACTTTCATTCTTGAAATATCTCAACCTTGGTTCTATAAATCTTCAGAAGGAAACCAAATTGCTTCAACTGTTGGCCATGCTTCCTTCTTTGTCAGAGTTACGCTTGAAAGATTGTGCGCTAAACATCACTCAATCTCTCGAGCAAGTAAATTTTACTTCACTTGTAACTCTTGATCTTTCTTTCAACTATTTCAGCTCAAAATCACTATATTGCTTGTTGAATCTTAGTAGTGGCATCTCCTATCTTGACCTTAGTTCCATTGATTTATCTGGGAATTTTGATCTTCAGTGGCTTTCTCAACTTTCTTCCTTGAAATATCTTGACCTTAGTGGAATTGATCTCCACGCAGAAACCAACTGGCTTTTCCTTATGCCTCCTTCATTATCAAGTCTACACTTGAGCGGTTGTCAACTATCCAACATAAACCAATCTTTGAAGTATGTGAATCTTACTTCACTTGTAACTCTTGATCTTTCTGGCAATTATTTCAACTCTGAACTACCACATTGGTTGTATAATTTTACTTCACTCGTATCTCTTGATCTTTCTTTTAACAATTTCAGTTCTGAATTACCACATTGGTTGTATAATCTTACTTCACTTGTATCTCTTGATCTTTCAGCGTGTAGTTTACACGGTGAAATAGCTTCAAGTTTGTTCAACAACCAAAATTTGAAAGAGCTTGACCTATCCCAAAACATGTTTTCTGGTTCCATTCCTTCAAGTTTGGGAAATCTCACATCTTTGGTTCGCCTAAGTATTGACTCTAATTCCTTTTCTGGTTCCATTTCTTCAAGTTTGGGAAATCTCACATCTTTGGTTTACCTAAGTATTGGTTCTAATTCCTTTTCCGGTGCAGTATCCGAAACACATTTTTCTAGGCTCAACAATTTAGAAGTTTTGGACTTTAGCAATTCAACTTGTGCATTTCATTTCAATCCTGAATGGATTCCTCTGTTTCAACTGCAAAGCCTTTCTTTGGCAAATACAAATCAAGGTCCCAAATTTCCATCATGGATATATACACAAAAGTCATTGATTCAACTGTATATATCGAGCTCGGGAATTTCGTTTGTGGACAAAGATAGGTTTAAGAGCTTAATAGCTGGAAATCATTTTATGCTCGATATGTCCAACAATTCAATCAGTGAAGACATATCGAACGTAATGCTGAATTCTTACTTTACAAAGCTGCGCTATAATAATTTCCTAGGAAGGCTCCCACAATTATCGCCAAGGGTCAATTACGTGGATTTATCTCATAACTCTTTCACAGGATCGATTCCTCGTGGCTGGGAGAATTGTAATGATTTGGCTTTTATTAACTTGTGGGGTAATAAGTTATTTGGTGCAGTTCCTGTGCAACTCTCAAACTTGAAGCAATTACAAGTTATGAACCTTGGAAAAAATGAACTTTCTGGAACTATACCGATCAACATGTCACAAAACTTACAAGTGCTGATATTGAGATCTAATCAATTTGAGGGTAGTATTCCACCACAATTATTTAATCTCTCTGTTCTATTTCACTTGGATCTTGCCCAAAATAAACTTTCAGGATCAATACCTCAGGGTGTGTATAACGCTACCGGAATGATTACGGATTATGAAGATGTCTCCCCTTTTGATGACGACACAATCAATTTGTTTACAAAGGGTGAAGTTTATGAATATAATCTTGCCTCACCAAGGCGAACTATTGACCTTTCAGTTAACAACTTATCTGGAGAGATTCCCTCAGAATTATTTGGGCTAATTCAAGTTCAAACATTGAATTTATCTTACAATCATTTGACTGGAACAATACCAAAGACAATTGGAGGCATGAAAAATCTGGAGTCCTTTGATCTCTCCAATAACAAGCTTTTTGGAGAAATTCCACAAAACATGGCTACTATTTCTTTTCTAGAATATTTAAACCTATCATGCAACAATTTTAGCGGACAAATCCCAACAGGGACTCAGCTTCAAAGTTTCGATGCATCAAGCTATGTTGGGAATCCAGAACTTTGTGGAGCTCCTCTTTCTAACTGTAGCACAGAAGAGAAAAATCCGGTCAATGTAATGCAACATACAGGAAATGAAGATGGTGGCTCTGAAAAAGAATCACTTTATCTTGGGATGGGAGTTGGATTTGCAGTTGGCTTTCTGGGTATTTGTGGTTCATTGCTCCTTCTTAGAGAATGGAGACACAAATACTATCGGTTCCTCAATCGAGTGTTCGACCAACTTTATGTTACTTATATGGTCAAATTCAACAACTTTCTTAACAGAGAAGCAAATGCTAGTTGAGGTTAGTGAAACCAACTCTATAATTTTGATTATTTATCTTGCTATTGTTTATACTAATTTCGATTTTGTATGCAGATTACATTTAATTATTTTTTTAAATACATTCTTAGTTTGCAATGTTATTTATTGGGTCAAACGTAAAAAACAAAAAATTGGAGGTAAATTCATTGGCTAATATTAAAAATTATTACTAAAATATAAAGTGTCTATATATATATATAAAGTAGAAATTGAAAAAATCTTTCGGTAGGATTTTCACTTAAGCAATAGGAACATGAATGAGCTTTATACCTAAGAATTAGTTAGTAAATCTTCGAAGTTAAACCGAAGACCTTGATGATGTAGTCTTCAAAGGTGAAAAGGCTATGGATTGTGGTGCAACTTAAGCAGTAACATCTGTATTCAATTGTTAAAAAGTTAATTTTATGACATATAACGACAAAATTTTACCTCGAAAATCATTTAACTGGCAACAAACATAAACCGACTATCATAATCATAATTAATTTAGCACCATAATTTTACTTTGTCATAAGGGTATCTGAGCCGTAGATAACTAAATTGACAGAAAGAAGAAGAATAGCTCTGTGGAGCCTTGCAAAAAATAGTAAACGTAGAAGTGGTTTTTGATAATTTTTCTGCACAACAACTAAGTAACTAACTAAATAGTTCTTCTAACGAACTGTTGAGCTGGATAACTAGCAAAACAGTTATCTTTCCTTTACATGTCAATGGTATACGCTAATTTGTATAAAGAATTAATATTTGATATATTTAATTCACATACAAGTAAACTGTGTTTTTTTTTGGATTTTCTATATTGATTGCCATTAAAAAATTTTAAAAGACAATGGAACTAAACAAAATCATATGGGATATGTAGTTTCTCATGGATGAGGATTGATACTTGATATTCGGAGGAATTAAATGCCTTATGAAATCATTTTTGTCACAACCAAATTCAGCGTTAGGTGAGTCGGTAAACCAAAGTCATTGAGGCGGGAGGTTGCCAACGGCGTTTTGGTTTGGGCAGCAGGAGAACCTATTGGAAAGGTGGCCGAATCGCAGACGTATGAGTTCGGGAGTTGGTTCTGCATTAAAAGGCGTAGGGGCCCCCAACATGCCTATCGACGATGAATTCCATTTAAATTTATATGGGAAGAGGACGGTGTTTTGCATTTGGGCTTGTGTTTTTGATCTAAGTCTTGGGAGGGGAAGAGAGTTGGGCAAGGCATCCTGGATTTTTTGGTTTTAAGGTTTGACTTGATGGGAGTGTGCCTCCAGGCCACGTCGCCGGGTACAGAGGATTCAAAGTCGCGTAGTTCAATTTGGGGGTTGTTCTTTAGAAAGGTGAGGTCGGTCAATCACCGGCTTGGCTATGGGAGAGGTTCGAGAGATTTGGGAGGCCGGAGGTTTGAGAGATTTGACTTTAGAGTTTACGCCAGGGAAAAATTGCTCCTCTCAACTCTTCATTTTGAGACTATTTATAGGCTTGGGATTGGTAGGTGGTTGCCCCTATGTCCCTTGATTCTCTCCTGGTAGTCTTTGAGGTTTGTTCAACTAAAGCAAAGATATTATTTTATATGTGAGTCAAAGGTGAATTAAGGGAGAAACTTGATGTCCCGGGACTTCGATCGCAGACGATTTTAAGTGCAACAGTTGTTCTTACCTTCCAAGATATTATTTTATACGAGTCAAGGTGGGTTCCGGGAAGACTCAGTCCTGAGGAGACTCAGTCCCGGACAGTTTTTGGGTGCAACAAATTTCAATTTATCTAATGGTTGTAATTATCCACGCATGTGTTTATTTTGAACCTATTTTATATTTTTTTCTTGTATTGCATTAGGCCCAAAGTATTGGTGACATTTGAGATACAAGATAAAGCAGAGGACCATTTGCACGTTAGCCGCGAGAGGTGGTTTTTTGAAGGATGCTATGAAAGGTGCTTTAGTCCACCTATTGTGTCCATAAGTGGTTTTCTGTTAAATTTCTGAATTTTCTTTTTCTTTAATTTACTGTCTTTTACCTTTATATTGTACGCAATGTAGGCATGTTATGATTACTTTTGTACCTACCGGAGGTATTAATAATATTTTAAACTTGAACTATCTGTAATATTTATTTAAGGAAAATTACTTTCATATGGGACTATAGAATTATTGTACGTCTATTTTTTGATTGCTTATTAAATTTTTATTATCCATTAGTTATTTTTCATATACAATATATATATATATATATATATATATATATATATATATATATATATATATATATATTGTGATCACTCTTTTTACTTGCTTTAAATATCAAGTATAAGAAATAAAATAATGATATTTTTAACATCAAGAATTTACTAACACTAATGTAACACAAAAAATTATTTTCTTATGGCAATATGGAAATATTTTTAAGTTGTTAACATATTATAATAATAATTATTAGTCTTATTATAATTATTATAATAATAATAATTATTATTATTATTATTATTGTAATATTAATAATAATTGTTGTTATTATTATTATTATTATTATTTTAATTAAAATAATAAGTTTAACAATAAAGTACTAATATTTTTAACCGAAAACAACTTTTAATATTTACGTAAAACACAATTATATTCTTAGGAGAATAGAGCATTATTTTTATTTATATTTTTGGAATGCTTATTAAACATTTATTAGGTATTAGAAATTACATACAATGAAATTAAATATATTATAATGATGAGAACTTTTTTTTATGGGAGTTGCTGCGGTACCGGGATAATATAGAGTTTTAAAATATTTATTTTTTAAATTAGTAAAAATACATGTAGTTGAGACATAATTAATTTTATTATTTAGTAAAAAAGATTTCATTATTTCAATTTACCTCTTAACTATTTAATTTAAAAAATAAATTATAATTGTAATTATTTAATTACTATTTTGAAAACATTTAAACCCTTTTCGTCACCGGCAATAATCAAATATTTTAATTAAAATAATTATAATTTTCCTCATTTAAAAAGTTTAAATAGAGAATAAATTAAAATATACATTAATTTTATTAGTAAATAACAAAATAATGATGCGACAGAAACTTACATGTTATAGGTCCTAAAATCAGCTGTTCCAAGAACCTTCGAATTTTCGTATCATAGAATTTCTCTTCTTTTATACTTAAAACCAATTCCTTTTTTTTATATCAAATGTGATATAATCTTAATACCATTTCCGCGTTTCGTGAAACATCCTTGTGTTTTCAGGCAAAAAAAAAAAAAAAAAACGGAGAACTATTTTGTGTAATCCATCTGTTATAGTCGGTCCTAGCTCGACCGGTTGGAAGGATGGACAGACGAATCAGGTCTGCTTGATTAGACAGCTAGGGTCATTCAACATTAATTATTCTTTGTGTAAATTGTCTTAGTGATTGATTACGACATTACATTGTGATAGGAACAGGAGTTATTCAAACTAAGATATAAAAGACTGAAATTGTAATGTAGAAGGGATTCTTTTGAAATAAGAACATTGGCGCCCACCGTGGGACAGGTAAAATTAATCCCACCACCACAAGGAAAGAAAAAATAGTGAATAGCGAACAATGACAAACTCATAGCAATGCCGATAACGAGAAACCAAGCCAGTTCAACCAATGAAGGAGAAGAAGATATGTTGTAGAGGTTGTTAAGAACGGTCGTACAACTGCAAGCTCGGAGTGACGAGCATTCCAAGCTAAGTGCAAAGGTGGAGACAAGACATCGACTAGCTGAGAAACGTCATGCAGAAGCAATGAAGATGGCAGAGCAAAGAGAAGATGAACTGAGGCAGCAAATAGCAAGTCTAAAGGCGAGGAATGAGCAAGAGTAGGAGGTAAGAGGAGAACACCTAGCACAGCCTCTGTGGAGACAACCCTTCTGTGAGGAAATAGATGAAGCTCGCGTTCCACCTCATTTTAGGGAGATATCAGTGGATCCCTTCAATGGAACTCAGGACCCTCATGCACACCTACAAGCCTTTCAAACTCAAATGTATATAAGTGGAGGTGATAATAAGCTTAGTTGCAAGCTTTTTCCAAGGACGCTGAGAGGGGTAGCACTACAGTGGATAATGAATCTCCCACCCAGGTCCATCTATGCATTTAGTGACCTGGCGAGTCTTTTCTTATCCCAGTTCACGACCAACAAGCTAAAGCGTTTGAAGGTGGCAAACTTATTTGATATCAAACAGGTTGGGGGAGAAAGCCTGAAGAGTTATATGGCTCGTTTCAATGACGCAACTGTGAGGGTCAATGACCCCGATAAGAAGTTTTTCGTTAAAGCCTTTCAGAAGGGATTGAGAGTAGGCCCATTCAGTGATGCACTGGCCCTTCAAAAGCCCACGAGTATGGAAGAAATCCGTATCAAAGCGGAGAAGCACGTAGAGATGGAAGAGAGTCGCTTTGAGAAAAGAGAGGCGGAACATCTCAGTAGAGACGACTGACCCAGACCGATGAGACAACGGTCGTTATTGATAGGCGGGTCAGAGCTCCCTCGTAGAAAAGACTTGGAGGTGAGGCACGAAATCCCGCCAAAATTTACTCCATTAAAGGAGAAAAAGGCCCACATAATGTGGGAAATCTGTTACATACGACTGTTAAATTTTCCTCAAGCAGCAGGAGAAAAACAGCTGGGGAAGAACAAGAGGGAGTGGTGTGACTTCCATAGAGCCGTTGGTCATTCAACAGAAGAATGTTGGACCTTGGGAGCCCAGTTAGAAGGCTTGGTCCAACAAGGGCAGTTAGGGCAATATGTGGTCTGAACAGGAAGAGAAAAGACCAGGGTGAGGGCAGAAACAAGTGGAAGTGGAAGGGTGAGAACATAAGAGAGAAACCGAGACAGTAGTGGTCGGTCTAGGTCACCTCGGTTGGCTGGATACCGAGGAACTATCTCGACCATTTCAGGAGGCGAAGAACTGTGTGGTGAACAAGACTTTCGGAGGAAGCGAAAGGCTCACTAGTCTTATCAAATCCTTATAGGGGCCAACCTTACACCCCTAGCTAGGAGAGAGGAGGAAAGAATGCACAATAACTTTTCAAGAGAAGGATAAAAGATATGAGGCAGCTGGTGATGAGCCGATGGTGATATCGGTGGTAGTAGAAGATTTCAAAATAGAAAGAGTGCTGATAGATCAAGGTAGCTCGCCCAACATACTATACGGGTCTACCTATAGGAGAATGGGCCTCTCAGGGTTGAAAGAGACACCAGGGTGTCTATATGGGTTTTCAGGAGAAAGGGTGCCCACAAAGGGAACTGTAGAACTAGACACTATCTTTGGGGAGGGTGGTAACGCAAAAATAATCCCAGTATTGTACACGGTGATAGAAGCAGAAGCATCTTACAACATCATCATGGGATGACCGACCCTAAACCGATTGAAGGCGATCGTATCGACATATCACTTGTGCATGAAATACCCGACGATTGAAGGAGTAGGAGTTGTCTAGGTAGATTCAGGTATGGCTAAGAAGTGTTATGAAGATAGTTTGAGGGTAGGCCAGCGGAGGTCAACCATAAACACCTTAAGTCTGGAGTTGGACCCGAGATGTCATGATGAGCGAGAAAGGCCCCACCCAGTAGAAAAGCTCAAGGAGATCCAAGTAGGCTCCCTGGAGTGCCAGAAGACGAGGATAGGCACTATCATGACTGAAGGGCAAGAAACCGAATTAATACGTTGCTTGCGGCGAAATTGTGATGTCTTTGCCTGGGCACCAGAAGACATGCTTGGGATAGATTCGAATTTCATGAACCACCTACTATCAATAGCCGATGGTGCTCGGCCAGTCATGCAGAAGAAGCGGAAATAAGGGGAAGAGAAGAGGAGAGCCATCCAAGAGGAGACTAATAAACTGCTGAAGGCAGGGTTCATACGAGAAGTAAGGTATCCAGAATGGCTAGCCACTGTAGTCATGGTAAGAAAGGCTAATGGGAAGTGGAGAATGTGCACCGATTACACAGATCTAAACAAGGTATGCCCAAAAAGACCCGTACCCTCCCAAATATAGATAGATTGGTAGATAGCGTATCTGGATATGAATTTTTAAGTTTCATGGATGCATACTTGGGTTACAACCAAATAAAAATGCACTCAGATGATGAAGAAAAGACTGCCTTTATCACCGACGACGGGGCCTTCTGCTATAAAGTAATGCCATTCGGACTTAAAAACGCAGGAGCCACATATCAGAGGTTAATGGATAAAATTTTCAAAGAGGTTATAGGCAGAGATATAGAAGTGTACGTGGACGACATGGTGGCAAAGTCGGAAGGAGGAGAAAATCATTGCGAAACATTAGGACGAGTGTTCGAAGTGCTGAGATGACACCAGTTGAGACTAAACCCGGAGAAATGCTCGTTTGGGGTGTAGGTAGGGAGATTTCTGGGTTTCATGCTCATAGAAAGAGGAATAGAGGCAAACCCAGACAAGTGTAGAGCAGTTATAAGCATGAGAAGTCCCCAAAATGTGAAGGAGGTTTAGTAGCTGATGGGGAGAGTAACGGCGTTATCACACTTCATTTCTAAAGCCTCTGAAATAGCTACGCCAGTCCTGAACACGTTGAAGAAGGAACGAAACTTTACATGGACTCCAGAATGCGAGGAAGCCTTTCTAAGGATGAAGGCCATGCTGGCCACCCCACCCATTTTGGTGAGACCAGAGCTCGATCAGCCATTATACCTGTATATGTCAGTAACAGAGATCGCTATCAGCTTTGTTTTGATCCAAGAAAAGGAGAAGGAGCAATGCCCGATATACTTCATTAGTAAGACTCTTCAAGGACCTGAGAAGAGATATCAAAAGATTGAAAGGGGAGCCTTAGCCTTGGTAGTAGCCTCTCGCCGGTTGCGTCCTTATTTTCAAAGTTTTAGCATCATTGTGCGCACTGACTTACCTATCCATCAGGTTCTAAGGAAGCCAGACTTGGCGGGAAGGATGGTGGTTTGGAGCGTTCAGTTGTCTAAATTTAACATATCATTCGGAAGGAGGGGTCAGATAAGAGCCCAAGTACTGGCGGATTTTATCACTAAACTCACCACGGAGCATGAGCAGGTAGAGAGGGAATGGTATTTGTATATGGACGGGTCATCCAACCAAACGGAGAGCGGTGTCGGGGTCATACTTAAGGGATCGGACGATATACTTATTGAGCAGAGCCTACACTTTACCTTCAAAGCGAGTAACAACCAGACTGAATACGAAGCACTGCTCGCAGGCATGAAACTGGCCCTAGAGATCGAGGCTAAAAAATTAACTGTGAAGAGTGACTCTAAGTTAATAACAGGACATGTGAATGGGGAATACCAGGATAAAAACCCGAAGTTGGCCAAGTACCGAGAGAGGGCAAGAGCGATGGCAGCATCTTTCGAAAACTTCAAACTCCTACACGTGCCCAAGGATCAGAATGAGAGAGCTGACTTACTGGCCAAGTTAGCTAGTACTAGAAGGGGACTACAATGGTCGGTCATTCACGAGAACATAAGTGCCCCAACAATAGACAAGCAGGAGGTTCAGCACAACGAAGAAAGAAAAACGTGGATGGATCCCATAATAGAATATTTGAAGGATGGGAAATTGCCGGCTGACTTGGTCGGGTCGAACAAAGTTCGAAGAGAAGCCTCCAAGTACATGCTCATAGAACAACGCTTATACCGACGAGGATTCTCCTCCCCCTTTCTTAAGTGTGTAGATGTTGAAGAAGCAATGTATATCATTCAAGAGGTGCATGAGGGTATTTGTGGGACACATATAAGAGGACGAGCACTAGCTAGAAAAATAGTCAGAGCCGGGTACTATTGGCCGATACTCAAAGGTGACTGTATGGACTATGTAAAAAGATGTGACAAGTGTCAAAGGTTTGCTGATAGTCATCAAGCCCCGGCGGAACAACTGCATACTGTGACGTCCCCATGGCCTTTTCACAAATGGGGAATAGACATTCTAGAGTCATTCCCTCTAGCACCTGGCCAACTCAAATTCCTCATGGTAGTTGTAGACTATTTTACTAAATGGATGGAGGCGGAGCCAATGACAACAATCACGGCTAAGAGAGTAAAACGCTTTATATGGAAGAAGATCATCTGTCGGTTTGGCTTACCAGTAGAGATTGTATCTGATAACAGCACCAAATTTGCGTCTTCGGTAACCATAAAATTTTGCCAAGACTTACACATCAGCAATCGTTTACCTCTGTCGAACACCCCAAGCAAACGGACAAGCAGAGACAGCTAATAGAATTGTGAACAAATAAGAAAGGAAAGGAAGAGGTTTTAGTGAGACCTATAGAATCGTGAACAAAGTAAATATATCCTCGATCCCACATCTTTCATGCTTACCTTCCTCTAGTTGCTACAGTTTTTGTTATTTTTTCTGGAATTCTCTTTGTTTAAGAAAGTTTCTCTCTTTCACATTTTTTTTTCTATATCATATTTTATAATACTTTTTATTTGGTATTCTCCTTTTTCTAGTATATGATTTTCAATATATAAAAAATTGTAGGGAGTTGATTCTTAAATTTATTTTATTATTTAGACAACATAATAATAGTTTTATTAATATTATAAAAGTAAAAATGTCTTTTTATCAATTTATTTGATTTCTTTTTTTTTTCTTTCTCCTATTCAACCAAACAAATAAAAATAATTTATTTCTTTTCTTTCCTTCCCAATTCTATCAATCTAAATTATATAAATTTTTATTTAAAATCCATCTCTATTTCTATTTTATCTAATTCTTTTCTTTTTATTCCTATCCTTCTTATTTATTTTCCTGTCCAAATAAAGGGTTATTGTATTTTTTATTTTATTTATTTTTACTTAAATATATTTTAATTTTTATAAAATAAATAAATTTTAATTTTAATTTTTTTGTAAAAAAATTCTTTATCTTTCATGGTAATTTTTTTTTTTAATCTTTCATGTCTCTAAAATGTAAAATCCTTTATCTCATGAGTACTATTTCAAATCCTCCATCACTTTGTCAACTCTAGAAACATGTTTGATTGGAGGAGAGTGGATGGAGAAAAATTCATCTTCATCTAATTTTTGCTCTCTTTCAAAATGGGAAATTTAGAGGGAGATTGGAAATTTAAAATATTTTAAGTCTAAAGACTAAAATATTTCTAATTATGTTTTAAAATTCAAAATTATTAGAATACAAAAATAAATTAATTTTAAAATCTATCGTCTCTCCTTTACTTCTTTTCTCTTTCTCGTGTTACCTCCTCTCTCCTTTACTTTGGTAAAATCACTCTCCTCCTCTCCTTGGAATTAAACAATATATCTAGTTAAAATCTCTCTTCTCTTCTTTTCTCCCTCCCCCTCCATTAAAATATCTCTACTATAAAAGTTGTATTACAAAGTGTTTCTCTCAATCTCTAAGGATCTCTCAATGAATCTCACCCTCTCGGATGGTATACAAACCTCTCTGTATATATCTCTCTTTCTCTCAAAGAAGAATACAGAAAAGACACTCTAACTTTCTTAGGGTTTCTTCACTTGGGTGTGTCTCTCGATCTAACCCCTTCTCCTCTTATAAAGAGAAACTTAGCAGACTTGAGAGTATTGAGCTTTTGTCCACGTAGTTGGGAGCCCAAAAGTAACCCAACATGTTCATCCCCAAACATTGTGACTTTTGAACCACAGTTAAGGAGAGAATTCCAACACAATGGTAGTTCAAGTGATTTTAGTTTTGATCACAATAAAAGTTTTTATGTTTTTTATCCTTTCAAATTTTGAAATTAATGTATTAATATTTAACATTCATTTTTTTGACATTAATGTATTAATATTTATAATTAGACGAGTTCTTTTTTTTGATATTATAGCTACTAAACTCTAAAGTGCAATCATCCATTAGTTTACGAGTTATTGAAAGAGAATCTACGTAATACAATCTTAAAATTTCTTTGACTATAACTCGAAGGTATATTAACTTACTTATTTCGGACATTTATACATTTCTCTTCTTCAATTTGAATATCAAGTTTTTTTTAACTTTTACTAAAAGGATTTTCTCTGGACATCAATCATATTATCCACGTAAAAGTGGTACTACTCGAGTCCGATCCTTCTGAAATTACTGCCTACAAACAAAATACGTAATAAAAAATAATGTCACATAAGTCGGAGTTAAATAGAACTCAGAAAATGAACATGATATTTGCATGTTTAAGATTTTGTTGTAGTACTTTCATGTCGTTTGAGTTTCTGTACATAAATTTGAAAGATCTCTCTGAAAATACATTTTACTCATCCTTTTTAATTAAATATGCATCATTCTATAAGTAAAATAATTTCTCACATTAATCTCTTCTACTATATTCATATTAATTTCATATTTACCACCATTCAGCTCCACCATCGTTCTATTTGCTGCACCAAACATTGAAGAGCTCTTTGATCGAGTTTTGAACTTCCACGATTGGAGAATATCTCTGACGTTGCAATCTTTCTCAGTTAGTGCCAATGGGGACCGTAGGGTGCATGGTTGTAGCCTATGTGTTCGACGGCAATGATAAAACATTCCTTTGCCACTTCTCAGTTGTCAATTACCAAAGCTTTTTTTACACCGAGCTTGATGCAGAATATGGGTCCATATTTGTGAGGCAAAGCACCCAAATTTCTATGAGGTGTTGTTTGTGAACCATTCAATAGTGGGAGATGACCTAGTATTGACCATCCACCTGCAACTGTTGGAGACTCTTTACCATTACCAGATTTGAAGGGAAGATACAAAAACAAATGCATAGGATCAGAGAAAGAAGTCCAATTACAGTGGCATTGAGGTAATTTAGAACAAAATCCACTTTAGCTAGTTAAGGTTGTGTCTTGAAGGTGGAGTTTGGAGAGATGTGCAATAATGCTGATTTATTGTTATCCTTAATAAATAGATCATTCATTACTATGTAGAGAAGGAAAAAGTCAAGTGAATGATAAAGGTGAAAAGGACTTTTTATACAATTATAATTATAGAAAATATTTTTCTATCATTTACTAGATAGAGAAGGAAAAAGTCAAGTGATGGTAAGAATGAAAAGGACTTTGTGATACAGTTATAATTGTAGATAATTGTTTTTTTATCATATGTTATGTTCAGATAAAGATGATAAGTTTACCAAAAATACATTTATTAATTTATTAAAATAGAAGTTATTTATTTTTTATTTTTTTATCTGCCAGCAGTAAGGAAGTGATGTTAATAAAATTGAATTATATATGGGCAGGTTAATCAATGATTTTTAATTTGAATGCGTGTTATAATAAATATATTTTAAATAAATTATGATAAAATTTCTGAAGTTCTTGTAAACAAAATTTGTATTTCTGATATATATCAAGCATAGAAGTTTTTTTTTAAATAACTATAAAAAGCAATAATCACAGTTATTTATTTTTAATAAACAGCAATACCCGGCAAATGTGCACCACTAAATTTTCTCCCGAAGTTAAGCTTTGACAAAAATGAGATTTACGATGAACTGAATGGACAAAGGAAGGTCCTTCGACTTTTTCATTCTCCATGTATCATATGTAGTTAAATCAAATTTAATTACGAATGAACAAAGTATTTTACATTACATCGACACTCCCAAAGTAATAACATTTTTCGAGTGGCTTGATCAAAGTGTGACTAACCTTTCCTAACATCCTCGTATCTAATTAAAGAAATCAGTTATAGCATTAAAAAATTAATTAATTAATATTTTTGAATTTTATTGTGTAGGGAATTGATTGAGATTAAGTATCTGAAAATTTCTTGCATAACCTGTTTCTAAGGTCTTCTTAGTAGAGGTAGGTATTTGGATTTGAGCTCGCCGCTGGTATAGACCAGCTAAAATACTAATTCTTTTAAGCGTGAATTTATTAGGCCTAATTTGTTTTACCTGTAAATTATATGGGTTGGGGTTCGTAGGTTATCAGGTCTACGGGTAGACCTAATATTTATTTTGTAGTTTTATTGTTTCATAATTCTAGAAGTAATATAGTTTTAGTTATTTATTAATGTTCAGTTAATGATTATTTTAATGATTTTTTTAAAATTATTTTAAATTTTTATATCCTTTTATTATTGAGTCAACGGACTAATCCATTAGTTCACATATTAAGTGAATTAGATATAGACAAGAAAAAACATGATCCGTTTAATTAGTAGGTTAGTATAGCTTGATTTGATTTATTAAAATGTCAATCCAAATAAATTGTGATAATCGAACCAATCTGACTTGGATACTCACCTATACATGTGAATATTAGATTATATAGATTTTAAAGAAAAATAAATAAATTATGTATGATAGTTAATTAAGACTTTTTCTTATTAGTACATAATCATTAAATTAATAATAACAATAATAATAACAACAATAAAAATAACAATAATAACAATAATCAACAATAATAATAATAATAATAATAATAATAATAATAATAATAATAATAATAATAATAATAAAATAAAAATAAAAAATAATAATAATAATAATAATGAAACATCACTTTTATTAGAGAAGCAAAACTAGCCTCAACAACTTTGGTTGAAGAATTTGAAACAACACTATTAAAAGCAAGATCTATCCCAGATAGTGATAATCAAGATCATTCTGACGCCGAGTCTAGTCAATCAAACTCATACCTGTATAATGGAGACATGTTTGATTAGTTTAACTCGGATTCCTCACTTTACAAGACCCATGAAGGTACCTTTCCATCAACATCTACTGGGAGGAATAAGACAAGAAAAGACAAGAAAAGACAAGACTCACAAGATAGACTCTCGTTAAAGCAAGCCTCCAAAACTAAATTCTTGACACCCGAGAAACAAGACAAAAGGAAGTAGGATTATCCAAGACTCCCAAGATATATACTCATGAAAGCAAGCATCTAAGACCAGATTCTTGACACCCACTAAGAAGAAACAAGACGAGTAAAGTAGGATTCCCCAAAATTTCTTTCAAATGTTAGATTAAATTCCCATAATGTAATTTATGTTTTCATGTAAGTTTTAATTGACTAAAACAACAATGCATTAATAATGTAACTTACGGGATTGAGTAAATAAAAAGGGGCTTTGCTTCCTCAACTGAGGACATCTCCAAAAACTTCACTAAAACTATATTGTAGAGCATACTTTCTATTTTGAAAGTCATATTCACCATATCTCTAAAAAGTTATAATAATAATAATAATAATAATAATAATAATAATAATAATAATAATAATAATAATAATAATAATAATAATAATAATAATAATAATAATAATAATAATAATAATAATAATAATAATAATAATAATAATAATAATAATAATAATAATAATAATAATAATAATAATAATAATAATAATAATAATAATAATAATAATAATAATAATAATAATAATAATTTAATATATTTTAATTTTATATAAATATAATTTTATTTAATTTTAGTCCTTGTACATTTCTTGTCATTTTTAGATTTTTAATATTTTTTTAGTATTCTTTTTTAGTCCTTATTACTAACTATAGTTAGTTTAGTATTGAGATGATTAACAAAAAATAATATTAATTAAAATAATTAAGGTAATAAAGAATATTTGAAATTAGGATAATTAAATTATTTTTAAGTACATAATTAAATTAATTAATATATTTATTATTTTATACAAATAAGTTAAGTAGATATAATTTATTTTTAATATATTACAACCAACGGTTTTAATATTATTCTTTTACTTTTCAATTAACTAATATATTTTTAGTTTTATATTTTTCAAAACAAATGTAATTTGTTTATGTTCTTATAATTTAGTTTTAATATATTATTTTATGTTATTTTTATATTTCAATTCATTAATTTTGCTTTATCGTTATATAATTTTTTTAATATATCTCAAGAAATAATTTTATCTCTAAAGATAAAAATAAATTAAAATATAATATATTGAAAATAAATTATATTACAACCAATCAAATTCAATAAATTAAAATATAAAAATAACAAAAAATAATATACTAAATTAAATTAAAAATATCTAAATTATTTTAAAAAATATTATATTAAAAATAAATCAATAAATTGAAAAATAAGAATAATGTTAAAAACAATAAAATCATTGTTCTATTATAAGGTCCTCGTTTTAATTTTATTGTCGTCATTTATTTTTTATTTTACCAAAAAATTATTGTTCATAATATATTAAAAATAAATTATATATACATAAGTATCTTATTTATATAGAATAATAAATATATTAACTGAATTGGGTACCTGAAAATAATCTATCTTAATTTAAAATATTTTTTTGTTATTTTAGAGCTAGTAATAACAACTAAAAAAAATACTAAAAAATATTAAAAAAATTAAAATAACAAATTTTTTTAATAACTAAAATCACACCGAATTATATTTACGTGGTGGCGTTATTATTGCATGAATTTGAAATCAGGCTTTAGTATGAATTTGGATTATTGAATTTAAATATATTTTTAATTTATTTCTATATTTAGATATAAAAAATTATATATTTTAAAATGAATTAATTGAAACAATAATCACCAAAGTGACCTGAAATTAATTTGTTTTAAAATATAAAAATCATTTACTTGTAATTTGTGTGAATATTAATTGTCTTAAAAGAAATGTGAATATTCTATAGAATTAAAACTGTATACGTGGTAATAAATATGGGAGACTCTAATTTGATTTAAGTAGGTAAAAGGGATAAGAATTTTGTATAATCCTTCATCTATTTCAAATTTTCTGTCTTAATTTGTTATCTGACTAGGGCCAACCAAAATGCAGTCAAAAGAAGAAGAAAATGTGGAGGAAGGATGCAACAAGGGAATTGGACCCCTGGGTGAATGCACCTTGACCAGACATAACCAATTTACCTTTGACGTGTTAGCAAAGCATGCCTTAAGCACACGACTTTGCCTGAGTAAGGATCTTGGAACCCTTGACATCAACTAAAAGGAAGAGATAAAAGGGATGAGGATAATAGGCATGGCCAAATCTAATGCACTGGTGACTTCAGACGTGACCTATAAAAGGCCCAAGTACGAAAAGAGCGAGGTTGAAAAAATTGGATTGAAAAGTTGGAATTGAGAGAGGAGAGAGACTTCCCTTAGCACTGAGTTGCCATTAAGTTTTGAAGAATAATCGAAGCACAACCTAAGCGGAACCACCAATGAAAGTAAAAAAAAAAAAAAGAACGACACCAAACTCCTGGATACCAGGTTAGTCACTAAGACTCCATTGATATACATTTTCATAAGCCAACATAGAATAGCTTAGCACATCGTAAGTTGCCATTTACATCTTTGCACTAGACTTTCACTCCAAGCACTAGTTGTGGCTAACCAACATGTAATTGGCACCTGAAGGGATCGAATTAGTCTCAATCCTCCTTTCCTAAGCTATTACCTTTGAACTCAATGCATCTCTCTATTAGATAGACTCCTGACTAGTTCCATCTTCATATAGTCGAGGACTACGTTGTTTCCGATTTGGTTGGCTGAGTCGGTCTCAACATCCAATCACTTTTATAACCGAGTCAGTCTCGATCCCTTCCTAGTATTTATCCTTAAAACACTCCGACAACTATCCTTGAGTGTTCCAATTATGTGTTTCTCCAAACTCCTTTGGATATCAATGGAAAGTCCATCGTCAATTAGCCTATGGACGCCTAATGGATACTCCGCCCCTTTTCATAGTCAATTAGCCTATGAACGCCTAATGGATAATCCATCGCTTTCCATCGTCAATTAGCTTGTGGATGCCTAATGGATAGTCCACCCCTTTTCATTGTCAATTAGCCTATGGTTGCTTAATGGATAGTTCATTTCTTCATACCTAACAATATGTCCAGAACTACGTGAACTTTGATTTCTTTGACAAAAAAGAGATACATAGGAGCAAGAGGCCACTCTTGTCAAGTTATTTATCCCAAAATCTCCAAAAATATGTATGAATTTTATTTGTGAATATATAATGTTCTTAGAAAAATGTCAACACAGTGTAAGCGTCTTTTCGTTCATGCAACCAATTTGGATAATTATCTTGTGATAGGTGTGCGGGGATACCGTGTGATCCCTACGCATAATCAACTCCTGAGCTTAGATTCTAATTTGTGACTAGCCTTATCCATACAAGGTTTCCCATGAAAACGCTAGTGGCGACTTTAATCAAGTAGAGTCAATTTCGGTTCCATTGGTCGAACAGCTCCGTGTATCTAGTTCCTTCCCGACGAGGAATTCGATTTTCCATGTCATTCCATTCTGTGACCCCACGTCACGATCTAGGTCGCGACAAAATACATGATAATTATCATGTATTACATATGAATAGTGAATCTTAGACTTTAATTCTTAAAAAAAAAATGTTTTGATGGTTATTGAGTAATGGATTTAAGCCTTGGATTAAAGGTTGACCCTTCCTCATCTCCTACATATTAGAGTATCTTTGAAAGCAAGAAGGAAATGGAAAGATGGGAGAGGTCGAATCACATGAGTATGATGATCATAAGGAAAGCTAATCGGAAGCATTTAGGACATAATATTTGAAAAGATATTTATAATCAAGAAGTTTCTTGCAAATATTGAAAAAAAAGCTCGTGAAGAACAAAGTCTGTGGTAGGTACACTCTTGGCAAAACTAATTTCAATGAAGTATGAGAGCAAAAGACTAAAAAAATGTAAAAAGGATAAGGAAGTCATAGATACAGTTCCTCAAAAGAAACTAAATGAGCCAAGAGATGATGGTTGTTTCTTTTGTAGAGCTAAAGCACATGTAAAGAAGCATTTCCCTAACTATCATGCATTGTGTGCTAAGAAAGACATGCTTCTTAATTTGGTTTATTTAACTTTGGTGCCTAAACACACATGATGGATAGATTTCAATGCCATAACTGACATTAGTGTGTCTATGTAAGGTTGCTTAAATTGCCGAAAACCAAGTGATAGTGAAAGATACATCTATGTGGATGACATCAAGACAGTTCAAGTTGAGACAATTAGAAAATTTAGATTATTGTTAAAGATTGAATTTTATTTGTTCTTGATGGAACATTTATTGTATCGTCTTTTAGATGAAATTTACTTCCTATTTATGCTTTAAACAAATATGACTTTTCCTTTTCATTTGGAAATGGAAGATTTAGTTTGTTTCAAGATTCAAAATTGGTTGGCTCTAGTTCTTTGTTAGGTTATGATAATCTTTATTTGATTGACATAATTGTTTCATTTTATGGTTCTCTACAATTAAGTATGTTAGTGCAATTGAACATAAGAAGGGGAAGGGTTAAATTGTGTTTTTTTTTTAATTTTCGTACATCTTTTTCAAAATGTTACATCTGTTAGGATCAAATGACACAACTCATGGAAAAAGAACTTGTTTAGAAAATGTTTTCTTTAAAATGAGGGAATGAATTATCAAAATAAAAGAGATAAGGAAGAAATAACCACTCAGAAATTTTATACTGATTCATATGTTAAAAGACTATGTTCAATCATTGGCTATATCACCAAGATTTCTATAATAAGCAATAGCTCATTTACTTACAGACACAACAACATACTAAGCAAACCCAGACTTATCCTAAGTATTCTTTCGCTTGCTTTTTCAAGAAATATCCCAAGTATATTTTGAATTTCTTCTTAGAGTAATCTCCTAAGTAATTCTTTACAAAGAACAGAAATAATAAATGTATAATGAAGGATTTTTTAAGAGAATGTTCATGGAATGCTTTTTTGGTATCTTGTTTTTTGTTTGTTTATCAACATGGTATTTATAGAATTTCTTCAAGGATGAATTCATTGGGGGTCTTCAGTGTTCTTCCTTGTGAATTTGAAATTTTCTTCTTTGCTTTGTAGAGATGTTGGATCATTTAATACACATTAAATGTTTTTCACTAACTAATTACTTTGATATGATAAAACATTATGCTTATCTCCCTTTTAACTAATCTAGGCATGTTGTTCTAACTTGATGTGATGTCTTTTATTTTGCTTCAAAAAGATATGTCTTGAAAAACTCTTATAAAATATATTAATATTTCAAAGAGAAATATTTCTTTAAATAAAACATTGCATTTTAGTATAAGATATCATTTGTTTGTTAATAGACTTATTTTCATTAACAAATGATGCATCTAAGAGGCAAACTTTATAACAAACAAGTATCATCTAATGGATCAGATGATGCATAAAGTGTGTGTTTGCAACTTCTTATAAAAACTTTTGCACGAAAACACATGACACTTTTTATTAGTTTGTTTTTTAGCTTCAAAACTTCTTTGAACACATTTTTGAAGGTCTAACGAAGTACATAAGGCACAAAAAGAAAATTAACTAATGAGAATTCAACTGTGTTATGGCATAAGAGATTGTGTCACATCTCTAGACGAAGAATAGATAGACTTATGTCAAATAAAATTCTAGAACCCTTAGATTTTGTAGATTTTTATATTTGTATAAATGGAAAACAAATCAATTAAAGGATATTTAAGGCCAATAGCATTTCATACCTCTTAGAACTTATACATACAAATTGTAACATCATAAAATTTATTTAATTATTTTTTTATTTTTAGAAATTAATTACATTATTATTATTATTATCAATTTTATTTTAACAGAGGAGTTAATGATTTTATAAACTGATGAGGCTTTATCTAAATTATTTCATTTATTAATTTAATTAATTGAGTTAACAGGAGAGGCTAACGGGCGGGTCGGGATTGATCCAACCCAGCTAGAATATTAGACAGGAGGTAATCAATTTACCCTAATTGGTGTTTTACGCGTCAGACAGCCAGACACCTAGAAGAGAGAGAATGCCGACCTGCAAGGAAGAGGAGCTAGGGTGTTCAGACCATCAGATCATCATTATTCTTCGCATCTAAGGTACGAGAGAGATGGGTTTGATCATATATGAATGTGAGAGTGTACAGGTAGTGAGGACAATCCCTAAGTCCCTCTAGTATCTAAATTCTCAATTTTGTTTGATTATTATGTTTTAAAAATATTTTAATCGGTAGAAAAGATTTGTTAATATGCTCTATGATTTGATTAACATCTTGTCCTAATGTGATTTTGTTGGGAAATTGTATGATTAATTGTACTAATTACTTGATTCTTGTGTTGTTTATGGTTGTTCATGATTTGAGGCTCTTGTGTGCAATGATGAAATTGGATGAAATTCAATAGTGTTTTATGTGCGTTTTTGTGCTTTCTGATGAATGATTTATAATAATGATGGTTAAATTAATATGATTGGGTATGATTGTGGACTGTGCGAATGATGTATAAATAAATCATGAGAATAAGAGTGTGGATGAGAATGCATTGAGCATGGACATGAGAGACATGAGATGCATGAAAAGCCAGACGTGGCTATAATACCCTGGCCATATGTGGTGTTTAATAGGGGGATTAATGATGGGGGACAATCATATGCATGGGCCACAGGTGGTGTTTAACCATGCTGCACGCCGGCCATAGGTGGTGTTTAACGGTTGTGTGGAATGTCTTCGCACAAGCCATAGGTGGTGTTTAACTGCGACACACTAGCCTATACGGGGTGTTTAACGGTGTGACCATCATTAGTGATAACTAAGAGGATTAAGGAGGTTCGCTCATGGTGTGGAGTTCCGACTCGAGACTCTTAGGTGTGGTGATGAACATATGCATTGTGCGAGCATGTGCATTTTGTAAACATGAATGAACTGTGATTGATTTTGAATGAATGAAATGTGATTGATTTTGAATGAATGAAATGTGATTGATATATGAGCATCTGTTAACTGTTAGTAATTGAGCACGGTAATGGGTGGGATTTGGGGCATTATTTGCCTTTATATATGATTGAATGCGATTTCTTACCGTACTTTCTCTTGTTGTTTTCTTTTAGGTAACGTTGAGGGCACTCATGGTGTCAAGTTTTGAAAAGGCGGGGTCTTGCTATGATTAGTGTGACATCGGGGTTCTAGAAGTTAGAATAGTTGCTCTATGCCTTGATGTTTGTATGACTTATTTTAGAGATGTTGATGACTTTAGTTTTCTCAGTTATAATGTTTAGATCTAAAACCTCGTTGAAAACTTTGTGTCTACCTTTTAATTACCATGTGAACCTTTTATCCTTAATACAAATTGTGCTTTTTGGT
Organism: Mucuna pruriens; assembly: GCA_025330945.1. Taxonomy (NCBI): domain Eukaryota; kingdom Viridiplantae; phylum Streptophyta; class Magnoliopsida; order Fabales; family Fabaceae; genus Mucuna; species Mucuna pruriens. The sequence continues at coordinate 1,562,245 of JAENHJ010000498.1, forward strand.
TTTAACTATTACCCTATCTTCATTTTATTTATTTTATTAAGGCAATTTAAGTATTGAGGGTAAAAAGGTGTCACGCAAATATTTATGAGTCATTCCCTATTATTGCCTGGAATGGTCAATAATATTATTTAACATTCATCAATGATATTTTAAAATATGATTACATTTATCTTATTAATGAAAAGGAAGTCATTGGACACGTTCAAAATTTATAAAGCCGAAGTTGAGAGCCAACTTAACAAAATAATCAAAAGTGTTAAGTCTGACTGTGGTGATGAGTACTATGATAAATATGATGGTTTAGGTGAACAATGTCCAAGACCATTTTCTAAATTCCTAGAGGAATGCAGTGTTTTCCCATAGTACACTATGTCGAGTTCGCCCACTATGAATGGTGTTGTTGAAAGATAAAATAGGACACTTAAGGACATGATAAGAAGTATGATTAGTCATTCTACCTTACCAGAACCACTATGGGGACATGATAAGAAGTATGATAAGTACTTAAAATTGTAGCTTATATCCTTAACATAGTTCAAACTAAGGCAACTACCAAAACTCCTTACAAACTTGGGATAGGCAAAAAGTCTAATTTAAAGCACTTGCATGTTTAGGAATGTCTAGCTGAAGCAAGGCCATTAAATGAAAAGAAACTAGACTTAAGGACTAGTAGTTATTATTTTATTGGACACTCCGGAAGATCCAAGGAGTATAAATTTTATGATCTTACAATTAAAGTCAATTTTTGAATTAGAAAATGCCTAATTCTCTAAGGATATATATAGAGTTTGCAAGGAAAGGTATAATTAGAGACCTTGTCTTTGAAGAGGAATATGTTGATATTCCTATAGGTGTTATTGACATTGTTTAGAACCCTCTTCTTGACTTTGTTAGTTGGATAAATAAAGTTGGGTTTGTGTTTCATAGCGAGAAATTATTCAATCACTAGTACAAAAATAAGTTTACATTGGTTCTTAAAGAACTAATGTAAATAAAAATGTGATGACATTTTTGTAATAGCATGCATTTATTTACATTGGTTCTTTTATAACTAATGTAAGTTTCTTCTACAATAAAATCTTATCCTTTGAAATGATACCCATTTAAAACCCATTGATTGAAACTTTCATTAGCGCAGACATCCATCCATACCATCATTGACACCCTCATCCCATTGTTACACATTCATCTTTCTTTCTCTCGGTCATTTTTGTTCTTATAAGGTAATGTTTTAGCTTTTTTATTCTTTTTTTTATTTTTTGTGTCATTTTTGTTTGTGTTATTTTTGTTTGTTTCATTTTAGTTTATTTTGGAAGTGTAATTATACAGGATCTACAAATGCAATACTAGATTTGAAAGCTTCCCACAAACTCAAAATCGTCTGAGCGAAAATAGAAACATAGATCTACAAAATTTGTGGAATCTAAAACTAATTCACAAAACTTTCCTTAAACTCAAAATCATTGGAACGAAAATGGAACTGTAGATTTGCATAATTTTTTAAAAATTGAACTTATTTAATATGTTATTTTATAACTTATGTAAAAAATCAAACATTTTATATTGCATGATTCTACATCGATTACGGAACTAAGGTAAAAAATCAATTTTAATCAATGTAAAAAGTTTTTTTCTATACTCGTTGGTACTCCATATGTACAACAATTCAATCAGTGAAGACATATCAAATGTAATGCTGAATTCTTAAGTGATAAAGTTTGGTTATTACAATTTCATAGGAAGGCTCCCACATTGTTCGCCAAAGGTCCAATATGTGGAATTATCTCATAACTCTTTCACAGGATCGATTATGCGTCGTTGGGAGAACTTGAAAGATTTGCTTATATTAATTTGTGGGAGGTAATAAGTAATTTGGTGAAATTCTTGTGAAACTCTCAAACTGTAAGCAATTGATGGTTATGAACCTAGGAAAAATGAATTTTCTTAAACTATATTGATCAACTTGTCATAAAACTTACAAGTGATGATATTAAGATCTAATTAATTTGAGGGTAGTATTCAATCAAATAGTCATGCATGATTTTTCATACAAATATGTTGATGATGAAAATTATCAATTTTTTTACAAAAGGTCAAGATTATAAATATAATCTTATGAAATTGCAAATGAAAAGGTGAACTATTGATCTTTCAGCTAACAACTTGTTCGGAGAGATTCCTTCCAAATTATTTAGGCTGATTCAAGTTCAAACATTGAATTTATCTTACAATCATTTACATGAGCAATACCTAAGACAATTGGAACCATGAAAAATTTGGAATCTCTTGGTTTCTCCAATAATAACTGTAATATCTAGAAAAATAAGGTTGACATCTACTAAACGAAGTAACTACATGTAACTTCCACTCAAGTGATTGATAACCACTTACTTCACCTATCTTACTAATTCAGAAGTTCTAATCCAGGAGGTAAACAGGAGGTTGATCTCTAAATTTTATTCTTTAATACTTATTAATTACTCTTTAACTTAAGCGTTAAGAGTGTATTTTGCAGGTAATCTTCTACTAGCTAAAAATGGAAACCAAGGAAGAAGAGACCAAGACTAAGTAGACGGAAGATGAGTATACTAAAGACAAGGACCACCATATTCAAATAAAAGTACTATATATTTTTTGACAAGTACTTTTGACATCCACCATGCAACTGAGGTAAACTTTAGCCAGTCATTCAATCTTGGGAACAATTATCCCTCTTATTATTCATTCATTATTTCCTCTTAACCTAATTTGTATGTTTCGAATCTTAGTTATGACATATGAAATTATAAATTTCTGCAGCATATAGATTTTTGTAGAATGGGTTAGCTTGGGCTAACCTAAATTTGCTTGATAAAATTAAGAGTTTAAATTTTAAATTTTAAACTCAAATTAAATATAAAATTTTTTAGTTCGATTTGATGAAGTATGTGCCATAACCAAGCTTAAGCTAGACTAGTCTAGTTGGGTTCAACTGTTTGTTTCTTTTTTTATTTTATTAAATTAAAAAAGATAAGTTGAAGAGATTAAAGAGAGTCAATTTATAAGTACTATCTTTCTTTGCTTTTATGTGGTAAATTGCTACAAATAGTAGACCATAGTACATAAACTACAAATAAGATCTTTTTCATGTGTACACACTCTTAAAAACCAAAGTTGTAGAAGCAATTTAAGAAAATATGAATATTTCTATTTATATAAAGGATGTTAATGATGTTAAGCAATTTATCTTATAATATATTTCATATTCAAAATAATCAACTAGTTATCTTTTTAATTTTTTAAAATACATTAGTGGAATCACATAATTATTTTATTTTATTTATTATATTAAAATAAATATATCAATAAAAATAATTATTATAGTAATTACTAGTCATGATTTTGAAATAAAGATAAAAAATAAATCAACCTGACCTAAAAAAAACTTGTAGCTCCCATAGAGTTTGGACTTTATTTTAAAGGTGGTCATTTAATTATAACTTTTTGACTTAATTTACTATAACTCACAAACTTTTTTAACACGGCTCTCAATAGGTCTAGTAGTCCATTTGGCTAGTTCTAGTTAGAAAATCTACATGGTGTTTGCCATAAAAATGACTTGTAAAAGTATTGATTTAGAAAACTCGCTGTGATAAAAAAATATTTTCACCCATGTTTATAGGTTTTTTGACTGCAATTCACGCATCTAATATTTTCAAGACTTCATCGTCTTTTTTTTTTTTTTTCTTTTGTAAAAGTCATTGGCACGGTAGATCATGTATGAAAGATGGAAATTAGGTATTGCGCTATTATTATCAACCAGAGGCTTTATCATTGTTTCTTTATGCAACCAGACTTTACCATTTCTGGCCATTATATATTTATTTTTTTAATTTAAGTAAAATTTTAAATTATATATATATAATTTAGATGAATAAATAGAAAAAAATTAATTACATTTTTTTAAAATTAATTTGAAAGTATAAGCAATTAACATTTGATAAAGAAACTCATAAAAAGAAATTTTCAAAAATAAATAAAACTTAGATTTAAAGTAAAGAAATAAATTTCGACATAAAATTTTAAAAAAATAATTTGGAAATTTATAAAAAAAATAAAACTACATATCATAAAAGATATAAAATAAATACTTAAATTTACAAAATAAAAGTTAATTTATTGGACATGTCATGTATTCTTTGTGCCAATTTGCTTATAAGTAAGAAATAGCCCATTAAAGTTTATTAGAGAGTAGTCTTTGACAGAAACTCACAAAGTTACTTGTAAAAGTAATGATTTACAAAACTTGGTCAATAAGAAATCTTTAAAATATTTGATTAAATTACTTTTTTTTAATCTCTTTTTATTTATATTATTTAATTTATCTCTTTATTTTTAAAATGTTCAATTTATTTATTTAAAATTTAAAATTATTCAATGTTGTCCTTCGTTCAAACTAATACTAACAATGCTAATAAAATCAGATGGATAATAATATTGAATATTTTTAAAAAATTAAAAGATCAAATTTAACATATTAGAAAAAATCATATTTAATATTTTAAAAATAGAAGGACTAAATTAAATAATTTATTTTAAAAAAATTATATCTATATGTAATATTTAAATAAATTTTATTTATCTTAAAATAATTCTAGAATAAATTAAAATAATAATAAAATAAAAAATAAAATTTGAAAATATTTCTTAATTTTTTTTGTCGATTTTGGATTAATTTTACTAATTCTCATCAATTATGAGATGAGCCAGATTCTTTTTAATGTAATGAATGGGTCACAATATCGATTCTTCGACAGAGCAATTGAATTGATCTAGTCAAAATTTTAAAATATGATTAAAATTAAAAAAAATCATAAAAATAAACTTAATTATCATCATGGCAAATAAAAAATTAAATATTTAGAATAAAAATATAAAAAAGTAAAAATAAAATTATCAAAAAAAGAAGAAGAAGAATTTATCTGATAAAAGAAAATATTATATACATAAAAAATTAAATTTATTTTGTTAATTATTATTTAATTCGATTTCTTTATTATTACAATATTCAATTTAGTCCTTTAATTTTTAAAATGTTCAATTTGATCTTCTATTTTTTTTTAAATTCAAAAATATTATATTTTGTCCAAAATTAATACTAACGGCATTAATAAAATTAGAGAAAAAAATACTGAATAATTAGATGATCAAATTAAAAAATTTAAAAATAAAATGATCAAAAGCAAAAAGTAATTTAATAAAAAATATTTTCACGCTATGTTTAATTAGTTGTTTTGACTACCCTTGACATATAAAGTTTCCAAGTCTTCGTCATCGTCTTTTTATTTTTTAAAAGTGATCGACACGCTATATTTAATTAATTGTTTTGACTACACTTCACATATAAAGTTTCCAAGTCTTCGTCGTCGTCTTTTTATTTTTTAAAAGTGATCGACACGCTATATTTAATTAGTTGTTTTGACTACTCTTCCAATATAAAATTTCCAAGTCTTCGTCGTTGTCGTCTTTTTAATTTTTGAACGTGATCGGCACGGTACGTATGTAACTGGAAATTAAGTCTTGGTCAATATCCACCATAGGCTTTATTATAGTCAGGCTTGGCCTAATTTTAATTTATATAATAATCTCGTATTATAAATTTAAATTCTCATTCCTAAAAGTAATGACATTTTATATTTATTTTCTTTTTATTTATAAAATTATTATTTAACAATTATTTTTATATTTTAAAAATAATTTAAATATCTTTTTAGTTTCTATATATATATATATATATATTAATTTTATACTCTATTACTATTTTGTCATCATTTTAGTCTTTTAATATTCTAAACATAATAGTTTTGGTTCTTACCATTAATTGGGATTTCATTAACTGACGATTTAACGAATGATAAGAACATTAGCATACCATGCCATTTCTAATCCTTTGTGGAAAGCACTTGAGTTTTTGGAAGCTGGGTTAGAGAATTAATTATGTGTTTTGATAAAAAAAGAAGAAGAAGAGTGGTTAACAGTTTTCTTAAGTTAATATCACGAGGTGTATTAAGTTTCGTGAAGTAAAAAAATAAATTAATTAAAATGAGGAAAAAAGAGTAAAGGGGAAGAAGAGACTAAGGAGAGGGGAAGAGAGTGAGGGAGATGAAAATAAGGAAGAGGAAGAGCTTGGGTAGAGACAAATAATAAAGGAAGAAGATATTTTTTAAATGAATGAAAAAGAAGAGAGATAAGTGATCAAACTTATTCTAACAATAAAATATAATTATTTTTTAAAAATTATTAATTGCTTTCGATCATACCAGCATGAAAGAGGATAGATGTATCAATAATAACTTTTTTGTGGTTATGCTTCTAGCATGAATCAATAGCTATTTTGGAAAAATTTGTCGCTAAATGCGTTAATAATCGATTTTGAGTAGTTGCAAAATCTCCTGTTGTTAAGTCCTTCGGTGATTGATTTTTTTTTTGGACTCTCATTTATGACTGAAAATTTTAATTACTTAAGACATGAGTGGATTGTTGCTATCTTCGATTGCATATTAACGTAGGACCAAATTTAGTAATTAAATTTTTTATCGCTATTTTGATTGCTAAAAAAATAATATAAAAAATAAAAATTAAATTAGTATATTTGATCGCTAATATAAATTATTTTAAAGAAAACTTAATTAATTTAGTTGCTAAATCTGTAACTATATAAAAAAATTAAAAACCTTGCTCTATTGCTAAAATTGATCACTGTAAAAAAAAACATGTTAAATTGAACTGATTTATGCTTTTAATAAAATTTATTATTTGATGTGTAGAGACTGAGATTTCCGGTCGTTAATTTTGTAATTTTTTTTACCACTTTGTAATAAGTAATATATAATTTTAACTTGTTAAATAATTATAAATAATCAAAAGCTTAATCATACTATAAAACTATAACCAATTAAACTTCCAATAAAATATATAACATTATAATTGGGAATTATTATTATTATTATTATTATTATTATTATTATTATTATTATTATTATTATTATTATTATTATTATTAACTAAAAAGAAATTAAAGGACCTTAAAACAATCTAAAAAAACTAATGTTATGGACGGGAAAAATTGTTGATGAATTAATTAAAAATTGAGAAGTTAGTTGAAAAATAAACATTAATTTTTAATTGAAAACAACTTGGTGTGAATTGAAGTATTTGATAAAATTAAATATATTAAACTAGCTTATAAATGTAAAAAAAAAATACAAAATAACATGTTTATATGATTTCTTTTATATAATATTTTTTATTTTGATAACAAAAAATATTTTAAAGTAATTATAATTTTATGTTTCTTAGTTAATTTTGAAATTTAAAGTTTTTTGTTTAAAGAATAAATATTTTATTAAAACTTAAAAATAACATTTAATAATTAAAGGAGGAATTTTATTAAAAGAAATTGTTTGATATTAGAAGAAGGTGCTAAAATAAGAATTTTATTAAGGAATTAAAGGTAAAAAAAAAACATTTTTAAAACATAAGATTTACATAGATTTCACAATTTTGAAGTTTTCAAAGTCATCTCTTCTTGTTGGGGCTCAAAAGCCGACAATCTATATAATTACATTTTGATCCCGCAAAGTGGCAGAGAGACACCACTAATCTAATCTCATTAGAAACAATCTCTTCTTCTCTTAATCCACCAGTCATGGTGACCTTTATTTTCCAAACTTCAATGCTTTGGCTTCTACTTTTTTATGCAATCATGTTCCATGGAAGTATGTCTAACAATCTTAGGGAAGTTCGTTGCAACGAGAAGGACCGACGAACATTGTTAATCTTCAAACAAGGTGTCCTTGATCCATCAAACGAGCTCGCCACATGGTCCAGTGAAAAAGACTGTTGTGCATGGAAAGGAGTTCAGTGTGACAACATCACAAGCAGAGTTACAACACTTGATCTATCTGAACAATATCTGCGAGGTGAAATCAACTTATCTTTGCTAGAACTTGAATTTCTAAATCATTTGAATTTGAGCTATAACGGGTTCCAAGTTATTAACATTCCACCTATTCACAACGATGTCAAATCTGATTCGAACCTCCATTACCTTGACTTATCCGACAATTATGGTCTTTCCATGGATAATATACATTGGCTTTCTCAACTTTCTTCCTTGAAATATCTCAACCTTGGTTATATAAATCTTCCGAAGGACACTAATTGGCTTCAATTGTTGTCTATGCTTCCTTCTTTGTCAGAGTTACGCTTGGGTTATTGTTTGCTAAACAATACTAGTCCATCTCTAGAGCATGTAAATTTTACTTCACTCGTAACTCTTGATCTTTCTGGCAACTACTTCAGCTCAAAGTCATTATACTGGTTGTTTAATCTTAGTAGTGGCATCAACTATCTTGACCTTAGTGAAATTCAATTATCTGGGAATTTTAATCTTCAGTGGCTTTCTCGACTTTCTTCCTTGAAATATCTCGACCTTAGTTGGATTGATCTCCACAAAGAAACCAACTGGCTTTTGGTTATGCCTCCTTCATTATCAAACTTATACATGAGCGGTTGCCAACTAACCGACATAAGTCCATCTCTTAAGTATGTGAATCTTACTTCACTTGCAACTCTTGATCTTTCTTTCAACAAATTCAACTCTGAATTACCACATTGGCTGTTTAACCTAAGCAATGACATCTCTGAACTTGATCTTTCAAGTAGTAGTTTACATGGTGAAATACCTTCAAGTTTGTACAACCACCAAAATTTGGAAGTCCTTGATCTATCCGACAACACGTTTTCTGGTTCCATTCCTTTGACTTTGGGAAATCTCACATCCTTGGTTTTCCTAAGAATCGGCTCTAATTCCTTTTCCGGTGCAATATCTGAACCACATTTTTCCAGACTCCGCAATTTAGAATATTTGGACTTGAGCAATTCGGGTTTTGCATTTCATTTCCATCCTGAATGGGTTCCTGTGTTTCAAATTAAATATCTTTATTTGGCAAATACAAAGCAAGGTCCTAAATTTCCTTCATGGATATATACACAAAAGTCACTCGATGAACTGTATATATCGAGCTCAGAAATTTCATTGGTAGATAAAGATAGGTTTATGAGCTTCATAGCTGGAAATTATTCGGTGCTCGATATGTACAACAATTCAATCAGTGAAGACATATCGAACGTAACGCTGAATTCTTACGAGATAAAGTTTGGCCGAAACAATTTCGCAGGAAGACTCCCACATTGTTCGTCAAAGATCCGATATGTGGATTTTTCTCATAATTCTTTCACAGGATCGATTCCTCGTGGCTGGGAGAACTTGAATAATTTGCTATATATTAACTTGTGGGGCAATAAGTTATTTGGTGAAATTCCTGCGGAATTCTCGAACTTTATGCAGTTGATGGTTATGAACCTAGGACAAAATGAATTTTCTGGAAACATACCGATCAACAAGTCACAAAACTTAGAAGTGGTGATATTAAGATCTAATCAATTTGAGGGTAGTATTCCACGGCAATTATTCAATCTCTCTCTTTTGGTTCACATGGATCTTGCCCACAATAAACTTTCGGGACCAATACCTCAGGTTGCCTATAACACTACCGAAATGGTTACGGATAATTATTCCTCACACAGTGTTGTTAATGATGACACAATCAATTTGTTTACAAAAGGTCAAAATTATGAATATAATCTCAACTTGAAAAGCCGAACTATTGACCTTTCAGCTAACAACTTGTCCGGAGAGATCCCTTTAGAATTATTTGGGTTGACTAAAGTTCGAACATTGAATTTATCTTACAATCATTTGACTGGAACAATACCAAAGACAATTGGAGGCATGAAAAATCTGGAGTCCCTTGATCTCTCCAATAATAAGCTTTTTGGAGAAATTCCACAAAACATGGCTACTATGTCTTTTCTAGAATATTTAAACCTATCATGCAACAATTTTAGCGGACAAATCCCAACAGGGACTCAGCTTCAAAGTTTCGATGCATCAAGCTATGTTGGGAATCCAGAACTTTGTGGAGCTCCTCTTTCAAACTGTAGCACAGAAGAGAAAAATCCGGTCAATGCAATGCAACATACAGGAAATGAAGATGGTGGCTCTGAAAAAGAATCACTTTATCTTGGGATGGGAGTTGGATTTGCAGTTGGCTTGCTGGGTATTTGTGGTTCATTTCTCCTTCTTAGAGAATGGAGACACAGATACTATCGGTTCCTCAATCGAGTGTTCGACCAACTTTATGTTACTTATATGGTCAAATTCAACAACTTTCTTAACAGAGAAGCAAATGCTAGTTGAGGTTAGTGAAACCAAAACTCTATAATTTTGATTATTTATCTTGCTATTTTTTTTATACTAATTTCGGTTTTGTATGCAGATTACATATTTAATTATTTTTTTAAATACATTCTTAGTTTGCAATGTTATTTATTGGGTCAAACGTAAAAAACAAAAAATTGGAGGTAAATTCATTGGCTAATATTAAAAATTATTACTAAAATATAAAGTGTCTATATATATATATATAAAGTAGAAATAGAAAAAATCTTTCGGTATGATTTCCACTTAAGCAATAGGAAGATGAATGAGCTTTATACCTAAGAATTAGTTAGTAAATCTACGAAGTTAAACCGAAGACCTTCATGATGTAGTCTTCAAAGGTGAAAAGGCTATGGATTGTGGTGCAACTTAAGCAGTAACCTCCGTATTCAATTGTTAAAAAGTTAATTTTATGACATATAACGACAAAAAGCATACCAATATTTTACCTCCAAAATCATTTAACTGGCAACAAACATAAATCGACTATCATAATCATAATTTATTTAGCACCATAATTTTACTTTGTCATAAGGGTATCTGAGCTGTAGATAACTAAATTGACAGAAAGAAGAAGAATAGCTCTGTGGAGCCTTGCAAAAAATAGTAAACGTAGAAGTGGTTTTTGATAATTTTTCTGCAGAATATATAAGATGAATGTATGTAGAGAGAAAATTCAATTACAACAACTAAGTAACTAACTAAATAGTTCTTCTAACGAACTGTTGAGGTGGAGGATAACTATCAAAACAGTTATCTTTCCTTTACATGTCAATGGTATACACTAATTTGTATAAAGAATTAACATTTGATATATTTAATTCACATACAAGTAAGAGTTGTTTTTTTTATTTTTGGATTTTCTATATTGCTTGCCATTAAAAATTTTTAAAAGACAATGAAACTAAGCAAAATCAAATGCGATTTGTAGTTTCTCATGGATGAGGATTGACACTTGATATTATAAATGCCTTATGAAATCATTTTCAATATGTCTAATGGTTGTAATTATCCACGCATGTGTTTATTTTGAACCTATTATATATTTTATTTTTCTGAAAACTGTAGTTGAGTATTTTATCTTGTACTACATCAGGCTCAAAGTATTGGTGACATTTGAGATACGAGATAAAGCAGAGGACCATTTGCACATTAGCCGCGAGAGAAGGTTTTTTGAAGGATGCTATGAAAGGTGCCTTAATTAGTCCAACCATTGTGTCCACAAGTGGTTTTCTGTTCAATTTCTGAATTTTCTTTTTCTTTAATTTACTGTCTTTTACCTTTATATTGTACGCAATGTAAGCATGTTACGATTACTTTTGTACCTACCGCAAGTATTAATAATATTTTAATCTTAAACTATATGTAATATTTATTTAACGGAAAATTACTTTCATATGGGACTCTAGAATTATTGTACGTCTATTCTTTTATTGATTATTAATTAAATTTTTATTAGTCATTAGTTATTTTTCATATACAATAAATATATATACATATATAGTAAATGAAAAACAACTAATGACTAATCAAAATTTAATGAGCAATCAAAAAATAGACGTACAATAATTCTATAATATTATATATATATATATATATATATATATATATATATATATATATATATATATATATATATATATATATATATATATATATATATATATATATATATATATATATATATATATACTTATTTATTGATCACTCTTTTTACTTGTTTTAAATATAAGTATAAGAAATAAAATAATGATATTTTTAACATCAAGAATTTACAAACACTAATGTAACACAAAAATTATTTTTTTTGTAATATGGAAATATTTTAAGTTGTTAACATATTATAATAATAATAATAATAATAATTTAATAATAATATATTATTATTAAATTATTATTATTATTATTATTGTTGTTAAATTTTTTGTTGTTGTCGTCCTTGTAGTTGTCTTCCATGTCATCGTTGTTGTCGTTGTCGTCATTGTTACCATTGTCGTCATCGTCATTATTGATATCGTTGTCGTCATCGTTGTTGTTGTCGTCATTGTTGTTATTGTCGCTGTCGTCGTTGACGATGTCCTCGTTGTCATTGTTCTTGTTATCATCCTTGTTGTCGTTGTCGTCGTTATTGTTGTCATTGTCGTTGTTATTATGATTGTCATCGTAGTTGTTGTTCTCATTGTTGTTGTTATCGTCGTCGTCGTTGTTGTCGTTGTTGTCGTTGTTGTCATTATTGTTGTCATTGTTGTTGTCATTGTTTGTTATTGTTGTCGTTGATGTTGTCATTGTCGTTATTGTTGTTGTCATTGTCGTTGTTGTTGTCATTATCATCGTTGTTGTCATTCTTGTCATCATTGTTATCATTGTTGTTGTCGTCATTATTGTCATTATTGTCGTTGTGGTTGTTATCGTTGTTGTTGTCGTTGTTGTCGTTATCATTGTTGTTGTTGGTGTCATTGTTGTTGTTGTTATTATTGTTGTCATCATTGTCATCGTCGTTGTTATCATAGTTGTTGTAGTTGTTGTTGTCGTTGCCATCATTGTTGTTGTCATTGTTGTCGTCGTCGTAGTCGTTGTTGTTGTCATTGTTGTTGTGGTTGTTGTCATTGTTGTTGTTGTTGTTATTGTTGTTGTCTTTGTTGTTATCGTTATCGTTGTTGTTGTTGTCGTCATTATAGTCGTTGTTGTTGTCGTTGTTATTGTTGTTGTCATTTTTGTTGTCGTTGTTATTGTTGTTGTCATTTTTGTTGTCGTTGTTATTGTTGTTGTCATCGTTGTTGCGTTGTTGTTATTGTTGTTGTTGGTGGTGGTGGTGATGTTATTGTCATTGTTGTTGTCGTTGTTATCATTGTTGTTGTCGTTGTTATCATTGTTGTTGTCGTTGTTATCATTGTTGTCAATGTTGTATTTGTTGTAGTTGTTGTTGTAATTATTGTTGTTGTTGTTGTCGTTGTTGTTATTGTTATTGTTGTCGTTGTTGTTATTGTTGTCGTTGTTGTTATCGTTGTTGTCGTTGTTGTTGTCGATGTTGTTATTGTTTTTGTTGTTGTTGTTGTTGTTATCGTTGTTGTTATTGTAATTGTTGTTGTTGTTGTTATTGTTGGTGTCGTTGTTTTGTTGTTATTATTGTTGTTGTCATTGTCGTTGTCGTTGTTGTTGTTATTGTTGTTGTCTTTGTTGTTATCATTATCGTTGTTGTTGTCATCGTCGTTATAGTTGTTGTTGTTACCGTTTTTGCTCTCATTGTTATCGTTGTTGCATTGTTGTCGTTGCTATTGTTGTTGGTGTTGTTGTCGTCGTTGTTATTGTTGTTGTCAATGTTGTAGTTGTTATTGTTGTTGTCATTGTTATTATTATTATTGTCGTTGTTGTCATTGTTGTCATTGTTATCATCGTTGTTGTTATCGTTGTCGTTGTTGTTGTTGTCATTGTCGTTGTCATTGTCGTCGTTGTTGTCATTATTGCCATTGTTGTTGTTGTCTTTGTTATTGTCGTTGTCGATGTTGTTGTTGTTGTCGTTGTTGTCGTTGTTGTCGTTGTTGTCGTTGTTGTTATTGTCGTCATTGTTGTTGTTGTTGTCGTTGTTATTATTGTTGTTGTCATTGTTATCATTGTTGTCATCATTGTTGTTGTTTTTTTGTTGTTGTTGGTTTTGTTGTTGTTGTTGTTGTCGTTGTTGTTATTGTTATCGTTTTTGTCATTGTTGTTATTATTGTTGTTGTTGTTGCTATTGTCGTTGTCGTTGTTATTGTTTTTGTCGTTGTTGTTGTCGATGTTATTATCATTTTTGTCGTTGTTGTTATCGTTGTTATTGTTACTGTTGTTGTTGTTGTTGTTATCGTCAATCGCTGTTATTGTTGTAATTGTTATTGTTGTTGTTGTTATCGTTGTCATTGTTGTTGTTATTGTTGTTGTTGCTTTTGTTGTTATTGTTGTTGTCATTGTTTCTGTTGTTTTTATTGTTGTTGTCATCATCGTTGTTGTTATTGTTGTTGTTGTCGTCATCATCATCGTTGTTGTCGTCGTCGTTGTTGTTATTGTTATTGTCATTGTTGTCGTTGTCGTTATTGTCATTGTACGTTGTTGTTGTTATTATTGTCGCCGTAGTTGTTATTATGATTATTATTATTGTTATTGTTATTATTATTATTGTTATTGTTATTATTATTATTTTCCATTGTTATTATTATTTTTATTATTATTATCATTTTATTTTATTTTTTATTATAATAATAATTATTATTCTTATTATTATTTGTATTACTATTTTTATTATTTATTATTATTATTGTTATTATTTTTTATTATTGTTATTGTTTTGATTATTATTATTATAATATTATTATTATTATTATTATGTATTATTGTTTAGTATTATTTTATTATTATTACTATTACGATTATTAATAATAATATATTATTATTTTAATTAAAATAATAAGTTTAACAATGAAGTACTAATATTTTAACGGAAAACAACTTTTACTATTTACGTAAAATACATCTTCTTTGGAGAATAGAGTATTATTTTTATTTATATTTTTGGAATGCTTATTAAACTTTTATTAGATATTACAAATTACATATAATGAAATTAAATATATTATAATAATGAGAACTATTTTTTTTTATGGGAGTTGCTGTTGTACCGGTATAATAAAAATAGTTTTAGAACATTTATTTTTTAAATCAATAAAAATACATGTAGTTGAGTCATAATTAATTTTATGATTTAGTAAAAAAGATTTCTTTATCTCAATTTACCTCTTAACTATTTATTTTAAAAAAGAAATTATAATTATAATTATAATTATTTAATTATTATTTTGAAAACATTTAAACCCTTTTCGTCACAGTTATTAATCAAATATTTTAATTAAAATAATTATAATATTCCTCATTTAAAAAGTTTAAATAGAGAATAAATTAAAATATATATTAATTTTATTAGTAAATAACAAAATAATGATATGACAGAAACTTAAATGTTATAGGTCCTAAAATCAGCTGTTCCAAGAACCTTCGAATTTACGTGAGTATCATAGAATTTCTCTTCTTTTATACTTAAAACCAATTCATTTTTTATAATTGAAGTAAAAGTAATGTAATACAATCTTAATACCATTTCCGCGTTTCCTGAAACATCCTTGTGTTTTGAGCAAAAAAATGAAAAGGGAGAACTATTTTGTGTAATCCATCTTTGTAGACCAGATGAAAAAAATGTTGCTGCATTAATAATATATTCATTTCAATAATTTCCTTATTAGTTGTGTCTTGCAAGCAAAATAATAATTTGATATTATTAAATTCTACCTAAATAAATTACATTTTACTTTCTAAAATATTATTGAACAATAATATAGAAGTTTATAATCATTTTATAATCAAGCCTTAATTTTATTTAATTAGTATTTTATATAATAAATTATATATAAATAATCTTTAAAGTTAATTTTTATTAATTAAAATAATGTGACATTTGTAAATTAAAATTTTGAATTTATATCTTTTAATAACTTATGTAATTTTGTTATCATTAAAATAAATTTATGTTAATTAAATTAATATTACTTAATATTTTTGTTTTTATAAATATATTCTTCCATTTAATGACGTAATTGATTTTAAATACATTTTAAATTTTTTACTAAATAACTTTTAACTTAAAACGAAAATTTAAAACTAAAAGAAATAAAAATTAGAAAATAACTTGTACTTTTTTAAAACTCTTATTTTAAGCTTTCACTTTAAAAGTTTGAAGAAAATAGATTATGCACTTATTGTATAAAATAATTTTACTCAGTCATTCAATCATAAATCAAAATGTATAATATATTTATTGATGTTTAGAATAATTACTTTAAAGTTATACCAACCATGATTTATGATTGAATGATAGTATAAAATTATTTTACAGGATCATATTTTACAATTTTTAGTGTGAGATTATTAAACTCAAATTTTTAAGTGAAAATGAGGATAAACACAATAATAATCTTAAAATACAAAATAATAAATTTGAAAAATGTATTTACTTGAAATCTTCAAATTATCATACATGTCGTGCAAGATGACGAAAATAAATTAAAAATAGAGGAGTTGTAATTAATATATATTAAAGAAAATATTGAAAAAATATTTTTATTTCCTGGTAAACCAAAAGAAGTATTCCCACTCTCCTCCCACCTTTGAGAATAAAGTAATGCATCTAGTTACAACTTTATGCTCAAGTTAGCGATTCAACATAGATCTTACTTAAAGAATCCAAGTGTATATTTTAGTGAAGAGTTTTAAAGGGAATAGTAATTTTTATCTCAAAATCTCATGATAAAAAAGATGCCAATCTTTTCTTTGTTTAAAAGATTTATTATTATTATAATCTTAGTTTAAGTATTAAAATTGATTATTATAAAATATTTTATTTAAAATTATACTATTATTAAAAACTTTTATTATAAGAGAAATTATCATAATTATTTTGATTAATTATGATTAATTAAAGAAAAAAAATACATAAAATTATCACAACTTATGTCCTCAGATATTTTAAGAAGCAAGAAGATATCACATCTAATCATTTCTTCTTTAAACAAAAATTATTATATCGCTTAGAATTTCTTTAATATTTTTTTATAGTTATGTAATATTTTATTTATTTATTTTAAGAATTTTAGAACTATCAAATTGTTAAATCCTATTATAAGATTTTTTTAAAAAAAATCAAGAAGATATGACATGTAATTGACTTTTTTTTTTTAAGTTTTTATTATGTTATTTCAGTTAATCAATAAAAGAAATTGATGGTTGCGAAATATTTTGTTTTAAAACTGTATTGTCATTGTTATTATTTTTAGTATTATTAAATCTCTAAAATCATTCTATTAATAAGGAGAATTATTGGTGGTAGTTAAAAGGTTAAAAGGAGCTTTAATTCCTAATAATTCTAGGCGCATTTGAACTTAATACACAAATTACATAAAATAAATAAATTTAATTAAAAAGAAAACAATGAAATGGCCTAATGATTATAAACGCATTATAAGACAAGCATAATTTTGTTAAAATATAAATAATAAAAAAATGACAGAATAAAACCACAAAGCTGTGAGAAAGCAAAAATTAAAACATGAAATAACATAGTAACAAAAATACATAAAGAGAATTGAGTGACACTAATTAATGGGCAAAGGTTCTTTGTTTTGATTGCAGCTGGATGTTCAGCAGACTCAAAGGTGTTGGGTTGATGAGGATGACAAAGCTTGGAATGCTGTCAAAGTTGTGTCTGATAGGTTTTATACGAAGGAAATTGGTGCTGCTGATCCCTCATGTGTCGGTGATGAGTGCAAGTCTTGAAGTGTTAGACGAGATATAGATGAGGATGATAACCTTGTGCCTGTGCGTGAATGATGTGTTGTATTTTGAGTCTAATGAGTTTATGGGTTCATCATGGTGTGTGAATAAGATGTGTGGAGGAGATTTCTTTTTAGAAAGTGAGCCTTGTGTTTCTCTATCTATCTATCATATCATATTGTATGGAATAAGATAGACTAGAGATGAGAGGAAGAAGCAGCTTTGTCAAATAAAGATTATAAATATGGGCATGGACAACATGAATATACTAAATACACTTAAGGAATATAGAATTAAGATTAACCCGATTCTATAAAAAGTTGGATTTTAAGAATAAGTTCAATAAAAGGTAGAAGAATGTTTTTTTAATGGCTGATTTTAAAAATAAGTTCAATAAAAGGTACGTAGAAGAATTTTTTTTAATGGCTAAAGACTCAATTCATGAACGTGAAAAGACATGAAAATCACCTTTAAAAAAACTTCAAAATCATAAATATTGTAATTGAAAACCTCATGACAATGAAGAGGTTGAATAATCTTCAAGAGAAAATATCAACTTTTATAGTGTGAAATATAAAAAAAATATTAATAATTAAAGTAATTATTTTCTAGTTTTAAAATTTGTGAAAATTATTTTTAAAATAAAATTTATTCAAACTTATAGTTTGATTAAATTAATTTTCAGAATTTATCTTATTTTACATACAAGAAAATGTTATGATAAATTATTTATAAATATTGTTAGTTGTATAAATCACTTTTTCATATTATCCATATAAATATTTTGGTAGAATTGAAAATAATAAAATTTAAAAAATTACATATGAAAAATGCTAAACAATTTACATAAGAAATAAAAATAAAATTTACATAAATTTTATTATTCTAAAATAATTTATTTACTATCTTATTCAAATTAAAAAAATTAAAAAAAGTTAGTGATAACTATTTCATATTCACTTTTTATTTAGTAATGGTAATAACTCCATGGTTTGGAAAGAGTGATGATGATTTAGTAATTTCTAACTTTTTTCAAATTTTAAAAAATAAATTGTTAGTAATAATATTTTAAAACTACTTCATGTTTGGTTACTGGGAGGGCATTATAAATTAGAAAATTTGACTTATAACTAAGTTGAATGATGTTTAAGTATAGTAAATATCATATTAAATTAAGACAGGCGAAACCTTCCATGTCTTAAAGGATATGACGCCAAATATCCTTTCTTATGTGGATATCTTTATCCACAAAATAATATATACCTACGGAAAAAAAATTATATAAATGATTTATATAAACCTTATTGTGACGAAAAAAATTAAAATATTAATACTTTGTGGCAACTTAGAAACCTCGTTAATTACATGAAGAAACACATGTTACGTGTAAATTCCTCCCATCCAATTGAAAAGAAAAAACTTAACACGAATATCAAAGTTGTAACTGGAAATTATATTGAAGGTGGGATACCTTTTCTCCCCCTATAACATTTGATTTGCCTCAACAATACATGCAGCAAGGGCAATCAATACATCTAATACAATCCTGTTATATTTATATTTATATTTATATTTATATCTATACTTATATTTATATTATTTAATTGTTATAAATATAAGGTATATAATATATGTTTCATACAATATGTTAGATTTAGTGGTTTAAAAATAAATTTTAGTTTTGTTTCAATTGTGCTACTTTGCTAATATTTTTTCTTTCATTACTTTGCCATATCATGCTAATGTGAGTTTGGAGGATCAAGAAAATTAAAAGTGTAATTACGCCGATTCTAAAATAGGACATGTATTGTTTCATCATTAAATGGTTGGAACCATTCCAATCTCCCCCTCCCCAACATCTTTATTAGAAACACTCAAAGTAATTATATACATCAATGTTTTTAAAATTGTACATGACCAAGAAACACTAGGTTAAAATTTAATGGTTTAATTATGGCACAATCAAATTGGTATTAACAAAATAATAAAAATTAAATATTATATAAAATAATATTAAAGAAATATAATATCATAATTTTATAACATTAAATTTTTTTTAAAAAATTTATAGATTCTTATCATTCAAAGTACATGTAAAAGTCTAAATTAAATATATCATAATTCATACAAATAAGTTTTAATAATATTAAGTAATATATATTAATAATAACAAATTTACATCTAGAGTAAAAAGAAAATGACAAATATTTTGGGTTGATTTTTTATTTTAAAAAAATCAAAATAACATCATATTAACATTTTTCATTATTCATTGTGAACCATATTTTTTTTTACAAATTTTTGGCTAAATTTCACTGGTTTTTAACTAATTTTTGATCAATTTTTCTCACGATCAATTTTATAATTTATTTAAACTGATTTTTTAGTTTGATTGATCAGTTCACCCTAGTTTTCACAGCACTAATATATACAAATATGTTTGATTTCTCTACAACTAACATTTTATTACTTGGTCATAATCCATATTTTGATGGTAAATCTTTACACATATCCTTGTATAAATAATTTTAGCTTCATTCTAATGCCATTTACCCATCTAATAAGAGCATCTCCAATAAAAATATATTCGATTTGGATTCTTAACTCTTTGTTAGTGAGTCTTTTATTATCATATAAAAATTAAAAATACAAACTAAATTTTTTCTTCAATGGTAGAAACTAAACTTGAGTTTTTAACTTATTTTTAATGGGTTTTATTGTATTTTTTTACTCATACAATAATTTTTATTTGAACCATTTTTTTTAATTGTCAGTAACATTAATGGTAACTGCTTATACAAGAATTCTATAAAAATTCATTTGTTCTACCAGCTATAAGAACCAACTTAAGCAATTCTATTGGAATTGTTATAAGGTGTTTATTCAGTATCTCACGTATCATCTCTTTTCTTCTTTTGATTACCAACAAGGTCTGACATAATTGGTAAATAGTTGTATCTCTTAAGCATGTTATCAAATATTCTATTCCTTACCATGTGTATTGAGAAAAATTTGTTAGAAGAGACCAAATTCACTTCAATAGTTTTTACACTTTAAAAAAATATTAGTCTTTAACTATTGATAGAAAGATATTCTTAGTGTAAACTAAAAATAAAAATTCGCTTTGAGCCTATTTGTTTTAATGTTATATATATATAGATTATTATATATAATTTCTCACAATGAAATTGATCGAAGCCCTCCATTCCCATGATTTGTCCCCATTGATGCATTATTAAAAATTGTAACATTAAAAGCAAAAGAAAAAAAAATGAAAATGGACTACTTTTATATTTTTCAAACAAAATGCTCCTATCTACATTCTCCATTTCTTTGCAAACATTTTCAATCTTAAAAAACAAAAGAAATAATGTTAAAAATTGCAACATTAAAATGCAAAGGAACAAATAAGTAAATAAATGAAAATGCATTACTTTTATTTTTCAAATAAAATTCTTCATATAATAAAAAACAGTAGAACTAAATTTATTATATTTATAATATACCATGTATTTTTTATATTTTATTGTTTCAAAAATAAAATAAAAATGAGAATTAAAGGTGTGAAATAGTTTATAGGATCATTTAGTAAAAAAAAAAATTACACAGACTAAGGTTGCTTACTTTGTATAATGGAAAAGGAGATTATGTGTGATAGTAAGATCCATAGAAAAGTAAGGTTAAACATATAATTTAGTCTCAATACATATAGTAAATTCTTAATTTGGTCCCAATATATTTTTTAGTTGGTTAGTTTGATCACACACATAGAGGTTGTTTTTGGCTCTTGCATGCCCAATCATCTTCAAGGAAAGCATTTTCATAATAACACAAGAACCATGATAAAATATCAATTTATATTTTAGAGAATTAGGTAGCTTATAAGCATAAATTAAGTTGAAGTGAAATTTTGGCATGTAAGAACATCATGGAACACAAAGTTATTGGGAAACACGATTGTGTCTGAATAATTTGCAAACCATTTGGTAGTTTAATTTCAAGAAGTTTTATACGATGATAGGAATGAAAAAGAGAGAATGACAAATGTAATCAGTTGCACTTTGTCTATGATCCAATAAAAGGAAGAAGGACTACTTGTGACTTGTTGAGTCACATTGGGAGCAACTATTGAACCACTAATCTAATTGACTTGGCTATTCTCTTTATACAAATACGTGTTCTTGTTAAGTTAAGGTACAAGCTTCTGGTACATCTTTGGGGTGATGTTCACTTTTGAGTCAACTTAGCCAGGTACATTTTTTTAATTATCATATAAAGAAAGATTAGAAGAATCATCAGTAACATTATTGACATTCACAACCTTATCTTTTAATTTAAAGCCAAGGGGAAGTTGTGCTTAAAGTAACAAGTCTCCACTGTGTGCCTAGCCTTTTTGCAAAAGAAAAGTGCACACTTTCATTGCTACATTATTGTTAAAACTTCTACTTTGATTGTACATTCTTCCACGACTACAATTCCATTGTGAATTACCTCTACCTTGGTTGACATTACTGTTACTCATAAGAATCTTAGGAAGTTCACTTAAGAGACTACTTTCAACTTGTCTTTCTTGCTGCAACACCAGAGAGAAAACTTTGTTGATTGACGATAACGGCTCTGTCATTAGAATTTGAGTTTTGACAATATTGAATTGGTCACCTAATTCTTTCAAGAAACGGATCACATATTCTGTTTTTTTTTTGTTGTTTCTTAATATCATTAATCATGCAACATGTGCAGATTAATATTTGTCTTAGAGCCTTAAGATCTTCCCACATATTTTTCAAGTTTGTAAAATAGGTGTTCATACTTCTCTCATCTTGGTGGATGGAATGAACTTCTTAAAGCAAATCTTACACTCAAAAGTGATCTCCTTTGAGAACTAATTCTTCAAGTCATGCCATAGATCCAAAGCACTTTCAACATAAATAGTGCATTGTGCAATTTCTAGTATTAACAATGCTGCAACTCAAGAAACGACGATATGGTTACATCTTTCCCATGTCTAGTAAAGAGGACCATCAACAGCAAGTGTCACAATCTTGTCATTGATGAATTTGAGTTTGTTCTTGACGAGGAGAGCATGTTTCATGCTTTTTCTCCATGAATTGTAATTGTTCCCATTCATTGGTGGAGAAACCAGTACAACACTTGGGTTTGTTCCTGGATGAAGGTAATAGGGGATTGTAGGGACCAGAATTGGATCTTGCAAATATCATGAATTCTTTGTATTGTTAAGATTCATTTATCACTGTCATTATTGAAGTTTGAAGGAGATAAATTTTTTTTGCACTTAATATCATAACAAAATTAGAGATTGTAAAAAGAAACTTATTCTTTATTACATACAAAAAGGATTTATACAAGAGGGATGAAGTAAATGTTATAACTAACTATTAACCAACTAACAGATGAAACCAATCAAACTAACCAACTAATATCGGTCTCTCTCACTATTAACTTCCTTATGTACTTTAAATCTGATCTATATATGAATGGGTCAAATAAATAATATGTTACACATATAAATACCAAATTAAGAATATGTTATGTGTATATATAGACCAAATTAAAAATATATAAGAGTAAATTATGATCAAAGTAAGAACCAAACAAGTAACTATTACACAAATTAGAAACTGATTTAATAAGTTTTTACATAGAGTAAATTGAGAATATGTGACACATGTAAAGACTATATTATATGTACAACCAAAAAACAAATTTAAACAATTAAACTTTATGTTCAATATGTAAGCTTGCGTTAAAATTAACTTCTGTTTTAACTTCTTTCTTCTTTGAAGAAGAAATTGAGATAAACATAAAAGAAATATTCAAAATAGGAGTTCTTTTAAATTAAAGTAAGAAGTTTTATAAAAATTAATTAAAGTTTTCTACTTCTTTATTTTAATAATATACCATTTATCTCCTTCCTCTTTCACACAATCTTTCTCTTTCATCCACCCTCATCACTTTACAACAGTCCCACTAATTTTGTTACCTTTACTACCATTACCTCCACCTCTCCTCTCTTCGATGTCAATGTTGTTATCACTTCTCTCATTATTTTTCATCATACATTTGCAACAATTTATATATTTATGTATAAGTTTATCTGACATGCATCAAATAGTAAATAAGATAAAAATTTATTATGCTCTTAATTTTTTCTATCATTTTTCATTTTTAACTTATTCTCTTATTTTATCTGTTTTTATCCTGTCCAAATCACCCATCCTGCTATTTGGAGGAAACAACCGCTCATTTAATGTTTACGCCCAGATTTTCATCACTCATCTGGCATCACTGTTATGGGTGGCTTGCTATTCAAGTGGTGTTGCCAATGCCGTTTAAAGATCACTTTCTACGACATCCCCATGAGTTCTTTAGTAACAATACATACAGGGACTTGAAGGTTTGTTTAGTTCGCTATTGTTTGATGTATTTGACTGCATAGAGACGATGTTGTTTTCCATCATGAGGTTCCTAACTTTGAGTCTGTTCTTGAGCTGATTAAGTTTAGATCTTGGAATTTCCTATCAAATAAGAAAAAAATTTTAAAAATTTAAAACATTTTAAGTATAAAAATGAGTGGAAATAAGTATACTTCTGCATGCAAATTTTATCCTGAACAAGAGATGAAAATCAGTGTAAAAAAAGAACAGGTAACTTCTAAAATTTTAAAACTAAAATTAGAAGAAAAAAATCTTCTATTTCCAAAAGTGCGTTAAAATGATTTTGGAATTCATTTAAAAACCATTTTCACCTCATTTATTCAAACAGATTTTGTTTTGAAAATGTGAAAAACAAAAATTGAACTTATTCCCATTCCAAACACGTCCTAATTTTTTTTTTTCTCTAGGAATGATAGTATCTCCTTTTTTTTCTTGCAAAGACCAATTTAAATATTTGCACAATACAAAGTTCACCAAAGTAGTGTTTAAGTATGAAAAATGTATCCTGAACAGTAGTGGCAGGATACGGAGGTGGGTTTCACTTCTACTTCTACCCCTATCTATTATAGATGAATTTCACAGAATGACAGAAATTTCACTAAATCAAGAGTATTACGAATTATTTAATAAGATCTACGTGAAATACACCCAATAATAATGCTTTAAAAAAATACATATATCAAGAATACATACTAACAATTTTCAATTTTAAAGTTAATCCAATTCTTCAGGATAAAAGCTTTCAGAACACTCTCCTATGCAAAATGACTCGAAGTTCAGTACGAAATGGTGGAGCCATTCTCACCAATGTCAAATTTCAAATTACATCAATTAGTAACAAAAGTAGGATATAATATTTTTGCCAGAACATTATACAGTCACCGAATTGATCGACCAGGAAACAACAAAAGGAATTCAGCATTTCTTAAGTTTACCACTCCCTAAAGTTTCTAAACGATGTGCATCATATCTCCCCAAGATAAATCTGCTTGTCACTACTGCAAGATCCAATAATAGGCTCATTGGGATGGAAAACAGACTCATTAACAGATCCATTGTGACCAGGAAGCTTATACAAGATGCGGCGAGAAGTGGTATCCCAGATGTAAACCATTCGATCAGAACTACCAGCTGTTACCTTGCTTCCATCACTAGACCAACTACACTTCAACAAGTTCTTTTCAAAGTTGTGTTGGTGCCCTTCCAACACCTTCACACAGCGATTTTGTGGAGCATACGGGCGCATATCCCAAATGCAAAGCTTGCAATCCATGCCATTTGTAAGAAGATAAGATCCATCAGGACTCAATTGCATGCCTGTAATCATATCTTGGTGACCTTGAAGTGTCATGATGACTTCACCTTTACGCAAATCCCAAATCTTGACATCATTATCAATACCACCAGTGAAGATCTTATCTGATGCATCAGAGAAGCCAACAGCTGTAATCTGGTATTTATCTGGGAATGTTTGGATGGAACCCCTTTGACGCATATCCCATAACTTTGCAGTTCCATCATCAGAACCACTAACAACAAGAGGTGGTCCTCTTCGGGAAGGACAGCATGAATTAACATACGAGAGATGTTCTACCATCTTTTTTATTTGTTTTCCTGTTTCCACATCCCATGCCCTCACTGTTTTATCAGGGCTGGCAGAGACTATCTGTGTCCCATCCGTAGTCCAGTGAAGATCTAAAACTGCATTCTTGTGACCTTTCAGAACCATGAAGTTCTTGCAATCCCCATGCACATTCCAGAGGAAAATTTCCCTGTCGTGAGATCCAGATGCAACAACTGATCCTGCTGGATTGAACTTCATGGTATATATAACACTCTGGTGACCTGACAGCAACATGATTGGTGATTCCAAACTTGAGGTTCTCTGCTTCCCATTTGGCCCAGGAGCTTGAGGGGCATTATACGGAACAGTAGACCATTCCATTGGCCTTGGACCAACAACTGACAAAGCATTTTCACCTTCACTGGGAAAAACTTGCATGTTGAACTTTGCTCAGAATTGAAAAGCTTCAATTTCTAAAAGCTCAAGTCTTCAACACTGAAACAGAATAAGAATTAGAAGTAAGATCTCAAAAGGACTACAAAGTCTACAGACACAGAATAAGAGTAGTCACACAGTTAGTCTAGGACTTTTAAATTACATCCATGGGTCCATTGCAATTAATAATATGATCAGAAAATGAAATCTCCCCAAGCCTTCACCCCCCAACAAAACAAAAAACAAAAAACAAAAACAGACGCAAAAGGTAAAATTATAAGTCAACATTTGATAAAACAAAGAATCCACCAAAATGGAAATTTGTTCATATTAGCATGGTACATTAAATTCTGATAATCGATGTCAATTTACACAAAGCACAGCTAAGGGGGAACCTACCTTTCAGTTTATCACTTGATCTTAATATATACATAAACTATAAGAATTAAGAAAGATGTTCGTCATAGAAGAGCAGGCAATTGTCTGTCTCAGTAATCACCAGTTAACTGCTCTTCAGCAGAAATGATGTATCAAATAATAGTGGTAAGCATGGTTCAGTTCTGGCTAAGAAACAAAATTAAGCTGAAGTGATCTGCAAATGTGACTAAGCCATAATTGTTATTGTCTTGCAAGGAAAAAGGCAAATTATGTGAAGGGACGTGTTTAGTTCAGTTAACTGGACAATCAAAGTCACACCAGAATTGTTTAACCACTGCTTTAAGACTGACACTGTTTTCCTTTCATGTGATTATTTCTCTTCCCACCTTTCTTAAACACCTCATGAACAACACTGGTGTTAAAGC
The DNA here is from genome assembly GCA_025330945.1 of Mucuna pruriens. Classification (NCBI taxonomy): domain Eukaryota; kingdom Viridiplantae; phylum Streptophyta; class Magnoliopsida; order Fabales; family Fabaceae; genus Mucuna; species Mucuna pruriens. The sequence goes on from JAENHJ010000498.1 coordinate 1,589,176, forward strand.
AGATTCACAACTGAAACAGCATCATCTAAATCTAGGGTTTAGGCTTCTCTTTCTTTATTCAAATCCTTGAACTCCTACGCTCTACATACTTCACAAAGAGGTAAATTTGCAAGTCCACTAAGACTTGCCAAAGATTGCTGTTACACAATTTCAAAACCCCTTTCTACTTGATTTCATCAAGGTCATGAGTTTAAAAAAAAAGGCATAACCAGAAGACAATTCATAAACTAGGAAGAAGCCATTGGAGAATGAAACCCAAAAATTAAGAGAGAGGAGGTGAAAAACAGGATATTGTAGGTTGTACTACAATGGTTGGAGTTTTAGCACAACCAGTAGGTCAAAAGTTCTAAATAAAGTTTTTAAAATCAAACAGTTCAGTTTGGTTCTTAAAAACAAAACATCATTGGATTGCATATGTAACAAACAAACAGTATCAAATGGTGGTTATAGGGTCTAAAGAGTTTGGTTATACGTGGTTCAATTCAGCTTAATTCTAAGGTCTGCTTCGGTTGACAAATCCCCCCACCCCCAATCCCTATCAAATAGAACAATCAATAATTTATTGGCAATAAATAGGGACTTCCAAGGCAGAAAATTATAAATAGTAAATAACACTACATAAGTGATAGTTACACCAACTGCAGAAAACAGCACAATTTCTGATAGTACCAACAAAAAAAAAATCCAGAGCACAAATCAAATAAGATACAAAACTTTATTGAAAACTATAAAAGCTGAGAAAATATTGCATACATTTGATAAAATGCCAAACGTGAAGCCTATTAATGCAAACAAAACCTAACAGCAGCGAATGCTAAATAAATTACGAGGAAATCTGAAAGCAGCAGCAACTTGTAGGAGTTCATAGCTAACGAAAGGCAAAAGTTTAAAAGAGTAAGTAATTAGGGTTTACTTGGTTGAGTGTGTGGAAAAAAAAATGAAAATGATTATGCAACGAAGCAGAGGGTAATTTGGAAGTATACGTGTAGATAGAGAGCGCGAATGAATGGAAAAAAGTAGTTAGAGAGAAAAGAAGAAGAAAGAAGAGAATTGTACCTGAGATTGTGTGTGGGGTGGTGCACCGAGTTCAGAGAAAGCCCACACGCCGCAGCTAGAGACACTCGCTTCGTTTCGCTTCCAAGTATATTATAATTTATAAACCCCGCACCATTCAATACATACACATATCCACGTATACTATACGTACCACCCTCTTCCTAAACCTTTATTATTATTATTATTAACCCTTTTAACCTTAACAACTATTTTTTATATTAGTAAAACATTGAATGTTTTGATTTTTATTCAATGTTTTACTTAAAATATCAAAACCAAACAATACAATGATTTTAAATAATTAATTATACAGGACGTGCTAGCTGGTTAAAATGTGTTTTTTTTTTGTAATATATAATTTTTAAGAAAATAATTTTGATTTTTAAAAACAATTTCTTTCAAAATTGTTTTCCAACATAAAAATATTAATTCCAACATAAAAATGTATTTCTCACCGAAGTTAAAACCTTAAATTGCATTTTTACCTGCTAATGTACCAAATTCCACCACTCTTAGAATTTCTAGAATTATTTGCATAATTGTTTGGTAAAAACATTTATACGTTTTAATTTTATTCAAAATTAGTTATCTCGTTTAATAAAAAATGTTTTTAAAATAAAAATATGGTGTAAAATTATTTTAATTAATATAAATTTATTTTAATGATGATAAAAATATTAAAATACATATAATTTTAAACTTATATTTTAAAAAATTAATTTAATTAATAAAATTTTATTTTTATGTTGATTTTCAAATAATATATATTTATACATAATACTAATCAAAGAAATCTAAATATTGATTACAAATGATAACATTTTAAAATATTCTTTGCTCAATAATATTTTTAAAGAAATAAAAAAATAGTTTATTTAGATAAAGTTTAATAATATTAAATTATATTAAAAAATTTTAATAAGTAATTCACAACTTATACATAAATAAATTTTTATTTCATGTCAATGTAATTACTATTTGATTTAACTATATTCATATAAGGATTGTTTTCTTTAATAATTTTTTCTTCTTCACATTTAATCATATATTGTGGAATATTATCACATTTGTTAAATTCTCTATCCTTAATGTTGTGTATTCAAATGAAGTTATGTAAGGTTCTTGATGCAATTATGATATTTTTTTTATTTAATTTATGGATATGGTTTCATATTACATAAGATATATCACTTTTTATTTCAAACATCGATTGTTCTTTCAATGACATTTTTGAGTGAAGAATGTGTATGGTTAAATACTTCTTGTAAATATTTTGTTTGATTGTCATATCTAAAATCAAGAATATGATATCTTTCATCCTTACATGGTGTTAGATATTTTCTCATGTTTAGATAATCGACATCCACTAGATAGTATTGTCTTAAAGGATGACAAAATATTGTTAATTTATATAAAAAAATTAATTTTAAAATATATAAAAGACAAATTATATTGGAAAAAGGATTATATATACCTTCGAGAGTGAGAAAACACAATTTTCATTTCTTAATCACATGTGAAAGAATACATGTGTCCGTAACAGCTAGTAGTGGAAGATAACTTGGACAATAAAGTGAAACTTCCTACCTATTTCTTCTTGTAAGTTTTTTAAGGTAGTTTGAATAATTGGACTACATAATCAACTAAAGGTGTTTAAGTGTCTTTAATTCACTTGAGGTCAACTTCTCCTCAAGAGCCTCATAGGCCTTGATAGGATCCTTGGTGCTCCTCACTCTAATAAATTAGAAATTTTGTTCCCACCACTTCTTTGTTGTCCTTCACACTCAATACTTTGAACATTACATTCCAAGATTTCATCTAAGGTCACAAGAAAAAAATATTTGTCGTCCATGTTCTTATAAGAGTCTTCATAAGACTCTAGTATCCTTATACCTTTGGTAGTGCAGAGTGTAAGGAGAGATCAATTTTCCTCTAACATATGCCTAAAAGGCACAAACATATAACTGAAGAGCAATTGAGTACAAACAACCTTTTCACGTTTGCACAACCATTCAAAAACTACCATGAAGCCTTAAGCATTTGGATGCAATTAGAATAGCCACACCCTTATATAAGTTATTAAACACCTTGAGGGTAAAGGTAATAAAAAGTACCTGCATTGCTAAATCCTAAAAAAAAATGTGGTGTACATAAGGAAGTAGTAGTTGTAGGGATTTTCAACCTCTCCCTTTGCAACTTTTGAGAACATCTTACCTTTTCTTCATTTGTCAATTCTCAAGCTTGCTCGACATTTTCTCTTGGTCTTTGGGAACATATTTTGTCATTAACCCCCGATTGCATCATTAGTCATACATCATAGGAGTTCCTTATGCATATTATCAAGGGCACCAACCTTGTGCAACAAACCTCTTTGTCTTGCCATTTCAAATAGTCTAAATTGGAAAGTTAAGAATTTCAAGAGATTGATTTACTTTCTACACATTATTTCCCATATCCTTGTCTAAAATATCATATAATTCATCATCATAAGTGGAAGATGAAGGTTCAAAATACCTCAAAAAACATTTACGTTGCTTTAACTACCTCCAAAGCACTTTCCCAACTTGCATCAGCCTTGATAACCCTTAACTCGACATAGACTTTCAAAGTCTCTTTCAACAACATTGATATTCTTTTCGCCACCTTACTAGACTTACCTTAGAAAGTTGGACAACCACTTTAAGTTAGGAAATTCATGTATTGTGGATATATTGTGACAATTTTGGTAATCTTTACAATGTTTTCCCCTTAGTTGGTCTTGCACAAACCATATTTCCTCCTTAGAAATCTCTTGTTCAACAGACTTTAGGGTATTGCCTCAGATTGGTGGACAACCTCTTAAAATGGTCCCCCCCATGTTAACCACTCCTTGCGCTCACCATTTCCCTCCCTCCATGTTGGCCACTCTTCACACCCACCCCTACCCTAACATAACTAGTGGCAGATTCAAGGCCTAAAATCATGTTGGCCTTGGTGGGACTAAACCACTTGTACCACCTAGGTTAGAGCCATACATCAATGGTGAAGGATCTTCACTCATTGAGATAGATGGGCCCCTAGGCCTAAGCTTTGGAAACACCCCATTGTCACTCGTCAAGCCCCAGCCTTAACTACTACGCTAGAAAGGATGTGTTATAATAGTTGTCTTCTAGAGAACCATTTTAATCCATAAACAACCAAAAATATGCTAAAAATAGAAAATAATGGTGAAAAGGGTATAAGTGGCTTAAAAGAAATTAAATACCCTTTTGTGTTTTAACTGGTGGAAATGGTTTCAAAACTAGCCAAAAAATTGCAACTAAAACTGGTTGGGTTCATTGAAAGATACTTTAGTTTGCATGAGAAGATAGAGATGAAAGAGAAAGTAAAGATTTAATTTTGTGCCTAAGGTATTTATAGGAATAGATTGGTGTTAGTAGACGAAACATTTAAAATTCAAAATCATTGTTACGACTTGAGCCTCACCTAATGGATAGAAACTGTTATGAGTAAAGGAAAGGCTCCTTACTCATAAAATGACATATGTGCAATGAGATCTCGACATAAAGGTCAACAAATGGCAGCTCATTAGTTAGTTGTTACATTGTCCATCTATCTTTGTCTCAAGTGATGCTAAAATGAATGTCGACAAACATTAATTTGACACCCAAGTTGTTATGACAATTGAAGCCTTATCAGCCTCAAAGTTGGCATCATCTCATTTTTTAGATGATATTGACTTGGGAGCATATGCTCTACAACAATCTTGCATTCGACTTCTTTCCATGACTTGATCCCCTTTTTAGCTTTAAGTCAACATCATCTCTCATGACATGATATCGACTTAGAGACAATTGTTCTAGACTATCCTCTGATCTACCATCTTTCGCCTTTCATGAAAGCATAAACCAATCATGTAATGTCAGTCCTCTAACTTCAATAACTTGTGGTCATCTAATAAATTTGCCTAACCAAGACTTGGAATGACTTGTTTCCAACTTACATTAGGATTGATGTGTTAAAGACCTTTTCAAGTTGGGTTCATGTGTAGCATAATCGTGTAATTGTATTTCTTGCCAAAAGTCATGCTATACAAGGGATGCTCATCCATCTGGCACAAACCTAACCTCACTTTTAACCCACTCCATTCTCATACTAATTTAAGTGCCAAAATCCCTATAGGTGGCTATTAGTGAAATCATGTCTTTGTCATATTAGCTTACACTTTACTAGCCTAAAATTGTCTCTACCCTATCCATGTCACCTTGTATTCTTGTCACCAAATTATTAGTAAGCATGTTATGATTTGAAATGTAATAAAGTTTTATAAATAAATATTTATGGCATCTTTATTAAATAATATTTATAAATAAATTATCAAATTTATTTCTATAGAATATATATACACACAAAAAGTAATTAATTAATATAAATAAATATCTTTCCATATATTAAATAAAGTAAATAAATTATTAAAGGATTGTTTAGTTTATTCCTATAAGATACATGTACATGGAAAAAAATATATATTAAGAATCACATACCACAAACTTTCACCAACCTCGTAAATTAATCGGGCATTTATTTTTTATTAATAAAATAATAATAATAATAATAATTAAACAATTAATCAATATAAAGAAAAAATCAAATATTTAATCAAAGTATTAAATAAATAATATATCTATAACAATAATATTTAAACATCGATATTATTCTAGCCCACGCCTAGTTTTAATTGAAAATTAGAGTATATAAATCACCTGGCCTGCAAGTTCTGTTGACATATCAAAATCATAATACTAAGTACATATAATTTTGGAGAAACACTAATTTATACAAGAACGACAATATATGACATAAATAAAAGAGTACAAATTTTACATACTACGTTACTGAGACCTCGTGCAAATTATTCAAGTGGTTCGTCATTAGGCTAATTTTAGTAGATTTAATAAAAAAGAAATTATCTGAATATATGTATCCACTGCTGAAAATAATAAATACAAAATATTAATTTTAATGAAACAATAGAGAACATATTGTGACTTAATTGTTTTCATTTTATGCGGAAAAATATGTTCCTAGGTCAGATGCATACTACATTACTTAAATTTTATATATAAAATTAAAAATTATAAAATTATGAATAAAAACTTATTAAATAAATTAAACAGTAAATTTATATATTTTATAATTTTTTTAAAATGTGTTTAAAATAATATATTACTAACATTTCTCTTTTAATAAAATTTTTTATTGCAAAGCACCACAAAAACCGCACTTAACACAAAAACAATTTTTGAAGAGAGTAGAAATAATATTCGTTATTTACAATTACTAAAAAATATATTAAACGTAAAACTTAAATGAAGATGAAGATAAAGAAGATAAAGGAATTTTTTTTAATACGAGAAAATGGTCTCAAAATAGAACAGGTCTGTACTTGTAGCGCTATGGATAATGAAGACGGATATGGGGTATAACCAAGTGTTGCATGCTTGCGTTGCATGGCCATTACCACGTGGCAACTAACGAGCCTTCACACGTATCACCCTCTCTTCTATTACTACTATCCCTAACCTTTTCGATTTTCGGTGCCTCGTTCCATTACTCATTACACAGAGAGAGGAAGAAACCGCGACGAACTGGTTTATTATGGCGATGAAACTCAAGTATCTGTCTTCCATTTCCGACGATGTCATCAAGAGATGTGCACAGTAATCTCTTTCTCCTCTCCTACACCCTCCTACATTTGCTAATAATAATAATAATCTTATACAAGGTTGTTAGAATCATATATAGGACAACTATAGTGTGTTATTTTCTTTGGACAAAGTAGTTTTTTGTTTTTTCTTTTAATTTTCTCCATGTTGTTGGTGTAGTTGACCTTGGATAAACCTAGACAAAATGGAGCCAATTCCATATTCTAATTTTGTGGTAGCTGGATTGTTTTCTTATGTCTATGCATATGTTTATAGGAGGAACTTGATCATGACATGCAAACATACAAATTAGTTAACTATATATTAAATTAACTTTGCCTTTGTTTTCTTGTTACTTAGGAAACTGGACACTTCGGTAGAGAAATTGGTGGAAGATTTTGAAGGAGGATATTGGAACCCTGATATGGGAAACTATTGCAAAAAATTAGTTGAATTTTGCAGTGAGAAGGCTATGAGTGAAATGTGCCCCATCATAGAGGGAATCATCAATGATGGTTCATTTAGCAGGTTGACATATGACATGATGCTTGCATGGGAGAGACCTAGCTATTACGATGAAGAGTCCGCGGTGTGCATATCATCTCTCTAACGCGCACATTTTATTTCTTTGGGACAAAATGAACTTAGATATAATCTAATATCATAATATTATACCAACTCCAATCAAGATAAATTTTGGCATTTCATTTTGATAGTAGCAGATAATTTATAATTTACCAAGGCAATGTTTTATCTTTTTTATTTTCGTTGTTGTTACAATTTACATACTCGATTACCATAAGCTATATTAAAATGAAAATATTCGAGATATTTGATGAATCTATTAGGGCTCCAGATTATCTTGCAGTAATTGACCAATATATTATTCTTCAGGTTTTTAAGTAATGAAGGTTAATTGAATTGGCTATCAGTTCACGAATCTATTGCTACTTACCAAATTCTCTTGACATAAGATAAGTTAGATTACATTTACTAACTGAAGTAGGTTCTGAGGAAGACTGTATTGCTTGAAATTATGGGTCATTGGCATTAGCTTAGGATTTGGTGATAAGAAAAGGAGCGAAAGAATCTGTTTGATCTGAACTTCAGTCTTCAGCATTGTCACCTATGTTCATATCCAAATAAGATTTTGATATCTAAAGCTTTTGTTTTTGTGTCTACTCCTGTTATTAATTAGATGAGAGGCTTTTGAGGTTTGCAGGAGATTGCATCAAAGGAGAAAGAAGAAAGGAAGATAATTGTGAATCGAGAACAGGATGATATCCCTCTTTTTTATTCAGACATCATGCCCCTCCTTGTAAGAGCATCTTTTCCCTTATTTTTTTATGATAACACAGGATACAGATGGTGCGGTTATAAGATCCCCCACCCCTTTTTCTCAAGTCTCAATCATAAGTTTGAATTGCAGCTTTTTCTGCTGGTCTTGTCTTCTAAATGCAGGAGACTAAATTAGTCTTTGAATATTCTCTTTAAAAAGGATGTTTGATGTTTCTTGCATTAATTTGAACCAAGTCAGTTTGATGTAAGTTCACAAAAGATTTATGGTTTTAGGTGTAGATATTTTGAATTGTAACTGATCACATACTCTTACTATGTACATTTTTTTTAATCATATAATTCATTAATTGTCTTGCCAGGTCAATAATGAGCCCAATGTTGGAGAAGATGCATTTGTATGGTTGGGATCATTAGTACCGTTAGTTTCAGATGTAGTAAATGGAAGGTTTACTTTTGAAACTCTAACAGCATCAACAGGCCACCGACTACATTTTCCAGCATACGACCTGTTCTTAAAAGAAGTGAACAAGTAATGCATTGATCTGATGAAACATATTTTTCTGGTTCATTTGCATGAATTTGGAGTTTGAAAATATAATATCTAGGAAAGTCCTCCAATGCTTTTTAGCTTTCATTTGGAATTCTGTTTAACAATATCTCTGATTTAGGACATAATGGCTATCTTGGATTATTCTGTATAGTGAAATGTAAGATGTGAGAGATACAAACTATCCAATTTGTGTGGAGATCTAGAATATCAGCAAAGCATTAGGTCTACATTAGTTTCTTTTGGTGGATCAAACAATACAAAAAAGAGAATAACAACATAACTTGATTAGGGAACTATTTAATATTGTTAGATTTATAAAACCAATATTGTGTCAATTTCCTAAAAATTTAAGTTTTTTAAGATAATTGGTTTTGACATGAATTCGATCCTTACCTTGTTCAATTTTCTAATGAAATTTCAATTTCACCAAGGTATAGTTAGCCTATGCATTATCCATGCTTTAAGCCCCACAGGCTCTTGTATGAGGGGGATTAGAGATATAAAACAAATTATGTGCCTTTACTTTAATGTTTTTAAAGTTTTTCTAGAGTGGGTTCTTGATCTGTCTATGTGTTGACTTGAATAAAACTACTGACATTGTGATTGCCTCTATTTCCTTATATTAAATAGATAATATTGTGAGCGGGAATTGATTGGATTAAACAAAAGGGGAAGATTATACTCTTTCTGAAATAATGGATGCATTAACTTATAACTTCAGGTGAAGGCCAATTTCCATAGAGAGAAATAGATCAGTTCTCTGTCTTTCCTTGGCCACTAGATAAACTAAGACTCATGCCACTGTACTAGTCATGATAATGTTGAATTGTTGATTATAACCATTTATCTTTATATGGATAATATAAAACTCTGAATCCATATAGAACTTCCTAGGATTATATGGTGGATGAAACAATACTTTGAAGCTTGTAGTCTATTAAAGGGTAGGATTCCTTCAAGAAATTTGACATTTAGAAAAAATAGGAACTCCTTTCAGCCTCTTGGATGGGGTTGAGTTTAATACTATAACCAGACATGCCTCTTGATATAAATCAAAATTCATATGCAATAATGGAAGTCTAATTTCTTATTATCCTTGTTTTTGTTTTTTGATTCATGATTCCATAGGTGCATACGATATATGCAGAAACAGGCAACACCAAATGGAGTGGAACTGGCTGAGGATGAATGTATATTACACGTAGATGGAACAGCCAGCACACAGAGAGTAATTCGCCACATTGGAACAACAAGTTGGCCCGGTCAGCTGCTTGGGCTATTTGATCTTTAATTTTATTAATGCATTAGAATTTATGAAATTAATTATTTTCATATCAAAATGTAAATGTTGCTTTGGTTTTAATTGCCAGGTAGGCTTACACTGACCAATTACTCTCTTTACTTTGAGGCTTCTGGAGTAATTAAGTATGAAAATGCTCTCAAAATAGACCTCTCCAAGAATGCTGAGCAGAGTGTTAAACCTACTGCTACAGGTCCATGGGGAGCTCAACTTTATGACAAAGCCATAGTCTATGATTCAACTGATTTGTAAGGGCACTAGCATAGCAGTTCTTATTATCATCAATACCTATTCTGGAGTTATGTATGTTAAAAATGCACATTAAAATATCAGGTAGGGATTCAATCTTCATAAATATATGTGCCTGCCTTTATATTGTTAACCGAAACACTTGGCTTCTAAGATTTCATCAAGGTAACCCTTTAAGTTATTGACTGAAGCTCAAACCTCAGACTAACCACCACAATCTTTTAAATGAACACAATTCCTGAAGAATCCTAGGATTTGTGGAATTCTATATCTTATATGCATCAAAATGGTCTGAATTAAAAGTTATGAACTGGAGCAATCAATACGTTGCTCTCTAATATTGAGTGTTAATATGTTATTTTTTATGGATTTGACATAGTCATATCTTGGTTCTGATTAAGTTTGTTAGTACCACCTCAATGTAATATCAAATATAGAAATACATCTAATCTTCACTTGTGTCATTAATATGAATAATTTTTTCTTCTCAATTTTCTAGATCAGAGGCAGTTGTACTGGAGTTTCCAGAGCTTACAAGTTCCACGAGACGTGATCATTGGCTTGCACTAGTAAGGGAAATAATGTTTCTCCACCAGTTTTTATTAGAGTACCGGATAAAATGCCCAACACAAACATGGGAGATGCATTCAAGGACAATATTGGGAATCATAAGGCTGCATGCAGCAAGAGAAATGCTAAGAATATCACCTCCTGTCCCAACAAAATTCTTAATATTTTCCTTATATAACGAAATACCAAAGGGAGATTATGTGCTACAAGAGCTCGCTGATAGCCTAAAAAAGAGCAATAGTGGACAGTCATGTAGTGCAAGTTCCATCCTTAGGAGTATGAACATTTCTAAGATTGTAGTTTCTGATATAATAATAGATGAGGCTAGTCAACCAGATGGAAGTGTTAATGTTGTAGAGGATAGTCCCTCATTGGAGACTGCTATCAAACAATCTAGGGAGGAAGAAAAGGAAACTCTTATTGCTAAAGCTACCACTGAAGAACTAAAGGAGGAAGGAGTCATTGACAGTGTTTTGGTTATAATGGTAAGGGTTTAACCTAAACAAAGCTCATAAGTATCCTCAATTGCTGAACTCTAGTAAGCAGTATCACATGATTTTCCAAAATGGAGTTGTTTCTTTAGAGCAGAAAGTATATCATTATGCCTTTCTAAAAATTTCATTTATACTTTGGACAATGGGAAGTTCATGGTCAACATGACAGAATAACTAATGTAGGTTATGGTACACTTAACAAGTGGTTTAAGATGATTTTTAATTAATTCTTCATTTTGAGAATCAGATTGCGGGATTGTCCTAAAATGGAAAGAAAGCATGGCGTGTTTGGAGTTGAGACTTAACCGTAGTGCTGATTTCATTGTATAGGAACTACTGAAGCCACTTAAAAATGTGGTCCCTTGGGTTCAAGATATCTTCACATGGGAAAGGCCAGTAATTACTCTTGCTGTTTTTGCCGCATCCCTTATGATCACCTATATGTAAGTGCTTATTTCTTTACTTGTTTTTTTTCTTATATATATACCTGTCAAATTGTGTTAGATGCATAAAATTTTCCCATTACCATGAGTGAGTTTTGTTAGAGTGGAAGTTTGTAACATTGCATGGATAATGCAGGGAATGGGTTGGCAAGGCACTTGCAGCTTTCTTGATTTGGGCAATAATAAAGATGCTTGAGGCAAGACAAAACAAGATTCATGAGAAATGCAATGAGATAGTAATCAGTAGATCCAGTATGGCTTCTGATCAGACCACCATGGAGAGCATTGTCTCAGCCCAGCATGGATTGTACACTGTTCATGAGATGATGCAGATAGCAAACGTGGCAATGCTAAAGATATGGTCAATACTTATTTCAAAGGCTGAAAAGGTACTTTCTTGTAATATTATTTTCAGCAGTTATCATGATCTTGGTGAAGATTGATTCTAACATATAAGAAATGCTATTTTAGAATGGTGTCATATAGAACTCATTTCATGGATCAGTCATCATTTGCCCTTGACTTTGACATAAGGGCACACGTTGTACCTTGTATTCTGTAACTGCTGTGCATCACAATTGCTCCTATCCTATAATGTTGTGTTACAATTTATGGTTGTTTTTATTAACTAATAAACTCAAGTCATTATTTCTGTGGCAGCATGCAAATTTAGTGATGGTGGCAATGAGTGGATTGGCAATCTTATTGGCAATAATTCCATTCAAATTCTTCCTTATGGGTCTCATTATCCAAGGCTTCACTATGACATTAGGAAAGTCCTCTGGAACAGGTAATAGACGGTTGAAGGAATGGTGGGATTCAATACCAATAGTTCCTATTCGTGTAGTAGACGAGGTTCCTGACACTGATGATGCTAAATAGCTTTTTTATTCACTCTTGGTTATTATTAGATTTTCTAGTATGAGTTTAATATATGTAGCCTTTGCCCCACAAGAGACTTAAGTATAAGAAGGGGAATTGGTTAGTGTACATGGCAATAGTTAAGACACTGAGAATACATGTATAAATAGTTGAGCTTGTTAGTTGTTTCTTTGCATTTCTTGCTTCAACTGTTTTCAATTCAATAAACTTTCATAGTGTTTACCATGTTAGAGTGAGTTAGATTTCAGTTAATTAAAGAAAGATTTGAACTAGTTAGCTAGCTAGCTATCTACTCAAATATTGTTATTTTGTAACAATTTTCTCATCCAATCGATTTTAATCACTCTTTTCTTAATTTTCCTCTTCCATTATGGCTTGTTTCTTGATGCATAAGTTCCCCGGAGGATGTAGATAAAACGATTTAAATAGTTAAATAGATAAAAAAAAAAAAAAGAAAGCTGATTGAATTATTAATTAAAATATTTAGTTCGGTTAGATTATGGTTTTGCGTAAGATGACTTTTTCTTTTTACGATCTTAAGATGAGTTTTGTTTTGAATTTTTTGAAGTCTAGATTTTAGGTAACATAACTATCGTGTATGAATTGGATGTGCATAGATTATGGTTGTTATTGTGAAATGATAAGGACATTTTAATTGATGTTATAAATTATTTTTGTTTTCTAAATTTTACAGGTCTTATGATAAAAAATTTCAACATGTCTCTTAGTTTCAATTCGATTTGATATTATATTTAAATTAATTCAAAGTTTTAAATCAAAACAACTTTATTCTGAAACTGTATATATATATAGATTCTTCATCTTCTGCACCTTCTTTACTCGCCTAATTCATTAAAGAAAAAGCAACCATAGCCTCCATTGCATCCTGCAAAATATCAAAATGAAGGTAATGTTCCAGCTGCCCAAAAATCACTTTGTTAAAACCAAACCATATAGATATACATGTATCTGCACGGCATCATTAAACTTTTTTTTGTTTTGTATAAATTAAGATTCACATATTACAATCGCAATATATATATATTTGTAATACATAGAATTTCAAAGAAGTATTTTGATCTATCACCGAGCCTACGGAGATTTATTAGCATTGGTACATAAATGGTCCTCTTTCAACGAGATTTTTTCTACACACATCCATCAAAATTCAAATATTCACCTTTAATATGAAATTGATATTACTCAAACTAATCACTTACTGGTGTAATATTATTTAATAACATATTATAAATTTATTTATTTTTATAATAACTACTTCAAAGATCATACTTAAAATTATTTTTAATTGATAAATTGTGTAAAAATTTTACATTGACAATGTATGAAAAACTCTTAAAATGTGAAAAATCAACATGTATTGCTTTAAAAATGTGAAAAGAAACACATATTTAAAATTATTTTTTATCAAGCGGGACAAATAATAATTTAAATTTAATCTAATAATTTAAGTTTAATCCAATAAGTTCTTATAAATCATGTACTAATACAAATGTTTTAAGTAGAAATGTAAAAGTTCAAATACATCCGATTCCCAGAATAAAAAAAGAAAAGAATTACATTCGATTGCCAATATCAAAAAAGAAAAGAATTACATTCGATTGTTCTTCTGAAAATTAAGGCTGTTGTTAAAATAAATAAATAAATTTGTGAATTGTAATTCGTTCAATCGGGCAAGTTATGGATTGCACATATAGCTTACTTTTGATCCAATAGAACGAGTACAACAATATATATGATTTTTAATGACATTTAAAAATATTATGACAATATAAAAAAAATGTTACTATTAATTTTGGTAATATTTTAAAGTTAATAAATATATAAAAAATTATTATTAAAAGAAGTATGGTTAACAATTTCATCATAAATATTACTAAAAGTGATGAATATATAGGACGTTTTTTCAATAACATGAATAAATTTCTCATGCATTATATAGATTTTTAAATTTTGAATGGAAATATTATTTTTATTATTAAATAATAGTGAAATTATGTGTTTTAAATAGAAATAAAATTAAAAAATATATTCATTTAATGAATTCTATTAAAACTTTAATATATAATGTATTCATTTAATAAAAAAAGTTAATAAAAAATTATTAAATTTCAATTTATTTTGTCTTTAAAGATAAAATTATTGTTTATGATATATTAAAAAAATAAACTATATCATAATCAGTCAAAATTATTAAATGGAAATACAAAAATAACATCAAAAGTAATATATTAAAACTAAATTATAAGCATCTAAGTAAATTTTAATTTTAAAAAATATAAAGTAAATTAATTAATTAATTGAAAAGTAAGAAGAATATTAAAAAAATCATGTTCGTAATGTATTAAAAATTAAAAATAAATTATAAAAGAAAATTATATATAATTATCTTATTTATATAAAATAATAAAAAATATTACTTAATTGAATTCTACATATAAAAATAATTTAATTATCTTAACTTAAAATATTTTTTATTTTCTTAATTATCCTAATTAGTATTCTTCATTTTGTTAGTTAGGCTAATACTAAAATAATTACAGCTCAACCCAGTTCAACGGTTTACAATGTCAAAAATGGACTTGAAGCCAATGCCTCTACATCACTCTAAATTGGACCTTTCCTTGATGATTGGTGGGCTTGTTGGGCTGCTCAAGCTTCTATCAAAGCCCACTCACCTTGGCAATTTTGACCATGTGATCATTTAGAAACTAGTTAAGTAGTTTAATTAAGGAGTTAGTTAGGTATTTTAGTTTGTTTGTTAATTGGTTAATTGTTAGTTTGTTAATTTGTTAATTAGTTAGTTGTTAGTTTGTTAATTGGTTAGTAGTTAATTTGTTAATTGGTTAGTAGTTAGTTTGTTAATTGGTTAGCAGTTAGATGTTAATTGGTTAGTAGTTAGTTATTAATTGGTTAGTAGTTAGTAAAATTCGTATATAAGGAGAGAAGCTAGAAAAGTTAAAGTTTTGTTGTTCAATTGAAGATGTTTTTTTACATTTTGGAGTGTGGAGAGTTTCTCTCGGATTCGGAAGAAGTTTTTCCTCTCTTCTCAATTGTATTCTACTACGTTCTCCTCTCAATTGCTAACTTCATTATCAATTCAAGATTAAGGATTGCAACTGGTTTGAATTCTTTATCTTTTTGCGTGTAGTTTCTATTATGTTCTTTTTTTAATCCTTAACCTGTTTTCATGATCATGAATTCATTTGAGATTTTGGATTACGTTAGGTTAGAAGATTGATTAATCTCAATCTAATCAAGGTTAGGTTATCGATTGGTCACCTAAAACCAACCAATTTTGTGCTTGAATCCATGTTAATTAAGGGTCGCGATTGTGATCTCAATATGCATGGACAAATGTTAGATAATTATCTAAAGAAACTTAGGTTGATATGAAATTGTACCTTTACTAGAACTGTAGCACCCCTAAATTGTCCGGACTGGAATGTCGCCCCAGCCTTCCCCCGAAGCCGGCCCAATTTCTAGCATTTGGGCCATTCCAATATGACTCAAAGCTGAGACGGGCCTGCAGTCCACTTGACTCGGTCTCCTTGACTCGATGCCTCCTTGGCTGAGTCTCCGCACATCCTAGTGGGCCAAAAGGCGTCATGGGAGAAACAGAAAGGGAGAGGATAATATCCGAGAGAATCTTGGGATTCGGTTGTTATCAGATACTCCCAAACTCTATATAAAGCCCAAGCAGAGAAGAGAAAAGGGGGACAGAGAGAGAGAAAGGAGAAGACTAGCAGAGACCAAAGAGGAAGAGCGACCGGAGACGACATGAGTCGGCCTGATCCCCAACACGGACCATCATGTCTAATCCGACTTGGCTCCGGCAAAGCCGAGACGGAACAAGCCTTCCTTATCCCCTTTAACTCACCTCCCACTAAAAAGGAGAAACCACCCAAACCTCCCCCCCAGTAACTACGTGGACTTTGAATCCTCTAGCCGAGGTACGTGGGCCTAGTAAGTACACCCTCATCAAGCCAAACCAGAACCCAAAAATCCAGGATGCCTGCCCAACTCTCTTCCCTCCGTGACTTAGATCAAAAGCACGTTTCAAATGCAAAACACCGTCCTCTTCCCATATAGCTAGCGGGGAACTATCCAGTGATGGGCATCTTTGGGGGCCCTTTAAGCCCTTAGCGTGTAACCAACTCCCCAACCCCATGTTCGATTCGAGACTAGCCTTTCCAATAGGTTTCCTGGCGTTCCCCGAACCAAAACGCCGGTGGCGACTCCTGCCTGGCCGACTCGGTTTCAGCCGACTCCGCCCAGCGTCACAATCTAGGTTGTGACAGATGGCGACTCCACTAGGGAGCATAAGCTGAGAGTTGAGCCTTGATAGGTTAGCGTGAGGGAGAGACCAGATGAGTCCAGCAGCCAGTTTCCCCTTTTTGTTGTATTTTAACTTATTTCATGCATGGTTATTTTATTCTCTTCGTTACTGTCATCATAATACTGTGGGGTCCGCGGGGGCAGAGCACAGTGAGGTGTGAATGTGAGGGGCCTTATTCCCAGGCCTGTGAGTTAGGGAGAGAGGAATGTGTAGTGGTCTCCATACTAGAGGCGTCTCGATCTTGGGGATCACGATAGTTCCACTTAAATTGGTCACAGGGGTAATCATGTTGCAGGGAAATCTATCCTGTCCATGGTACCGCTCCCCAGGGAAGGTCTATAGACCCAAGAGCCTGTTGGTGAGGATGATTAGAAAGGCCCCAGAGAGAAGGGGGGAACGTAGCCTATCCGACCGTACGTCTGATTAAGGGACAACCAAGCAAAACCGAATTGGAATCGGCTAGCAAAACCGAGATGGAATCAGCCCAAATAAAAAACCCTTATGCCAACCCAGCATGCATACATGCATCTCATGCACCACATAAAAAGAGAAAAGAAGGAAAAAAAACAAAATCATGCATCATGATACATTGATCACAGAAATTTCAGATAATGGAAGTAGGGTCACAATATTGGGCTAGATCACCTCAAAGACGTCCGGGCTAAGGCAACCGAATGTCGGACTTTTTCCTCTTTGGGGGCAGCGGCCTGAAAGGCCCATGGCGAAGACGCGAGAAGCTTCATGGCAATCTTCTGAGCCCCTGGAGGTTGAAACTCAGCCAGCCGCATTGGAAGCCTCGCCCAATCTTACGACTTCCTTGTCTGACTTTTAAAGACTTCCAAATGGCGCCAACCTTGGAGGAGTATGAGCGATTGATGGGATTACCACTCGTCGAATCCCCACTCTACTTCCATCAAGGCCAGCGCCCGTCTTGGACCACCATCGCCAAGTTACTAAGGGTGTCAGATGCAGAAATGGTTGAGCGGAGAAGGAACCGCAACGGCATAGAAGGAATACCCAGGGTATACGTAGAAGAAAGACTGCTCCAGTTTCAAGAAGAGCAGGATTGGGATGCCATGATAGATGTATTAGGCTTGCTCCTCTACGGAGTAGTGTTATTTCCCTACATCGAAGACTACATAGACCTCGCAGTAGTGAGGCATTCTTGGCTAAAAAGACCGAGGGAAAACCCCACCATGGCTCTCTCCCAGCCAACACCTACTACACACTTAGCCATTGCGGTGGGTGGAAAAGCAGCGAACCTTAGATCTTTGCACCCCCCCTGCTGTACCTCGGGTTGACCGCCCATCTCTCTTCCAATGTAAGACCAAGACTGTTTGCCCAAAAAGTAGAAGACTTCAAATGGAGCTGCATAAAGAAAATGACCAAAGAGCAGTGGGTAAGGCAACTAGGAGAGGCCACCGAAAAGGACAATTCGTTGGTACCTGTCTGGAAGAAGGCGCAGGGAAATGATCACTAGGCTGTGGGGGTTACCTAACGTTCCCTCCTCGGGACTCGGGGGGGCTATCAACTATAACCCAGGCTAACCGCCTCAGAGAGGACGGGTTCCCCATGGTCTCGAGCCCGCCCAAGAAGTTCTCACCCCCTGCGGATAGAAGGGCATAGGCGCATAGGGCGAAAGCACCACAGAAAAACGACGGGTTTGGGCCAGTGTCGTCGGACAAGGAGCAACGTATGGCGAACCAGAGTTGTGGGACCTCACCCAGTGATCTGAGCCTGGCTCGAGCAGCGTGGTCCAACCTTGTGGGGCGCTTTGGGGAAGTATCTTACGCCAGGACCAAGCAACCCAGGTTTACGAGATACAGGAAACACTCCAAGTCGAGGCACTCCAAGGCACCCTAGAGCAAATGAAGACTTTAAGGGAACGCTGAAAAGAAAATTGGAAATGGCTCTAGAAGAGGCCCGACAGAACGACGTTTTGAGCGATGAATTTAGCAGAAAGCTCTCGGGCAGAGAAGGAGGGCCGCCTGAAAATAGGCCAGTGTCTAAAGGCCGCTGATCGGGAAGCGTGTTCGAAAAAGCAGAACGCGACCAACCGTGGCCGAAAAAGAACTACTGAGAAAGTCAGAGCTATCCTCAAGAAGCCAAAGAGTGAAGAAGAAACATAGGCCTGGGAAAGGACACACTTACTCGAGGAGGAACTCAAAGCAGCCCAACTATCGAAGGAACACCTACAAAACCAAAGGCGATCCGATTGTTAGCCTTGGTCGAGGCCCGAGGAAAGATTGGACGGCGGGGTCTCAAATCGAGGAGCTAAAAAAGATCCTAGAGAGGCGGAGGTGTCAAGACATTGCTGACGAGGCTGAAGTCCAAGTGCTTGGAAGCTTCTGGCTATAGAGGTGCCCTCCGGAAGGATAGGTACGCCAAATTAGCATGGCTCACAACAGCGCTTTGGATGAGCATCCCCCAAAGGCTTGGCTTGTAAGGCATGATGGATCCCACCAAGACGCCAAGGGAAATCAAAGAATTCTTAGAACACTGTAGGGCAATGTATGATATGGTGAAGGAGCTATCCGCCCCACCATAGGAAAATATCTTGTCTGGATTCACATTCCCTTTCAATAAACATTATTTTGAATTTCCGTGACTCAATGTTATCATTGCATTTGCATCATTCATCCATATAGATGCACATCCCCTAAGCTCAAAAAAAAAAACAACAAATAAATGAATAAAAAACATAAATAAAAAAAAAAAAACGAAAAATACATAAACTAATCAAAAAAACATATACCAGGAAAAAGAAATTGACTGCGCCCCACCGATACCACACACGATCCAGGACTAAAAACATGGAACAAGCAATGGAGGAATTGGAACAGCTGAACGCCGAGATAAGGGCAGAAATGAGAATGGAGATGGGGCAAATGAAGGAACAAATCAATAAAATGTTCGAGATCATCACTCGAAATGCCGCCCAATCCCCGCGGCAGTCACTCCAGGGGCGGCTCCTAGCACAGCCACATCGGGAACACCTACACACCCCCCGGGATTCACACCCCCGGCATGGAATGCCACTACAGAAAACCCGCCGGCTCCCCAAGAGCAACTAGTAGGGAACACCTCGGGACTAGGCCGGGGGCAAGGATCAGGATCCGGGCCCTTCCCAGCCCCAGGAGCCACGATCTACTATCACCCCTTTTCCTGGGATGCGGTCACAAGACGGGCCCGCCCGGAACCAACCATCCAGGCAGCGACAAGATCAGCGCACTCTCAAGAGCGCATGCGAGCCATTGAAGGAACCAGCCCGACCCATGGCATTGACGCCGCCAATCTATGTTTGGTTCCGATATCGAGTTACCTGCCGACTTCAAGGTCCCCAAGTTTGAAAAATACAAGGAAGTTCTTGCCAGCGTACATCTGGCCATGTATCGTCGAAAGATGCCCCTACTTTAATAAGACAAGATCCTGATGCACTGCTTTCCAGGACAGTCTTTCGGGGCAGCATTGCGATGGTATGTCGGTCTAGACAATGGGCACATAAAGACTTGAGGACCTCGCGACGCCTTCTCCTCATGGAATACAATTAACGAGGATATGGCCCTGCACCGCCTCGCTCTACAAAACTTGTCCGGCCGACGCCGAGGGTTTCAAGGATTACGCTGGCAGAGGTGGCGGGGAGTTAGCTGCCTGTGTTCAAACCCCCCTCTCGGGTAAAGGGAATGGCTTCTATGTTCATCGACACCTCCCTCGCCCTTCTACGACAAGGTCGTAGGAAGCGTGGCCTAACCCTCACGACCTAGTCGTCATGGGAGAAAGGATAGCCGGCATTAGCTTGAGGAAGGTTACGCAAGAGGAGGCGCAAGCTTCGCCAAGAAAGTAGAGGGAGGAGATGCAAATGCCGGAACAATTGATCCCCCAGCCCACAAAGCCAGAGTAAGCTCGTCCCGGGAAAGCGTGTGTTTGATGAGTCTCTTTACCGACTCGTCACCCCAATTTGGGGCCAAGATTCTATGCAGGAGACCCAAAAACCAGGTCTTAACAAAGGAGAGTCTTTACTCCCATCCCGATGCCCCTACTCTACCCTCTTCCTTCTCCTATCTCCAAAGGCATGATAGCGATCATGCCATTCAAACCGCTAGAGCCTCCTTACCCCCGGTCTTCGACCCCGATTGCAAAGTGCGACTATCACTCAAGAGCCGTGAGGGCATTCCATGAAAGGTGCTGGAGTTTTCAAGCATAAGGTCAAGGATCCGATAGAGGCGAGGGTGGCTTGGATTCGAGCGGAATAAGCCCAATATTAGTACCAACCCTCTCCCCCCACGAGACATGAGACTATCAATGCGCTAAGCCACAACACCGCACTCCAGGGCGACGTAAGAGGAAGTACCCCAGCCGTCGAGGGTAGGCAAAAGATCGATTCCTTTCCAACCACCGATCATCCGATGCGGCCGATCCGCCCCGCACCCTTGATCATTACGGCCCCACCTAGCCCGCTTTACAAGGATAATCACGTTGTCCCATGGCATTGGCGGGGGTGCGAGGAACCAGTGGGAGAGCAAACCCGGGATCTCCGGCCGGGGAGGTTACTAATATTGCGGAACCTGGAGGGAATGACACTTAGCGGAAGAATCTATACCCCAGCCAACCCTGGAGGAAAAAGACCCTGGAGTCCGAAGGCGCTAAAGAAAAAGGAGGTCAAGAATTCCTCAAACTCATTCGCTACGCCGAGTATGAATTGTTGGACCATCCGAACAAGACCCCGGCACGCATCTCGCCTGTCACCACCGCGAATTCTAAAAACCACCCCAACCTCCTACTGAAAATCTTAAAGGAAGCTCATGTAGCCCGGACATCACCGGGCGGAAGATTTGAGGGCATTATCGGCAGTCTCTACCAGCTCGGGGCTGACCTTCTCGGACGAGGAGATCCCTAGAAGGGAGGCAGCATAAAGCTCCCTTCACACATTCTTTGTCAAATGTGGGACCTACGTGATTACCAAAAGTACTAATTGATAATGGCTCTTCCCTCAGCGTCTGAAATGCCACAGACAAGCTAGGTTCCATCCATATGCAATGAAGGCGAGTCCAAGTAATAGTGAGGGCTGTTCGACGGCTCAAGAAGGGGCGTCATGGGAGAAATCACTCTCCCCGTCTACATCGGCCTACCCATTTCCACATCCTCTTCAAGTCATGGATATTCGCCCAGCGTCTGTTTGCCTTTTAGGAAGGGCTTGGATCCACGGTGCAGTGAGCCGTGCCTTCCTCCCTTCATCAAAAGGTTAAATTTGTGCCAGGCCAACGGTTGGTCGGCGTAATGGGGAGCAAGAAGCGATGATTAGCACCCCCTTTTAGATGGATACCTCGAAGGAGGAGGAAGGCCGTGAGAAACCTCCTTCCAAGCACTTGAAATCGCGACAAGCTGAGGAGCCCCTGTCATGGCAAAAAAACATGGCATTTGGCGTCATGATCAAAGAGGTACCAACCCCGCAAAGGGAATGGTCCCTCTTCTAGGAATCCCCGCTCGGTGAAATCCCAGGAAAATAAGGAGAGTCGGACTCGGGTACCAGTCCCGTGACAGAGGCGGGCACATCAACCCGGACAGCATGGGGCCAACATTTTGTTCGTGAAATGGCAATGATAGGCAGTCGGCCTAGAGATCAGTTAAAAGTCCGCATTTGAGGGCGGCTAGCTAGTGGAAAGCCGGAGGCGCTCGCATGCCTAATTCTCTTTGCAATGTAATTCTCAGAATCGCCTTTCGGGGTGACTTTTGAATTAATAAAACTCAGCATGCATTTTCATTCATTTCGGTCATTCTCTTTGTCTTTTCTCTCTTTTTCTTTTCTTTAAGCTTTTTCCCATGCTTAAATTTCGCTTAAAAAAAGGGGGGAGACTTTAAAAACACCTAATTAATAACGAACCTGTCCCCAAACAGCGATACAGCCTGGCGTATCTCGAGACCCTAGTCCTATTGAGGAACCGGTAGGGGAGTGAAGACGCAGAACCAGAGGCTTGGGCCGAGGTAGAAAGGCAGATAGAACAAGAAAGACCAAAGTTTCAACCCTCGCGAGGGGAGTTAAGGAAAGCGTGAACCTAGGGGCGGGGAATAAGAGAGAAGTGCGAATAGGAAATCGGATGTCCTGAATCGAAGAAAGGCCCTCACAGAACTCTTTACAAGAGTTCTCGGACATATTTTGCGTGGTCGTGCAGAGACACATGCCGGGCCTCGACATGACATGATAAGGAACACGACTCCCATTGCCTCAAAAGCGGCCCCGGATTCGCTGACGATTCAAAGAATGAAGCCCGACGTGGCCTTAAAAATCAAGGAGGAAGCCAAAGCGCTGGGACGCCTTGGGTTCCCGGTCGTATCTAACTATCCCCAATGGGTGGCAAACATCGTACCCGTACCCAGAGCGACTAAAAAGTACGCGGGCGTGCCCACTATGTGATCTAAACCGCCAAATTGACCCCGAGGATAATTTTCCCTTACCCCACATCGACATGCTCGTAGCAATACGGCATGTCATGCCTTCTTCTCCCTTCATGGCCCGGTTTCTCGGGTATAATCAAATTCTAATGGCGAAGGAAGATCAGACACGACTTTCGTCTCCATATGGGAACGTTTTGCTGAGTAATGCCATTTGGCCTCAAAAATCCGGGCAGCCTACCAGCGACGATGGTAACTATGTTCCACGATAGATGCATAGGGAAATGGGAGGTATATGTCGGCGACATGATCGCCAAAATCAAAAACTCCGGGCGAGCACATCGAATTCCTGCTAAAATTATTCTAGACCGCGGGGTACAAGCTAAGACTTAACCTCAACCAAATGCACCCTCTCGGAGTAACATCGGAAAATTGTTGGGCTTTGTGTGGGGGCATTGGAAGTGGACCCAGATAAAGGCGAAAGCGGTCGTGGAAATGCCCTCCCACTTGACAGACTTTAAGTCAGGGGCTTCCTTGGGACGAATAAATTTCATAGCTAGATTCATTTCCCAATGAACTAACACGCAACCCCATATTCAAACTCCTTCGAAGCGGCATAAGTTCGAATGGGATGCGGGAATGTCAAGAAGCCTTTAAGGGAAGATCAAGCCGATTGCATGGAGTGCCTCTCCGGGTCCTCGTCCCCCGCCGCCCTCGGAAAACCTCATCACAGACTACTGGTGCTTTTTCGACGAGTCCATGGGTTGCATCTTAGACAAAGATGATGAGGCTGGGAAGAACAGCGGTCTACTACCTCAAAGAAAAGGGTTCACGGTGAGAAGATACTCGGCTTGAACGAACTTTAAGGCTTTGTGCAGGCTGCCAAGAGGCCGACCATACATGTTATCCCCCAGTCCGGCTAGTAGCCAAGATCGGCCCCATCAAATATATACTAGAAAAGCACACATCATTTGACGCATAAGCACGTTGGCAAATGGCTATCCGAATTTGACATCACTTTGTGCGAGTCACACGCCGGTTATGGGGCGCTCTAGCGTATCACTCCGGGTTTATCACCCATCATGATCCACAAACTGGATTTAATCCTTGCATTTAACACATCATGGTAACAGAGACGAGCCCCAGCCTAAGAGCTTAATGGACGCATGTGGTTCGATCAAGGCCTAACGTGTCAGGAATGGGATCGGGCGTGGTTCAGCCTCTCTCCAACCCACTCACTACTTTCGCCGCCAACCTGGGGTCTCGATTGTACAAACAACATGGCGGTATCACGAGGCCTGCACCATAGGACTCCGCCATGGCCTTGGAACACCAGTGTCAAGAGACTCTGGTCTCACGGAGGCCGGCTTGGGCGATTCACCCGGATCGAAGTGGAAATGGGAAACGGGGACAGCAAACTTATCCCCGCACTGCGACTACGTGAGGGAAATGGCAAGCCTTCGACATCGTCACATTCCACCCCGCGTGCCGCGAAGAAAATCAAATGGTAGTGCCTTGGCAACCCCAATGGGACCTATGGTACGAATAAATGACGGGCGGGGAGGCGGCCATACATGTCGGCAGAATCCCCCCCACAGCCTATTTGCCACCACACGGTCTCGAGGACCCAAACGGACCCGGACCCCGGGGTGCGCCGACATAAAAAGGTACTTTACCCTAAGGGGCACTAAAACAGCAAAAGGACGCCGAGAAAGGTCAAGTACCAAATTACCTCGAAATGGAAACGCAGTATATGTAAGGAACGCAAGACATGACACTTCTGCGATACGTGGACGCCCCGAGGCGAACGGATAATGAAGAGGTCCATTTAAGGACCTTCGGCACTCCATGCAGCGCCATACTGCTCTCGCAAGATACTCCGCTGCTAGGTATTAATCGACCAAGTTGGAATCAGACCGCCACCAACATGTCCAAAGGTGTTTGAAATGCGGGTCCACGCCGACCGCATCAATGTCGCTCCTTCTTCCTACACAGCTTGGCCAGTACCATGGCCGCTTTCTATGTGGGGCATAGACGGATCGGGCCCATGAGCCCAAGGCTCGGGCGCATAGGTTCGCCATTAGTGGCCATTGACTACTTCACCAAACGGGTAGGCGTTGGCCGGTAGTAACACGTAGCGTAGGGTAAAATTCCTCAAAAAGGACATCAAATGGCCGTTACTAAGATGTCATCCCACGTCGTTACGGATAACGGCCCAATCGAACAACAAGATGATGACGGGCTGGTGAACAATTCCAATTCGGCCATCACAATTCTACTCCTACCGTCCCCGGATGAGCCGGAGGTAGAAGCGACAAAATATCGAAAATAATACGAGAAAAATGGCGGTAACCTACGAATTGGCATGAAATGTTACCCTACGCTACACGGATATAGGACTTACATGCGGGCCTCCACGGAGCAACACCTTATTCCTTGGTCTATGGTACGAAGCAGTTCTCCCAGCATGAGGTGAAATACCCTCTTTAAGGGTCTGGCCGAAGCAGAGGTAGAAACTGAATGGATCCATGGCCGATCGCTAAACTTGATCGAGGAAAACGTCTCCACGGCCCTATGCACGGTCAGCTCTATCAGGCGAGGGTTAAAGTGCCTTTGACAAAAAAGGTAAACCTCGGATGTTTTGAGACAGGGACATGGTCCTCGAAAAGAGATGCCTGGCTTCATGACCGGGAGAAAGTGGGCACCCCCAGCTACGAAGCCATATGTGGTAAGCCGCTTTTTTCTCGGTGGGCGCTACTCTGGCAGAAGAGCGCGACCTCAACTTGCCGTCAGCTCGGACTCGGTCAAGAAGTTTCTTCCCTTGAAATGCCACTTTAAATGTGAATAGGAAAGTTGTCTACATCCGGCCGGAGCAAAATAGAATTAGGGATAAGTGCAAAGGCTACCTCGTTGATCTATCAAACAACCTCCCAGCAAATCATAAAGCATATTTTCACTTTGTAAATCACACGGCCCAATAATAAAGCCTCGTTTCATTTTATCTCCTTTGTTTTTGCATGCTAAGCTTACATTAATTGACAAAAGAATCTGCATTTGCTAAAGAATAGTTGCTTAATCAAAGGTACTGCGTCAGATTCTGGACCCTCGTGATCATTGATGGCTCAATAGCAGCGATATCTGAGTCGGGATGTAAACACGATAAAAAACGAACTCAAAAAAAACAACAACGAAATAATGACACTAGCGGCATTCTAGGAAATAGGAGAATTCTGCGTCTAAGTTTGCCTAGGTTGATTCCATCTCGGTTTGGCTCAAGTCCCAATTAGTTAGGTATTCCCGCTATATTTGTGTAAATAAAGATAAACAGCGACAAAGAGATAATAAATTCTCATTTCCATAATAATAAATTGTTTATACATAATCGATTTGGGGAGGAGTCGGAGGAAACAAGCTTCCCATCGTGATTTCTAAAGTGATGGAAAAATGAGCTCAGTCAAGTCAGGCCAAAGGGCTATCTGTGAAAGAGGCTTTCTCGAAAGCACGCCTCGTGTTGAGCTCACGATAGCACTTCAGCGCTCGCTCTGCTAGCAAAGCGCTCGCTTTTCCCTTTCTTTGAGCGCGACCTCGGCCTCGAGCAGTAGCCTTGACATGACCTTGATGCAGTCGCCAGCTGCCTAGTTTCATGTCGCCACACGACCGCCTCGCGGCGCTCGGGAGGCGGGCTGCGTCGAATCGCTGGAGACAAAATGTGTGCAAGTGCTAGCGCGCCTTGAGCCTCGTCGCTTCAATCTTCGATTTTGCGGCTCGGCCTCTGCCTCATGTCATCTTACGGGTCGGTGCAGTAACTTCAGCTTGAGCCTGCCTTGCCCCCATGGATGCCGCCTCGACTTAGACTTCGCCCAAGTCATGCCCACAAAGCCTTCTCGGTGCATCCACCGGCTTAGGCACTACCGCTCACCCTACTCGACCTCGGCCGCTAGGTCCTGGTTGGCTTTAGCCACCTTTTTCACAATTCCCTTTTTATTGAGCCTCCTTGGCCACAATTTGCTCGCCTTCGCAGGCCCTGCGGCACCTCTAAAAGCCAGCGACACGAGATGATAGGCTTCGGCGTATCAAACGTCGATCCACCGGCGACGACAAGAGCCTGCGGTCATATTGAGTGAGCTTGAACCACCCTCGGAGGTCACGTTCGCTCATGAAAGATCTTGCATTTATCGAGGCTTGAGAGCAGGCCGGCACGAAGGCAGCTTCGGGTCCCGCTGTGATGGTAACCGCCTCCTCCGTCAGGCTGGTGCGGAGGCAGAACTAGGGAGGCACGGCGCTCTTCCTTCTTCTAGCTTCTGGCGGCTGAGGGCTGGCTTTCCTCTTGGCCGCCGTGTGCACGCCAGCAAGGCGCTCGCGTCGACTCTGGCGGGCATGCCTTGCGCTTGCACCCGTAGGCCGTGGCAGCCACGGTCGAGTCACTAGTGCGTCTCGGCCTGCGTGGCGACTCCGTCTCGGCGAGGCAACGTCTCGCGAGGCCGTTTCGGTGGCCGCATTGCCGACTTCATTCGGATTCGGCCCGTTGGGCCAATTTCACCTTCTTGATTAGAGCGGCCATGTTGATCCCACATCTTCATCATCCCAATCAAAAAAAAAAATAAAGACATTAGATATCTTATGCCCAAATAAGAAAAAACAAGACTCACTTTTCAAATGAAGCAGGCTTCCTCCCAAGGGCCCAGGCCTGACAAATCTCGCCCTTGCAGTTTCATCCCTGCGGCTCGTCCATGAGTTTGGAGAGTCGCTTTCTCCCCTCATGAGAAAGTCGGCTCTTGCGTCCTAGAGGCCTTCAGAGGCGGCCTCGGTACAATGGCATAGGCTGTCGATTCATGCAAGGACGCCGGCTAGCCCTTATCTTCAGCGGTCCTTGAAGCCTTTGGCAGGGCGGCTGTGTGGGCGGTGAACGAAACTAGTGTTGAGAGGTGCCAGGAAGTAGCGACCCGCTAGCTTTTACTCGGATGGTGTAATGGCTTGGGAGCAGCGGCCGGAAGGAGGCTAGAGTCAGCATGGCGCACACTGCCTTGAGCGCTTGAAGAGCCGCCCACCCATTGGGATGAAGTTGCGAAGGGCTACCGCCAACCTCAAAACGTCCGCTAAAGCGGTCAGGAGGAAGGTCACTCCAGATCAGGAGGCGGTTTTAATATGTAGCGAAGTTTCCTCCTACACACACGTGGGACCCATACAGAGGAGAACGATGGGTCATCTCAAGGCGTGAGGCCCTTACACCAATCCCCTACGGCGGAGGTGATTCCCTCTGGTTGCCATCTTGAGCCATAGGACAGGGCGTCTGGTGGACCCAGTTCATAGTGCTCCTCAGACAAGTGGGGGCAGGGCTCGATCTTGCTTGTCATAGCCACGGGAATGGCAGCTATGGCTCTCAAGGAGGCAGAAGAAAAAGAGAAACGAGGAATGGAACTTCTACGACATGTCAGCGGTGGGAAAAGTAGTTGAAAGGAAGAAAGCCTTGAAGAACAAGGAGAGAAAAAGAAAATCTGGGCTCAAATCTGGAAAATGAAATGAGTGCCAGCGGGTAGCTAACGCCTATTTATAGGGCAAAAGCCACCTCGAACTGCGCCATTAAGCAGTAGACTCCCCAGGCAGCGCGATCATCACCCACGGAATTAATGCGTCAGGCAAGCGACACATCAATGCACCCGAGAGCGAAAGGCGCCGTGTCGCCTCTCGAGAAATGGAAAGACAAGCGGGGCGTGCCCTCGAGCGCGACCTTTGAGTTTCAAAAAAAATAATAATAAAGCAATAAAATGAAAAAAAAAAAACAAAAC